>BGPR01000552.1:6215-126602 GCA_013235015.1 Araneus ventricosus
TTATAGAATTGTTGCGTATTAAGGACGGTAATAAATTCGTAGATGATCCAGAATGTTTCAAGATGTATGAAGGCACAGAGTCCGTATGTGTAATAATGTATTTGTAATAATTTTAAAAAAAGACGGGAAAAAAGTATAGTTCGAATATTTTGCAGCGAAATCCATACATTTCGAAGTGCAATTGCTTTTGACTACAGTTTATTTTCTCTGAACTATTGTTTTAAACAGTTTATTTGTTCGCTTATTGGAACACTTTGCTGCCGAGTTAATCGGTGATTAATACCGTGATATTAAACACAATTAAAGGGCTGCAGTTTCACGTGAATATAGATGGGTTTAATGGAGGGTTGATGTCCATCAAGATCCTGTCAAACATTAATTGTGCTCAAATTCCCCGATCTCTAGATAGGCTGGATCAATAATATCATGCATAATTGAAGATTAACCACAGCCGTGAGCTGAAACATTATAGAATTGTTGCGTATTAAGGATTAATTCGTAGATTATCCAGAATGTTTCAAGGCACAGAGTCCGTATATGTAATATACGTGATTGTCGGAACTAATATATTTCTCATTTGAAGACACTAGGTATTACCTTAAAGTCTTTGCAATGTGATAATTTAATGCGTAAAAAAGAATTCAGTTTCGTTTGGAGTCCTATTGCATTCTCAAGTCCTCTCCCGAGTCTGGAATTCTATTCTTGGAATTATATCTGTCTGTGAATCAACTACTCGTAACCGCAATAAGTTAAGACAGTTGAAATTTGGTATTTAGTCTGCAGAACAAAATTGTAAACATGTATCAAATTTTGAACAAATCCTACAAAGATATTATTATTTGTTTGTCCGTTCGTGAGCTTCCGAACACAATAACTCAAACCAGTGGAATGGAAGGTCTACGTTCACTAGACCTTCTCGTATACTCCCTCACAAAAGTGTCCCAACCCCGGACTTAAAAATTGTGGATCTTCGGCAACGCCCGGAACTCCACGATTCCAAAATTTATATTACCCTCGGAGATCGCGCCAGAGCGAAAGAACAATACAAACGGGAGCAAAATACGCCACGCATACGCCACTACACTATGTGGCGCGTTTTGTGCATCATAGTTCGATGAAGAAAACCGACTATGCATTTTTAACGCATTTTTTTCAACCGATTGAAACCGAAATTTGATACAGATCTACAATTAGGGTTAGAAGACTACATATCTAATTTCATTTATCTAAGTCATTGCATTTTGGAGTTATCGTGTTCACATATATGCGAATATGCAAACCAATAGGCAATAACTCCTTTGATAGATGTGGTCCAAAACTTTGATACGTATCTACAATTCTGATGATAAAACTGTGTACCAAATTTTATCAATCTAGCCATTCAAGTTTTTCAGTTATCATGTTCATATGAACACGGACAGACAGATAGACTTCTCACAGACCGATTTCATACAAAATATGATAGAAATTGGTTAAAGACTACATACCAAATTTCACTCGTCTACTCAAACCGTTTTTGAGTTATCGTGTTCACAAACAGATAGACATAATTCCAAAAAAAAAAAAAAAAAAATCGGACTCAGGGAGGTCTAAAACGTGGAGATTCATCGAAATCTCGATGTCGAATTTTTTGATGATTACTTTATTTCCTCTTTGTATACTTCGTATACGGGAAAGTGAAAAGAAACAAAAGATAGATGAAATTTAGCATATAGTTTTATTACTAGAATTTTAGATTTGTATCCAGTCTTAAACCAAATCCATCATCAGGTTTATTGTCTATTGGTTTATATATTTGTGTATGTAAACGCAATAACTCAAAAAAGTAACAAAGTAGATACATGAATTTTAATATGTAATATTTATACCAAAATTGTAGATCAATCCTAATTTGGGACCCTATCGATTAAATGAAAGAGGTGCTGTTCCAAAATGTATTCTCGATTCTCTTCCCTATTCGAAAAAGCTAAACACAAAATGCGCCATATTACATATGTATACGAGGAAGTCGAGTAATTCTAGCAATCTAAAATAAAACGCAATTAAGTGAAAAATTCTCTTTCGTCTAAAGAAAATGGAACTTATTTCTAAAGAGCAGTGTTTAGCTTTTAAGTTTTGAATTCGTTTGTTGGAATGCTATCAAGGGATGCGTCCTATATTAATGTTGTAAACGTAGTCGTAATCGTAGATTTTAATCCTTTTTATTCAGACGTATAACACTGAGTATATACGGACAAAAGCACAATCAAAGGAATAGCAAAAATGGTTTGTAGTCGGAATTCCTTTTTTTAAACCTTAAACTAAACAGAAAACTAGTTGCCATAACCTTAACTAATTTACCAAAAGATAAAACAAGATCAAATAAACTAAAACAGGAAGTGGATAATATAATGGCAGTGGCAACATCCTCTCTTTGTATTGCAGACAAACTTGCTCACGCAGGGCCGTACCGAGGGGGTGGCGAGATTGGCCCCCGCCAATGGCGCAGGAAGAAAGGGGGCGCAAAAATGACCATTTAAAAAACTTAGTTTAAGAGTTAGATTGGTACGATCTGCTGTGCAAATAAAAAAGAATTCGAGAATAAGTGTTCAGTGGCTCACTAAACATTACAGGAGTGGCTAGTTGTTTTGTCCAGTAGTCAAGTTGTCTGGTTGTGATCCCCTTACAGAGAGAGAAAGGGCCTGCGCCTTTTCTTGGAACAAAATAGCAAGTAGCTTTATGTTACAAGCACTTCGAGTTTCTTGCTGCCGCAGGAAAAAAGTGTCCCTCCAGCAAGGCGAAAAGGGTCCTTCTTTGTCCATGGGTGTGATTATTGCCTATAGATGGCAAAACAACATGCTTTTTGCATCTCATTTTACAGTCGTAAAATAGATGAAGGGAATTCGCCTGCCTTGAGAATCTTCTTCGAACCTCTAAGACACTGATAAGAGGGGAGGGAGGGCAAAACATTCACGTAATTTGACTATTAAAAGCTCAATGGAAAAGGGGAATCGCGCTTTTTCTTAGAGTTTTGTGTTTCAGGGTGAGGTCTAATTTTATCTTGTTTATTATATTGTAGGAAGTATAAAGGGGCCTCTTCCTTTCGGAAGAGTGGCCCTTTGGTGTTTCTTTAGTGACAAATAATACGAAGGAAAAATGTTACATTTCTGTTTTTGTTTCACCAGAGAGTGGGCGCATAAAGAAATACTTGGACCTTTTCATTCTTTTCTAAGGAGATAAATTAGTTTTAAAGAGGTGAGCTCTAATTATTTCTGTATTTTTAAATTGCTCTTGTTGTATTAAATACTAGCCGCCTTCTACTGCTAACTTATTCGCCCATTTTATTAATTATATATTATTTATGCCAACCAATTTTAAAAACGTCAACTTATTTAATTTTTCGCAAACTAATTTGAACTAAATTTTAAGGCAATATGTTTTGCATCTAATAAAATTAATGTCTTTAATTTTTACATTCAAGTGTTAAAAAAGTCTTAGGCAGAATGACTCTTTAATATCATTAAATTCAATGAAAATTAATTTTTACTTCGATCATGCATAATTCAGATTTAAAATCTGACTATAACTTGAATATTTTACCTAATTATTACAAATGAATAGATGGTATGGTTTCCATCGAAGATTATCTGCCCTAAGTGAAAAACTGAATTTTAGATCATAGCTAAAAAGTAAATCTATCAAAATAACACAGTAAATCTATTAAAAAAGTAAATTTATTTCAAGTAGCAAAAAATTAACAAAAAATAGACTAAAAAACCTGCATTTTATTACAACAAAAGAAGGTTTTATATTGTAATAATCAAAATAAATTTGTATATCACGTTTTTTAACATAAGAGAAACATTAAATTCAACATTAAGAGAAATATTAAATTAAAGATTTGATGAATTAGTGAAATTGGTTTGACTTTCAATCCAGCATTGTTGTAAATTATACATAAAAATATTTTTTTTTAAATTGTCAAATTTAAGAAAAAATTACACGACAACTAGACTGTTATCATTTGAAAAATAATTTTTTTGAAATATAAGACGGTGTAAAAATTATTTTTAAATGATAATATTTTCAGCTATTATTGTTCCCCCCCCCCCAAATTCATTCTTAAGTTTTAATTAATTAAAGTTAAAACTCACTGAGGTGTATTTTGCCACACTTCATAGTAGGTTTGTACCAAATTTGGCAATTCTAGGCTCAACGGTCTGTCTTGTAGAACGCCAACAGACATTCACCTATGCATACATACGCTTTTATTAGTAGTAAATATAAAATTAACATTATAGTAATGTTAATTATTAGCAGTACATTATAGTAGTAATTTTATATTTTGCTTGTAATTATGCAAACAAAAGCATGATTACAAGCAAAATATAAAATTAACATTATAGTATTTCGTGTTAGAGTTTATCGCTTAAAAAATCTAATGCAACTCTTCTACACCAAATTCATGATCTCTTGATTTTACTTGTCTTGATCATTGCAACTGATTTAACCATAAAATTTTACTTTGCAATGATGCATACAAAGATGATCTGCTCTGAGAAATCATTTGAGCTGGAATGCTTCAAACTGTATGACAGATTAATAAGTGAAATTAAAAAGCGGATCCGATATTTATCACACCATTTCTTCTGAACTTCAGTTTCCTGTCAGGAAAGACCTTAAATGAAAGCTCTGTATCTCATGTCGAAAAATGTGCAGCTGAGTTTGGTGCCAAATATAACAGAGATATTGATACTTTGGAATTAGTAAATGAAGTAGCTACTTTCAAATTCCAGGTGAAAGAGCTGGTGAAAAACATTAGCACAGCTTCCCATCTGGATATTTTGAAAGTTATTTCAAAGTTTGGGTTAAGAAATGCTTATCCCAACATCGAAATAGCATTGCGGATATTTATTAAAATGCCTATGAGTGTTGCATCTTGTGAACGCAGTTTTAGCAAATTAAAAATAATTAAAAACTACTTAAGGTTGATTATGGGTGAAAGTAGACTGCCAAATTTAGCAATCTTGTCAATAGAATACGAAAAGGTATCAAAACTAGACTTCAATGAAGTAATAAATGAGTTCGCTTCGTTCAAAGCAAGGAAATTAAAATATATTTCCGGATTTTTCACTAACAATCATTACAAACTATTTATAGCTTTTCAATCAAGTGTTACAGTGAATTCGTCATTTTGAATTTTTAATCATCTAGAGCAGCGATTCCCAAACTTTTTTCACTCGCATACCCCTTGATTAGTCTTTTTGACGTGAAAACGTCTTCCCACTCTTTACAGTGATAATCGGTCGAACTTTCTTGTATGGCAAAATACCGTCAGATTTGAATCGCTAATAACTACGAGACTAATAATGAGAAAAGAATGGTTGACCCCACAACGGATAGATCATATCGGTGAGAGTTTCGCGCATAGTATTTGTTTTGCCTGTGACGTCATCGTACAAGTGCAGGCGTACGCACGTAATTGTTATGAATTAGCTTTAAGTAAGGTTATAAATAAGTGTAGCGTGGAAACGCGTTTGGCTAGGAGGTTGATTCCGGTGTCATTTTAAAGAGCTTGAGGTGTATTACTAGGACCCAAAGTGAGACAATAAAAATATTTATCAGAATATAAGTAAAAATCGGTATTAAATTGAAAATTACAAACTCCGCATGTTTTTTGATTATAACATCCAGAGTTTTCTTTCGAATTGTAAGAAACTTGCAGAATACTTGACAATACGTAAAAGAAACATTGTATTAAAATTTGAATTCAAAAATTTGAATATTACTGGAAATATGAGCATTTGTAGTTAATAATATTTTACTGGGCATACGCGAAATGTAGTTCTATATACTGTCAACAGATGGCGCCATCAAAAGTTACTCTAAATAAAACATAAGAAAGACGCAGTTCGGCTCCGCGTCGTAGATTTTTCGTGAAAACGTCTGTATGAAATCATAAAACAAGTATTTCGTATTAATATGTGATTTAATTATCAATCTCTTTAATACAATATTTACACAGAGTAGTATAATTGATATAGAATGGATAAATCACAAGCTATCACAAACCCTTGCTACATGCGATAAACTTGTGATTTATCTATTCTGTAACCATTATACTACTCTGAGTAAATATTGTATTAAAGAGATTGATAATTAAATTACATATTAATACGAAATAGTTTTATGATTTTATCCCGAAGTTTTCATGAAAAATTTATGGCGCGAACCCGAACTGCGCCTTTCTTATGTTTTTATTTTTGAGTACCCTTACTGTCAAGCCGCGGCGCTAACCATCTCTTTGCGAAAAGAAGTTTTTATTAATAACGCCAAGGACTTGGGTTAAAAAATAAGAATCAAACGACTCATATGAACTTAATAAAATTTATGATTTTTATTTACATTTTATTCCATTTTTCAAAACAGTAATTGTTCAACGTCAAAACAAATGAAAATAGCATTGTAATAATTTCATATTAATATATGGCGAAAATTAACAATTACTCAATTACTAGATATTAATCTACTTTCTCCTTTTTCTTATTCCTTAAATAGGCTTCCGAACTTTTTCATTTTTCAAACGAACCTGATGAAACGAAATTCTAGAATATTCTTACATTTTTTGTTTTCTGCCGTTACCAAAATCACTTTTGAGTGCCCTTAACTTGTGCACCGTGTACTCCCAGGGGTATGAGTACCACAAGTTGGGAACCTCTGATCTAGAAAAGGTCATTTGATATTAATAAAATTTGAATTCAGCTCATATATACTCAACTCTTAATTTGAGCTCTAATTTCTTTTATTTCTAATTAGTAATTTATGTACTATACATAGTGCGAAGCAAATAAATTCTCTTCTTTATTATGCATCACACAAAAGCCAATGTTCAATAGCTTCAATAAGAAATAAGATATTGATTTTGTTTTATTTTCTGTCTTTTAAAAAATATGTGCAATTTGTAATTTATTTCATACATTTATTTTATTGCGTACAGCATTTTTCATGATTATAGTTCATTCAAGAATTTTTTAAGAATACGTAGTTTTTATTAACCCTATTTAATAAATCCTAAAATAAGCTAACTTTGTGTGTACAAATATTTGCAGGAATGTAGTTTTTTCCGGGTAGAGGTTTTATAGAAGGGATGAAAAATTAATGAAAATGTGTCACGTAAGGGGGGGGGGGCACAGCTTTGGCAGTTCTGCCAAGGGCGCAGGATCACCTCGGTACGGCCCTGTGCTCACGAGCAATACAAAATGTCACTAACACAATAAAGAGAATTACAAAAACAAAATGTTATTCTAAAGACATTAGAAAATTAAAGTCATTAGTACAGTCTATAAGTCCATTCGTTTCACAGGAACAATTCTTCGACCATGTGTTTTCTTTACAGTCTGCGATTATCCTTTCTGATGTGCATCAGCTTGTGAAGAATGCTCGTTCGAAACAGTGTGGATTTATAGACTGTACTAATGACCTTAATTTTCTATGTCTTTAGAATAACATTTTCTTTTTGTAATTCACTTTATTATGTTACATACAGTGTGGTTTGAACACAGCGGTGGTTAAGGAACAATATACTGGAGTGCTGGCTCAGGCGTCATCCTCATCAACTGAAAGGCCAGTCCCAAAAATAGCCCTCCTGTTGCTGCAAAACGAGTCGTAAATATAACTAAACTAAACTAGAAACAATGTTAATAAATGGTTTCAAATACATGTTTCAGGAGAACACACTTTTAAGTGTAAAGTAGGTAATTGTATATGCTTTCAAGAAAAAGATCATATAGTTGGTTGGTTTGGTTTGGTTTAATGGCACAAGGGCCAATTTGGCCATACTGTGCAAAACGTTCAAAGATCATATTAAAGTAGACCCTCCAATATATTTCGTGAGTAATAAGCTAACTCTTTATGCTCTCTCTTACACAGAATTTGCATAGAGAAAGTATCTCAACTGTCCGACAATTCGATATACGATTAATTTCTATGTTGTAGATCTCTGAATCCGACAAAAAATATTCTTGGATATATGTCAGTGCGACTAGTCTGCTTCTGTCTGCCCGTGTGTATGTGAACATGATAACAGAAAACGCAAATAGCAAGATCGATTCAATTTAGAACGTTGTCGTTATTCTAAAACTGCAGATCCAGATCAAATTTTCGACTCATCGCTATCAAAAGGGAGAGATCCAAAATTCATCTCTATTCTCGTCACTATTTTGAGAAGCTAAACAAAAAAGCACCAAAGATATTTTTAACACGTCTGTCTTCATTGAAGTCCAAGGAAAATATTGCATACATCTATTCTATATAAAAATTTCTCTTATGCGGCTCCCAAAAAACGTGTTATTTAACTACAGGATTTGGCAACATCTGTAGCAAACAGTCAATTTCACTTTCGAAACGCAAATATGTTAGTGAAGTTGGGGGGGGGGGGGGGGGAATTAAAAAATTTTAAAAAAAATGGCTATTACCTTTACGAAAAATAATTTGTCTTCCAGAAATGGCTAAATCCTAAATTATTTGGAATAACATTTTTTGAAAAAGAGTGAGGGTAATTTAAACATTTTTAAAAACTTCTAAATCTGAACTTATTTTAACTACAAATATACAATAAAAAAATAACAATAAAGTTTTCTAATCCTGAAAACTTTTTTTCCTTTTGGCAAAATATGAAAGCTCTACCATAAATGTTTTTTGCTAGGATGCACAGTGCCCTCATTGTAAAGAGCGAAGCGATTCAGGTTTGCAAGTTATACCTTAGAGGATTAATCCTGCTGTGGGTTGGTGATCGTTAGTGAGCTGGAGGCAGAATCCTCTATAGTTATTAGTTATTGTGCTTGCTACTTCGTTCAGTGAAAACATTAACATGTTTATTTTTGAGCACATGGCTATAACCCGAGTGAACTCTGAAAAATACTGTGGTAATCAGAGAAAAAAATATAGCCTAAAAATCAAACTATGATGAATAGATAAATTTTTGAATTTTATGACTATTTAAAAATGTTTTATTTTTTTGAAAACCAGTTTCCAATGTTATCAAAACATTAAAATTTAAAAATTAACAAACAGCATCAAACTGGGGGGAAAAGTGCTTTTAGATACTCCTAGAAGACTTTTATGGATGGCAATCAAGAACATTTGGTTGTATAATAAACAGGTATAATAATTTTTGACCAATCGTTATTACATCATCATGTGAAAGCCTATGAGAAGGACCACTCCAGATTTTCCAAAACGTCCTCGCAATTCGACTTCTTTATTTTGACTTCCATTACCCTTCCCAGCCAACAATTTGCCAATTCTTAAGCCAATTGAGGACCAAATGCCATCATTGCGCCTCCATTGCACATCTTGGTTTTGATATCTTCCATATCCTTGTTTCCATACTTTAATAAGGAACTTGTAGAGATCAACCTACAAAACCTGCCTTATAAGAATTTGTTAACAATTTGCTGTAATCAAAAATTTGTAATGTAAAATATATTTGCTTGTATTTATGAATTTATATGCATGTAAATACTTGTTATTTAAAAAAATAACTTATTTCCCAATGCATGAATGCATACAACCATTTTTGTTTACTTGTCGACAATCAAGGTTATTGAAACCAAAGAAACAGAATAATAAGAGAGAACATATTGCTGTCATTCAGACAAAAGTCACCAAGTCCAAAACTATAGTTTTGAGATATGGTCAGTTTAAACATGATTAATTTTAAGTCATTTTGATAAAGAGCAAAAATTATTTTACAGATTTCTAGCTCCTACAGTTGATTTATTGATGTTTAGATAACAGGTTTCTATCACGAAATAATTCATTCCTTGTGACTTCTGCCTGAACGACAGCAATATCTAATTTAACTGCTGAAGGATTTAAAAGGAGTTAACTCGTCCTAAATACCGTAGGTTACAAAATAACGTGGTCCTTACACGGTTAAAGTAACATTTTAAAAATAATCAAAATAATGGAACAGGGTGGCTACAGAAACTGTGAATAAAATTCCCCAACTTTTCCCTGACTAAACTTGCACCATTTTCCTGATTTACGGCTATTAATTATATTAGTTTCCTGGCTTTCTCCCTACTTAGAATCACTGTATGTGTACAATATACATTATTAAAAATACTTTCACCAGTTATTTAATATGAAAAAAAAATATTTTTATGAAATTTAATTTTTAAAAAATGGAATAAACATCTTTAAAAAATCTATTAAAACAGTATATTATATTTCTAATATATGTAAAAAATACTGGAAATTTTAACAAAATACTTCGCTTCTAAAACTGCATAAGAATTCTAAGAAACATTTAAACTACTCTTTGCAACACAAAAGTTAAATTATATTAACAGTAAAGGTTATTATGATCTTTGCTTAAAACTTTAAAACGGTTCAATAATTAATTAGTGCTCTTTTCATGAGTACTAATGAGTACCAGAATAACATATTGCAGCGTAAATATAAAATTAGTACAATTATACATACCTAATAATATATATTTTAGCAAAGATTTAAACAAGAGAAACTGCCAAAATATTACTTCAGATCTTTATTCTTTAACAAATCATAAGAAATTAATTGCTCTAATCAAAAACTTATGCTTTTATAAATGAATACAAGTTTTTTTAAAAAATTCCATTATTACAAATAATGCTAGACATAAGATACTAATTAATAGATAATAACTCAAGTAACTATTAATTTTCCCTGATTTTCAGATCTTTTTACGAATTTCCATGACTTTTCCAGATTCATAAAATTCCCCGACTTTTCCCCGATATCCAGGTTCTGTCGCCACCCTGTGAAATGCATATGAGCTTAAGAAATTATCTCCTTTTAAATAATGTATAGGTTTTGACAAAAGAAAAACACAAAAATCATAAAGGAATCCTTTAAGAAGACTCTCAAAAGTAGGGTACATACTGCAAATATACCTTGGACACAAAAGATTAATTCAGCAGAAAAGTTTCAAAATAGCTTATCACAATGAACTATAAGGATATTGTTGACAATTGTTTTCAAAAATTATCTGTGCGAATGTTTAAACACAACAAAAGTAAGTTATAGGGGGGGGGGGGGTATCAATGTATTTTAAAACTAAAAAGATTTCAAAACACATCGTCACTAAAATTGTGATTTTATTAATACTGTGGGCCTTTAAAAATATGACGATTGTACAAATTTTAGTACATATATATTATATACATAACACTTTATACAAAATAACTTTGTCAGCTTAAAAAGAAATAAAGCAAGAGTAATAAGTTAAAGTGGGACCAGCCCACACAATACCTTTTTCACAAAATATTATATCTGCCATTAGAAAGAGAAATGCATTACTTGTAAAAAAAATTTTAAAATACAATATTAGACATCATATTAGCATTGTAAAAAACTTTATAAAAATAGCAATAAACTTAACAATGGAAAGAGAGCAGTTTCTGAAGATTAGAAATAGTATATAAATTTTCCAAAATATCAAATATCTGGTAAATTTTACAAAAATACAAAGTATAAATTTTACATAGTCTAGATTATCAAAATTCATCCAATTTATGATACAACAGATCTCATTCATTTGCTAAAAATATAATAGTTCAATGCAAATATGTAAAATAAATAACAATACAAAATTCTTTTCAATTATTTCTGAAGAAGTCATGCAAACTCATGAAAATAGCACAAAACATATTGTTTTTATAAGATTTAGTTGCTGATTTCTAAATCTAATGATAGAAAAAATAGCACATTTGTCAAGATATTTTTTAACTCGTACAAATGAGAAATCTCTCAAATCTGCAAAAGTTCTTTGGTGAAATATTAAGAAGCCATCTTGATTTCAAATTTTAATTACATATTATGTATACTGTTTCGATACTTACTACTTTTAAAAATAAACTAATTACTTTCTACCACAGAAAAAAAAGGTGGGGCAGGATATGTCTAGAAACTTCATTTAGAAATAAAGTTTCTAATATGTTGACTTTCTTTTTAAAATAAAACCTCTGTTCCACTTTCACTTACATACAATTTCTACACCGGTTTTCACAGTATAATCAAAAGGATTTTACCTTCAACATATAATTTACAAATTTTTTAAATGTTCATAATATGCAAAAACAATAAAACCTTTAGAGCATATTGCATTTTTATGAGAAAATGCCTGGATGCAAGTAAGATAAATGTTTGAAATATTATTCTTTTTCATAGATGAAAGCAGAAACTCAAACAGAAGTACATAACAATGGCTGTCATACTATTCACTCTTTAATTCAAAAAAGAGTGATCACATTTATCAGCATTTTCTCATAAGTATTCTGACATCAGAGCAACCATATAATGCGAAAAGTAGTGTATAGCCAACAAAATGCAATTATTCCAGTTGAAATGAAATAGTTGCTTCCAATAAAAATCCGAAGTATTTTACTTTCTTATATGAAAAAGGAAGGATACTGGGAATGCCTGTTGGCACTGCATTCAGATTTTAACTTTTTTATAAATAGAATATACACTTTGTTCTATGAATTTTAATGTTTTGTTTCTTTTGTAATATTTTACAATATTTTATGGGGCTAATCTTTTTGGTTGAATTATTTTAAAATCATCATTAAACACAGAGTCATCAAAATACAAGAATGGAATTAAACATTAAAGAATTTTTCCAGAAAATAATTCAAGTGTTTTATTTAGACTCTAATCATGGAAACTTTTGGGGAAATATTATGCTGAAAAAAATACTGGATAAGGCTAGGTTTAAAAAAATTATATATTCTCTTTTAGATTCCATGATAAATATAATAACAAAAAAAAATGTTTAACTGGATTTGAAGCAAACTGTGTTTTTTTTATTATTTGTATGTCCATTGTATTTTGCATTTAAAAACAAAATTGAAAAGGGGAAAAAAATAGCTGAGAAATATTTTGGGAATTTTCATAAATTTTTCTTTAAAGCTAAAAAAAAGGGTTTTTTTTCCCCCTTCAAATAATAAAATATGATTAATTAACACCATTGCAAGCCAGGAACTGATCGAAATCTAATACATCCATCAAAAATTACACAAACAAAAATACAATACAGAATCACTGGTAAAAGCTGCTATGAAAGAACAGCATGGACTAATGCTGCCAAAACAATGAATGAAATTTGAAACAAAACTGAATGTGAAAAACTTTTTCTTACAAAATAACCTCAGTGTATATAGCATGCATTAGTGACTTTGTACATACAAAAAACTATATAAAAAATTCAAGAAATCAAACATGAATGAAAACCAAACTACAAAGAAAACTATAACTTAAACACTTGAAACATGCAATATTCATAAATGTTAATTCTAATGCATTTTAATTTAGAATAAGCAATTTTTAATGTGCAATATTAATGACTGCACACTTAATAAATAGGAAAAAAAAATCAGCATTACCTTTTGTTCTTTGAATTTAAAATGATTTTATACAGAACACTGCAGGCATATTAAATATATTCAACACCATTTTTATGATTAGATTTTTTTTCTCGCAATTTTCTTGTTTTAAAAACGAATTGTAAAGAAAGAAAAAGATCACAAAAATGCTTTCATGATCATAACACAATCTAAATAACCTTATTTCAATCTTGCAAGAAATCTCATAAAATAAGGTACATTTTTTTTTCTAATAAGCTTTGACATATCACAAAAAATAATCACTTTGTAACATTATACAAAATTAGATCCATTCGAAGAAGTTGAAAACACAACTGTGTAATTTGAAACGTACATTTTCTTCATTTAGAAAACAGATGAAAAATCACAGGAAGGAAAAGACAGTTACACAGAATATTTTTAACAGGAAAATGCAAGCTTTAGTTGCACAGCATTATAATATACCTTGTTAAAATAGCTTATAAGCTTCAAAAAATCTAAAAGTAGACTACTTAAAAAGTAAGACACTTACATGAAAAACAGCTCCGAAAATAGTTATTTTATTATCACAAAAATGTGTGGAATGCTTTGATCACTTCATAAAAAAATTAATGTCTCTTTTTTCCTAAAAAAACAGTATCATACTCATAGTAAAAAACTCATGATCATTTTACCCACATAAAACTAGTTTGCAGAATTATCGTAATTTGAACCTACAAGTGCATCTAAGAAAACAGAATTAAGTATATAATCCATTAATTGTATTATTTACATAATTTATGACACACTTTCAAGTGTAAAATTTATATTACAAAGATGACATTTATTTTTTGCCAGACAACTTCTTCCAGAGCTTTTCCTTAGCTTTTTGTTCTTTATCAATGCTTTTTTGCAATTTTTCAAGGTAAATTCGCATTTCTTTTACTTTTTTCTTTATTGTACTTCTTTCTGCACTGCTTAAAACACCCAGGGCCTAATGAAAAAAAAAACATTCAAGAAATTATATATCTATTTAAAAATAATTGTTGAATGAAATTTTTAGGTTAAGTTGAAAATTTCAATCAAAACAGGTATTACAAAAGTAGTTTTCAACTGCAAGTCACTGTGAAGAAAATAAAAAGTATAAGTATCTGATATTTCACACAATTACATATCTAAGTCATAAACATTAACTGGTTACAACCTTGACAACAATAAAAAAATACATTGCAATTGGTCCTCTTTCTATTTTTTCTTAGTTCCACATTAACAACAGATTTAAAATTGAACATGTTTAACCCTTTGTGGTGCAAGGCATTAAATTTTTTGAAATATGATGAAAAAAACACCATGAATGGGTTTAGTTTATTGTCGAGACATAGAATCTACAAAAAAAAAATTTAAAAAAATTGCTTCATTCCGAGGGGGATCGTCCTCCTTTGGGGTCACCCCCCCTCATATGAGAACCCCCTTAGATACAGCCACCTTGATACACTAAAAAAATATTGTTGAATCTTACAGAAAATTATAAATTAAATCTTCAAGAGGAAAGAGGAAAATTTTCGAGTTAATTTGCTAAAATTGTAAACGTCCAGAACTGAAAAAATTTCTTATCTCCGAGTTCAGGAATTTTCTCAAACTTTATCTCTAATAATTCCTATTTTGAAATGAAATTTCATAAGGTTGCTATATACATTCTAAAAATACTATTAGCCTTATGCTGAACCTATTATTTTCCGTTTGTAATTGTATTTAACGGTTGAGAAACGAGTGAAATTAGGTGTGCCATCTGCGCCGCAAAGGGTTAAATAAATATTTGTGCTTTCTGAGCACTATAATTTTGCATTCAACGCAATCAAACAAAATTATTCAGAAACTAGCAAATATGCTGTTAACTACATCAGCAGAACCCAGAATTTAGGATTTAGATTCATCAGTTAAGACTACAACTTTCAAAAATATATGGTTGAAATCAACATAGGAAGTGAATCGCAAAAATAAAAATTATTTTGTACAATTTGACCAGTTTGTAAATACTAAATCATCAACAAATAAGCCTTCCATAGATTTTATGATAGTCTGGAATTAAATCTAGCATATAAAGACTTCAAATTTACAATAATATCACATAAAATTATAATTACAGATAAGCTCATTGCCTCGTGTAATAAAGTTAATGAAATGGTTGACTATCTACAACAAAAATGGATTCAGTGTTACCTATAAAAAAGTACAAGTTAAGGAGCACCCCATATAATTAATCATTAATTAAAGACATATAACCTGTGATCAGAAAAAGGAATATTAACCACTAAGCACTCTTAATATGCTTCTCCAAAGCCGACAACTTAGCACTAAACAACTAACTTTTCCTTAATATACTCAAGATACCACCCACCTGAATAACAATATACGGAAGAGAAGATGATTCAGTAAAGCAAGCATTAAAAATGCAAAGAATCACAATAGCGTCATAACAATTAATACTTAAGCAATTGCAAAATTGGTTTTCAACTTCTACTAAACAAATAGTAATAAAGATTTTTAGAGTGTTGTTCTGAAATGTAATGGAATCAGTTAACTGAAACTTACTTTCAATCGAGAACTGTCAATCTGTAAAAGGATTTGCCCAGTTACATCAGAATCAAGAAACTGTGGCACATGATGGTCAAAGCCTAGTGACTGCAGCCAAAGGGCTACCTGCTCAGCTGACCACTGATGAGCAGGCCCGGATAATAAGGCAGAGGGTTGTTTCTCCTCCTTTAAAAGATACAAAATAAACTGTATTAATGCATTATAATTCATATAAATAAGGCACTTCTTATTTTCTTCCTAATAAATTATTACTTATCACTAAAGCTTTTCTAAATTCAAATATATCTAGAAATCTTCAACATAACAGACAACATAAAACTATTGAATCATTTTGAGTTCATAGTTTAGTGAAACTGAAATAGTAGGTCAATACCAGCATATCTGAAACAAATTCAACCGAGTCAATGTTAGGAATTTTAACCTTAAACATGAAGATCCGAATTTTATTTAACCCAAATCTATGATAGATTCTCACTACTTCAAATCAATAAGTATTTGCAGCATTGATTCTTTTTGAGACTCATGCAAATTAGGCCTTCCAATAAATAAAAGAGTTAAAGCTTGGCAGTTGCTCATTCTTCTCTGCTTCGTGCTATTACTTAGCTAACAAAGACTTGTAGTTGCCCATTATTAGGTAATGTGCTACTTTTGGCCTCTTCTAAATTTTTATTAGACTGGAAAAATTGACCTAAATGCTGTAAAGCTTGGCAGTTATTAAATTATTAAATATTTCTCAGTTTATCTTTAGTTGAGCTGACTATAAGATTTTAATAAATTGTCAATTTTTATATAACTGACTGAATATTTAATTGGACAAGACGCTTATATTTTTCACATCAAACTCATTATATTTAACACTCAACTTGTATGATAGAAAACAATAGCAAAGAAAAGTAATAGAAAAAAATGAAAATGACCAGGAAATTCATATTCTTCTCTAATTAATGCATAGTCTTATGTTTCACAAGTTTCAATTTAGGACAGAAAGAAATATGTCAAACTCCAAAGGCGGTCTTCACTAGGAATGATTTAATCTACAACAAAATGAAAAAAATATCACGTAACAAGACACTTGAAAACTGATCACACCAGTAAAGACAATGATCCACCCATGAAAATAAACCTGTGTGTTTAAATACAACAGTTTTAATAAGGAATGGTAAAACAGCATAATCCATTGGATCTAGCAGTTTGTATTCTGCCTGGTTTGAGGAAGGGGTAAATTCATTATATGTAGCTACCACAGAAAATGCAACTTCAAGAAACAGCTAATTAATTATCTGCCTGCAGTAATTTTCTATTTATAGAATGAAATTATGCTTTGACTTTATTAACTTACAAAGAAAAGTCTACATTACAAAAGAATAACAGTACTAAGTTAACACCAAATTGGCTACATAAGTGTAGGCAACCTAAATGTATAACAACTTGGAATTTTAAGTGCAACATCTAGCTTTTTATATCAGTGAAAAACTGAGACTTCATCAGCAGAATGGAAACTTTATAAAAAGCAAATGAAGAAATTCATTTCTTAAAGGAGAAATATTGCAATGTGAACAATAATTTTGTTTTCCTAGAAATATATGATTATCCATATTTTGCATTTATAACTTGTAACCAGCTAAATATGCGAGAAATTTTATGAGGCAACTGTACAAACATAGTTCCAAATGCAATAACCTGAAAAGAATCAATGCACAAATTTTATAAAAATTAAAAACTCCTTTTGCAGAAAACTTTTAAGAGGCAAAACAAAAGAAATTTAAGCAATTTATATCCACGCCAGCTAATTCTTAAAACAAGTAACTGCTAGAGTATAGAATTTAAAACAAAGAATTGATAAAAATATTTTTATCAATAGGCAGATTAGGCAAAACTATATTTTGTGCATTAAAACATTTTTGCTATATGTAACCAAAAACAAATACTAATAATTTAATGTGAGCTTTCTTGTAAAAATGAAAAATGTTACATTAAAACACTAAATAAGTTCTCACATAGTAACCAAACTATTAAAAAGTATTCCAAACAAGTGTTATTTGATACATAAAGAAATCTTCAATAACAACAGCTTACTTGAGAAGGTGATGAAATATTCTCAGAAACATAACTAGATCCAGCAATTTCAGATGATACACTTTCATTTGATAGGAGCGATGCACAACTCTCTAGAAATAAAAATTAAATATGAACTGGTATTGGAAAATGTCTGACATACATGATGAATACTTTTGTAAATAAAATCTTAAAATAAGTGCATGGTAAACATTGGTTGCACAATATTAGTCCATGCCCCCAAACAAACCATTGTATCTATATTTAAATATTTCAAACTTTGCATAAGAGATTTACAATATAATTTTTATACATTTCTAATATGAACATAATATAAGAAAGTTATTTCTACATCAACAGCCATTAACCCTGGAATGGTAATGTTACTTCGCAGTTTGAATGGGAAAAGGAGTCAATTTGACTCAATGTTACATTCCAGGGTTAATGTAGGAGAAAGAAGATAAAATAAAGGAACAATAGGCTATATAGAAAATACAAATACATCTTTCAGCTACTATTTTATGTAATTCCTACTCTTATCAAAGCATTTACGGCATGATGGCATATGAAACAAATGTACCAGGGAGTTTGTAATTATTAGCCTATAATTTGCTTCTCATAATAAAACCATAAAAAACAAACTTTTTTTTTCAGACAAAATTATCATTAGCCTTGAGTCAGAATGTGTTCAGGAAAGAATATTAACATAAATAATTAATGTGGATACAAAACAAGCCAGTCAGCTTGCCCAATTATTTAAGCTTTATATACACCATATGATATTGATGAAATCAAAAGCCGAGATCAAAGAAAATAAAAAAAAAAGGAACAATAGGGTACATAGAAAATACAAATACTTCCTGCAACTACTATTTTACACAATTACTTTACTGTCTAAATAAACTCCATAATACTTGGCTGATGATGTGAACTGAATACCATAAAGAAGACTAGTTAGCAAAGTTTAATTTTAGAGAAACAAATATTTAAAGAGTTCTCTATGCTTGTAATATTTTACTATAATACTTACTTTGTAAGCAAACTTATTTGACTGCAATATATATTGTAACATCAGACTACAGTAATAGCCGTTTTAAATATCCAAAAATATACTTTATTTTGTATATTTACAGAAAAATAGTTGAGTCTTCCTGAAAATTTCAAGAACTGGTTTTCTCAAGCTTGAATATAAACAATCACAAACATTCACATTACGTTCAGTCTGTGCCTCAAGAAACAATACATTAAAAAAAAATATTGGTAAAGCCATCTTAGTCCAGTATATAAGACTGAAAACGATTTGTTACAATATAAATGCAGTGAAGATTTAGCTTCTATTATAAAATTATATAAGACATCAACAGAAAAATTTGGAAAACAAAAATTGGTATCAATAATTAAACTTTTAGGAAATCATTTCAGCTATAAAACAGCACATTTAAAAGGGATGTGAGAACTCCACACACACAAAAAAAATAATTTCTGTTCAGAAAAGATAGATAGTTTATAAATCTGAGGTATCTTCCTATCCTATTAAATGAATCTCAAATTGATGACTGATAGCAATAGACAGCAAAATGGGGATCAAAAGCTTTGGAAGAAATGTACAAGTACAGTAGAGTCTCGATAATTCAAGTCTCGATTGTTCGAGTTTTCCATAAATCCGAGTTAGTGAAAAAAAATCAGTTTAGCTCCCAAAAATGACCAACACATACACAACATGTGAAAGAATTACTGTTTTACTGTTATTGCATCTGGCTTTTATTTTTGTTCGATGGGTCATATGTCCACTGCGCACCCCGAAGCCACCTGCAGAAATGCCCCCTCCCAAAGAAAATGTTATATATATATATAAGATCGATATATAGGAGCAATGTGTTTTAAAAAAAACAATTGACAATTATTTTAAGATATAATTAACCTATTGTTATCAGCAGTAATGTAATAATATGTAAGTACATTTTTCATTTAAATATACTACACTGAAATTTAAAAATTGCTTTTATTTATTTATTAAATTTTATGATTTCGATAATTCACGTTTTCGATAGTTCGGGGTAGGCCCGGTCCCGTCCACCTCAAATTATCGAGACTCTACTGTGCTTGTAAATTGAAAAAAAAGGGAATTTTTTTTTATCAGTAGAACATTATAAAGCTGCTCTACCTGCATGATTTGTAGACATTGAATGGTCAGAGTATGAGATATCAGAATTTGCTTGTGATTTGACTGAAGCATTTTGTTGACTAGAGCATGAATGCAATGAAGACTGAGAACGTGACGTTTCTTTGCTAAAGGTTTCGAGCCTTGTAAAGTTCTCTACAGTTGTGTGGGAGACTTCATAAGATATCTGCTTTGTTATTTGAGTGCTTTCAAGTTGTAAATCATTTCCCATTTCGATATCATCCTCTGAAGCTATGCTACTGCTGTTTACTGAAAAGAATTTATATATAATTTTTAGAGAAAATCATACCATTATACAGCAGAAAACAAAACAAAGAACAAGAAAATAGATCACTTAAAAGGTTTAAAATAGGATTCATAAATAATAAAAGAAATTAAGATACGGACATAGTGCCATTAGAATTAAAATATATGATTTTCATCCAAAACTTTTAAATGAAATAAACAAAAGCATCAATCAAAAATTCTTTAGAAATAGATTTGCATGTCTCTTTTTTGGGGAAAAAAAGCTTCGGTTTTGAACAATTACACTGATAATAATTTCTTCTATATTGTAGGAATACAATTAATTAAAACTGCTTAATAAAATAAAATAAGAAAAATATTAAATAACATAAATATAATACAAGAAAAAATATTTCAACTTAAAAAATATTCTAATACTTTTTAGATGCTTAACATTATATATTACAAAATATACAGGTATTTTATTAACCTAACTAGTAGTTAATTAATCCTTAGCAAAAATAAATGAAAAAATTCAACAACTATATAATCTTGAATTTCAAGAAAAGAAAAAAAATTGTCCTCACTTCGAGCTTGACGAGCAGCAACAGCCACTTTCATTTCTTCTAGCAATGTTAATGGTGGAGAATGGTAGGAAGTTTCTTCATTTTTATTCCCATCTTGATACTGCTGTGCCATGTCAAAGGAGTTATCCCTGTGACTTGAAATACTCTTTTCTTCCATTTGAATTCTTCTAAATGACATAAGATTGATTTTTTTTAATAAATGTGTAAGTATCATAAAAAAAATCCTAAAGGAAAAATAAATTTTTATCTGCAGATCATTTTCTCAAAATTTAAATTACAAGTATTAAGTTTTTAACTGGTAAATAATTAATTTTTTTGTAATTTAATGGATTATAATGATTTAATAAAGCACATAGTGTCTTTCATACATGTATGAGATATCTGTTTACCATGCATAGAAAACTGAATCCACAAACAAAGTGCAATGAATAAATGAACCATTTGATTTTAAAAGGAGATTTGCAGACTAGGCAGAAATAACTTTTTTCTGAGTTTTTGATTTGATGATGGTAATTGCATCATTTAGTGTAAAACATGAAATTCTGCCATTTTTAGTCATGTTGAAGTAAAGCATCAAAGTTTCCATATGATGTTGCACAGAAGACCCTTTTTGACATCATTTTGTTGT
Organism: Araneus ventricosus; assembly: GCA_013235015.1. NCBI lineage: Eukaryota > Metazoa > Arthropoda > Arachnida > Araneae > Araneidae > Araneus > Araneus ventricosus. Next base: position 27,852 of record BGPR01000552.1, read on the forward strand.
TCAGTGCTAGATGGCCAGTATAAATATTACAAGAAAAAAATGATGAGCGACAACTTTTATGAAGAAACATGGCAAAAGAATAAAAACTAACACTTAAAATTTCTGAAAATTAATTCATTCTTTTCATCATCTAAAGTTCACCAGCTCTGACTCCAGAGTGCTACTTTCAAGGATATTAATGGGATTAGGGAACATAAATTTTGTTTGAGAAACATAGAAATAAATTTAAGATTATCCACTGAACCTATAACATCAGAACCTATTATTAACCAAGTAAAATGTCATGAAAAAATTATATTTAGTTGTTTTTTTTAGATGAAACAATTAGTTCCAAAATCAAAAATGAAATAAAAATGCATCAAAAATGAAATAGTACAAAAAGATCATCTTTAGATGTATACATTCAAAGTTCTAAGTCCCCAGTTCGTAAATGAAATTAAAAGTTAAGAGAACAGTAAATGAATGCAGTTATTAGCTACTACTTCTCACATATTTATTTGAAATTGTTGCTACAATTTGAAATGCACTATGATTTTAACAAAAATGGTATAAGAATTAAAAAAATTGAAATAAAAAAAATGTAATAAACTCTATAATTCGAGCCAATATCAGACAGTTTTTAGAACATTATCAATCATATGCCATATTCATTTATAATTTGTTATTTCATTATCTGTTTCACTCTGATTGTGGTATTCTAATTGAGTTTGTTGAAGGATTGGGAAAGCATGCATAATTTGAAACAAGAATAAAAGTTTGATAAAATTCTGCAAAAAAAAGTTTAAAATCACTGAAAAGGTCACTTTACAAATTTCGAAATGAATTTGAAGTGGTTTACACATAAAATGGTTTTAAAATGCTTGAAAATTGTAAAATATAAGCATTTAAAATTTAGGGGGGGGAAAAAACTTTTCGCGGTAGAAAAACTGTGAATCTCGCTCAAGCCAACCAAAGTACCGGTAGGCAAAGTGCTTCCACGTCTTCCCCAGGAAGGGGAAAAGGGGGGGAACCTTTGTCCTACACCCTCCAAGAGGAAACATTGTTTCTGTGACCTTGTCCGCAAGGGGTGTTGTCCATTCAGTTATCTTCAACTATTGGTGAGCAGTAGATGATGCTTTCAAAGAGATTTTAAAATTCGCTGAAATAATATACAAAGTTGAAACTAACAACATTAGAAAGACGAAAATTCGCACTTTAAAATGGTATATAAATAATTTCCGTCCGATAATTACTTCGGAAGTTATTATTGAAAAAACGGCCAAAATTTGCCTAATTTTTAAATAATTAAAATATGAATAAAAAATTTGAAAAAACGGCTCCAAGGTGCACATTCCCACCCTCCAAAATATACCTGTACCAAATTTGGTAGCTTTAGATTCAACGGTCTGTTCTGTAGACCGCCATCAGACAGACACACAAACATTCATCTTTATTATTAGTAGAGATTTCTCTGAATATTTTAGAATCTAAATTTTACTTCACACATTCACTGCCACCAACGTGCTGATGTGTCCAGAACCTAATATCTAATTAGATGACCCCTTCTCTACTATAATTAAGAGATGGCAGAGAAGGGGGCACCTAATTAGATAGAAGGTTTGAATCTAAGGCGTGAATAGTGGCAGCGAATGTGTTAAAAAACAGTAACTTTTCAAATTTAAATTTATTTGGTAATAAGTTTCAAAATTTTAATTGAGTTTCACTGATATCCCAGGCTTTATAATCATTTTTCCGTGACTCTTTTTGTTTTAAATCTGAACTTTACTTAAAAATGAATAACTTAAATATTTTATTGGATTCTTTCAAATTTAAGTTTACTTGCAAATAATTAATTTTGACTTTTATTTGAGTTTCCTTGATATTCCTGGATTTATAATCATTTATTCCCTGAAATTCTGAAACATTCATACCGTTTGATATTAAAAGGGGACTTCTGCAAAATTTAAATTTGAATTTTTGCAAAAATTAATAATTGTAATATTTTTTGGATGCCGTCAATAGGTTCATTTTTTTTACTGTGAAACATATTAGAAATATCTTGGACCCTAATTTCGATGCTGTTTAGAGCCCATTTGTTTTTTTTTTCCTTAATAAAATTTTTAAAATGTCAGAAGTCTCCTTTTAAAATCAATCGATTCAAATATAAAGTGATTTTATCAAATGAAATCTGCTATTTCAAATAAAAGTGTTAAAATTTATATCCATACTCATTTCTGAATCTTTATTAAATTGATTTTATAGGCTACTAGCCGCCTTCGGCGACCAGCTGGTTTGTCCGTTTAAATTAATTTTTATTTTTGTATTTTATATTAATTATAATATTACCCGTCGCAGTTACAGCTGCGATAACTCTGGGAAGATGAACAAAAAACTAAATATTTTATTGTCTTTAGCAGATAATAACACTGAATGTGGTCACGAAAGCCGAACACGTTGGACGCTCGTGTGAACCAGTGGGTGCAAAAAGTGAGGCAGCAAAAAATTCATAGGCATCTAAAAGACCCGGGAGTATAGGAAGTAAACAATCAAATTTTAAAATTAGTTAGTTTTCCCGAACACTGTTGCCTTTTTGTAACTCTTAGTTTCAGGCTGTAATTTCTAGTTTCTAATATCAAATTTGATGAGTTATCACTTGAGGAAATTCAAGTTTGGCGGCAGTACTGTACTCTTAAGCCTAACCAAGATTTTAATAAAAAAATTACCTATAATGTAATATACAAAAATTTGAAAGCGTTTTCATGCCTCACAATTTTAAAATGGCAGGAAAGAATGAGATTAAATGCTTGAAGAAAAGACGAAAATCATTTCAGTGTACCTCACACACAATCAAAACAAACCTAAAATCAAATATCTGTTGCCACGCTTTATAAAAATATTATTTTGAAGCAAGCGAGATAAAATATTTCAGAAATGCAATAATACTAAAGTGAAAATTCTGCTTTGGAGATAATTTCCGAAGAAAACAATTTATACTATCACAACCGTAACAATTTCAAAAGCGGGTAAATAAAAGATTTGTTGAAATAATGAGAAGGTTTGAATTTTATTTACAACAATAAAAACATTGTTACAATTCATGTTTTAAAACATTTTGAAACATTAATTAAAATGGAACAAAATGTCGCATGGAAATAAGATTGGTGTCATTGAAAAGCTAATTTTTTTATCTGGAAGATGATGTAAAAATGGTTTTTAAGTGATAATAGGATCCAAAGTTATTCTGGAAAAACGTTAAAATTTAAAGTAAATCTCTTTTTATTTAAATTCTAATTAAAATTTCAAAAAATCCTTTCTTAGTGAGCACCTACAACCCAAGAAGCAACCACCTGCCAAATTTCAAGTTTCTAGTCCCAGTGGTTTGGGAGATTTTGTGATGAGTGAGTCATGGTATTTGCCTTTTATATATAAAGATATTCAATGAACTTAAAAAATACAATCATGAATAGCATTTCCATCAAGCAAAATATGTCTCTCTTTGTTATTACATTTATGCATCATAAAACTTAAGTTCAAAGCATATGAATATTACCTTTTATGGCATCTCTTTTTTTTTAATTCATATTTGAAGGTTATTTTTATTTTATGCTTTAAATGTCTTTAGAATTGCAAGTTTAGTTGAAATTTTTTGTATTATTATTATTTCTATAGCAAAGTCATTGATTGGGTTTTTATTATTTTCACAACTTTAAAGGTTATTTTTTTTTTAAACCATCCAATGACTGGCAGCATGAGAAGGCATTCATAAAAACTTGATGACATTTTGAAATTCTTGGCAAATTTCTCACAAAAAATCTTTACCTTAAAAATTGAGAGGTGTCTCAATAGCCCAAATCACAAAAAAGGTCACAAGATTTCCTAAGAAGAGACTGGAATACCACTAAGCTTCAAAAAAAAAATGAGTAATAGACAGAAAGTCGGTAAATTACGAGTTGCCAAAATAAGCCGAAATAGCCTATAATCAGCAACTGATTTTGCAAACTCTGCAAGGTCTTAAAAAGACTCACTTATCTTGACTGATCTCTCGATTTTCAAATCATCACATTTGTATATCATAACCTATATTTGGAAATTTACATCTATGAATTGAGTCCAACACTATATCATCCATAAGTTTTCAATCACCCACAGAAAATTCAGAACATATCTCTTTCATTATTATTACAATTAGAACAAATTGCTTATTTCTAATTAGTTTATATTTTTTCCCCTTAAAAAGAAAAAGACTTTATAGTTTAGTTCAGTTATATTAACATCCGGTTTAGAAGCAACACGAGGGCTATTTTGTGACGGACCTCGTAATTTTGAACTGCAGTCAGATGACGAGAATGACACCCGAGCTGGCACCCCCCTCCAAACTTCCACACCATACCAACGGCAGGACATTTGACCACTATGTATGATTTAACATGCAACAGGTCTCATACACAGTGTATCTTCAGTGGAATCAGGTTTCGAACCTGGAACCGTCTGGCCCCAAAGTTGAAACCTTACCACTAGGCCACCGCGGCCCTTGTAAAACTTTTGATATAACATCAGAAAGATAATGAAAGCAAAAATGAATCATCAAATTATGTGCTTAAATTGACAATAAAGCTGAGCTTGCTAAAAAAAAAAACTAAATTAATATTCACAGAATACTAAATAGCTCACAGTTGTCATTAAATAAAGTCTAAAATATTTTAAGCAAATTTGTATAGAAAGAAGATATTTCACACAGTTTAATAAACAAAAACGGGAAATTTACAAAATATAAAGTGAAATAAAAGAAACTTGAAAGCAGAAAAAAAAAATGATACACCACATTAAATTTTTATTTCCAACAAAATACTTACTCGTCAGCTTCAGAAGAGCTGGTAAATATGTCATATATTGAACTTCTATCAGGTGACTGTAAAAGAATAAAAATAAAAAAGTCAAAGATGTTTACATAAATTTTACATCTGTGACCACATATAAAATTAAAATCAAATACATAAAATAAATTGGAAGTAATTTCAGTTTATACCTGAAAATCATGAGATTCATTAAAAAAATCCAAGCTTCCATGATTTGCGATGATTAAAGCAATGTAAAAATAAGAATATAACACCAAACAATGAAATATATAATATAATCACTATTCAATACATCTCAATCTGTCATCCAGATATGTCGTATACAAGGTGTTTAAAAAAAAAATGTTGCCAAAATGTAATGTTAGGTCAGGCACACAGAAACAACTCTTTTTCACAATAGAACATGGGTTCGGAAATGGAAAGGAGATTCGCTATGGGGGCTCTAGGTCAGTGAATTATACAAAAGAACACACCAAATGAAATGTACAACACTAATTGAGTGGAATAAGTTTACAATAGCACAACAACACAGTTGCATGAATAACAAATTACAAGTTGAATGAGGCATGAAAGATAAGATAATGGCAAGTAGGATGCAGCATCAAAAACAAACCTTTGAAATACTTAAAGTAAGAGATCATAGCACTTGCTGTCTGAGGAGATACACGCTTTACAGGTTATTCATACTGTTATTGTGATATTGTAAATTTATATTTTATGCCATCTGTGCTGTATAATTCGTCGGGTGTGTTATTTTCGTTTACTTAACCCCTAGTAGGAAGGGCTGGTGTACGGAGTACACCATTGAATTTTTTCTTGCTGTGAATTTTCGACTGTTCCATCCCGAGCCTTATCCCCCCACCCCCCCAGCCTACTAGGAACATCCCCCCGGGGGCAATAAGTCTAACTGATTTGTCTGAGTTCCACCTTCCATTCTAAGCATTTTCTTGTGCTTGTGTCACATCGGCGAACTCAGTACGTCAATAAATTGGAAGTCCTTTCAGTTTATACCTGAAAGTCATGATATTCATTAAAAACCCCAAGCTTCCAAGATTTGCGATGATTAAATCAATGGAAAATAAGAATATAACTCATTACGTCTCCTCTCCAAGTATGCAAAGGAAATTTATTGTTCCTCTTGAAGAGGGACACACACACAGAAAAAAAATAATAAGTTGGCTACAGTGAGAGGATTTTTCCGACTCTTTCTATGAAAACTATCAGAAATTTTATTCAATTAGTGACAAATTCCTGATCGACGGAAAATTTGAGTCCTTATATGGGGATGCTTGTTTATTCTATATATGCCCATATACATATTTTTTTTCTTTTTCTATTTTATCTGTCCTTTTTTCTCTACTTCTCTCTAATATGGTTCCTTAACATGTTAAAGTAAAACTAAGAAAAATGGGTGGAAATTTGAAACAGAGGTTGGAAAAAATGACCTGGCGTGCTCCATACACCACCCCTCCTAAAATTGTATCATACACCAGCCCCTCCTACAAGGGGTTAATTCACTGACAAAGAGTCCCCTTTACATTTCCAACCGCATGATCTATTGTGAAAATGACTTGCTCCTGTATGCCTGACCTACCCTTAAATTTTGACAACGTTTTTTGAAACACCCCATATATATATATAATCAAACTTGAATACTCGAATTCTGTATATACCCATCATGCTGATTTTCAGTGCATTTGCTCTGGGTATACCAGAAAATTTAATCACACAGGTGCTGAAAAGAAAAAGGCTGAATAATAATAAAAAATACTGAACCTTTTTCCAGATTAAAGACCCACCACTGATTAGACTTAAAGAATTAAAAATTAAGATGACCAGCTAAGATAATAATTTCAAACGGACATCCATCAAAAAAGTGTCCTATCCTAAAAACTCAAATTTAAAAAAATCGCTAAAACTAATGTGAAATAAGCAAAACAGGTACTGTGAAAATATAAAAAAAAACACTCACCGAATCACTTAAGGATTGCTTTTTAATTGATGGTGGCTGACGGTTAGCTAAACTGCCTTTGTTTGCAAGTTCCGCTTTGGCCTTTGCAGCACTTGTATCGAGTAACTCAGTATGGGGGACAGCAGTATCAAATAATTTTTCACGGTCATGTCTCCTCTCCATTGTAGCTCTTTTGTCATCATCAGGACTAAAGGGAGACTGGATCTCACTGTCAGATGCATCGCTGTCAGACAAGTCAGGGCATTCAAGTTCTATAAAAAATTCAAAAGAAAATTAAAAGTGAAAAATATTTCTGGTAAACAATATAAACAAAAAATGTTCAGTTGCATTATTCTGAAATCATGTGAGTTTATACAAATTAAAAAAATGAAATTCACTAAAACCTTTAAACAGAAATTCCAAAATGTAAAAACAATTAACAGGAATATAACTTTATTTAAATTTCTATAAAACAACATTTTCTGATTAAAACAACTTTAAAGGGAAAAACTCATGCTTTTGCTGAGCATAATGGCAGTTAATGCACCTCCAAAAAATCATTTTATAATAATACATGGATGTTTAAAAAGTTAAAGAGACCCCAGTCCATATGATTCATTTCTGAGAAAATAGGTCTCAAAGTTGATTACAGGGATGAAATTGGCAAAAAAGCAAAAAGACTGAAATCATACGCGAGCAAAAAATTTGTACCATAATTTATACGCGAAATAAGTTTTAAGAAGTAAACATGCAACATGATGAAAATATTACACTATAATAATTAATAACTCATTATTTATAATTCAGTTCGTATAAATAAGAAAAAGAATATTAAATTACTATTAAATCATTCACATCAAAAGTTAACAAACAAGTTTAACACATCATCAGGGGCAAAAGAAAATACAAAAATTATACATTAAAACATACACTATATGCCCAAAAGTATCCGGACGCTTCCAGATTTTCACATTTTTTAGAAACCGTCTACAAACTGCTGAAGACAAAAACGTTTTTGGCCCACCCCGCTTCACAGAATATTGATAACAAGATGAAACTTTCAGAAATGGTAATGTTTAATGTGCATAATATTTACAGGAATTTTTGTCAACTCAGCACAAATATTTGGGAAGATATAAAGGTTTTCGTAAATAATCTCAAATTTTCCCACCTGTTTTTTGCTTATAACATGCAGAGTTTTCTGTTATATTATACTAAACTTACAGAAAAGATGACAATATGTTAGAGAAGGATTTTGTAAAAATTTGGAAAAGAAATTTGGAATATAACAGGAATTATGAGCATTTTTAGTAAATAATGTTTTAATGCGCATGCACAAAACATAGTGTAATTTTTCTTTCACATTTTTAAAGCCAGATATATAGGGCAACTTATATAAAGAAATTCAGTTCAATATCATTAGTATTCAGAAAGATATTGGCATTACAACAGGTAGAATTTTAGCTCCTGTCGAAGAGAAGCTAAAAGATGAGGGGTTGTACACAAATTGATATTTTTTAAACTTATATCTTTCAATAGTTATATTGAATTGCATAGTGGTTAGAATTTGTTGAATACCCATGAACACATCTAATATTCGTAACGAATAAAAAAATATATATGTAGAATTATTAAAATATTTTAAGAAAGAAATTAATTAGATAAAAAATCGTTTCGCCATAAAAGAAATATATTTAAAAATATCGTTTGGCCGTAAAATTGTAATATGTAACTTGTCAATAATCATGTAAATAATATAATTAAAGTAATAAAATTTTTGTTATTTATAGTGCCTAATTAGCTAGAATTTAAGTTATGCACATAATTGATAAGTCTTCATGGGTATCCAGCAAATTCTAACCACTATACAATTCAATATAACTATTTAAAGATATAAGTTTTAAAAATATCAATTTGTATACAACCCCTCATCTTTTAGCTTCTCTTCAACAGGAGCTAAAATTCTGCTCATTGTAATGCCGATATCTCTCTGAATACAAATGATATTGACTTACATTTTTTTTATATAAGTTGCCCTATATATCTGGCTTTAAAGTTGCGAAAGAAAAATTACACTATGTTTCGCGCATGCGCAGCAAAACATTTACTAAAAATGCTCATAATTCCTGTTATATTCCAAATTTCTTTTCCAAATTTTTACAAAATGCTTCTCTAACATATTGTCATCTTTTCTGTAAGTTTAGTATAATATAACAGAAAACTCTGCATGTTTATAAGCAAAAAACAGGTGGGAAAATTTGAGATTTTTTAAGAAAACCTTTATATCTTCCCAAATATTTGTGCCGAGTTGACGAAAATTCCTGTAAATATTATGCACATTAAACATTACCATTTCTGAAAGTTTCATCTTGTTATCGGTATTCTGTGAAGCAGGGTGGGCCAAATACGTCTTTGTCTTCATCAGTTTGTAGACGGTCCCCTAATTGCCCTCAGGATCGAATTTTCAATGTAAAATACGAGTTATTGTCTATTCTTTACATGCCCGAAGTTTAAAGGCAGTCGGTTAAACTATTCTGGAGAAATTCTAAAAATGTGAAAACCTACAAGTGTCCGGATACTTTTGAGCATATAGTGTATTTAGCACCTGCACATCACTGAGATGCAACATTCACCCAACAGAAGTCTGAGAAGAATTAGTATATTTAATAGCCTTTTCATAAAAGTTAGGTCAAAAAATAAATAAAAATAAGGACAAATAATTTCTTTTGCTTCATGCAATTGTGTCAAGTGTATTAGCTCTTTATAAATTATAATAATGTATCATATACTGAATTCTGTTTTATTTCTTTTATTTTTTTATAAATTTTTGCAAAAATAACAGCACAATGATTTTGCACCTTATAAAGCAAGAGGGGTTGAGATATTGTACAGTTACAATGACAGATTCATTTAGCATTATTGTTATTTGAAACCCTTTGAAACATTACCTTAATTGTTAAAGAAGTGGTTTTCTTTCGTTTTTTTAATTGTGTGGCTTTTGTTGGTAACAGATCTCCATTAACACACTTCACCCATGTTTTGGAGGCCTCCTATCTTTAACAGATTTTTCTTCAATAAAGGATGTGTTTGCATCCTCTGCAAGTTTATTTTAGTAAAGGCTGAAGTTAAGCATAGTCTTCATTAGTATCTATCTGTTTAAATACTGGCATAGTTGTCGGGACTACATTATCTCTAGAATGCCTACATAAATCATCTGTTTTATTTTTTTATTTAAGAAGATATTTTTTATGTCTTATTCTCTGCTTTTTTGCTGCATTTGCACAGCTTTTTAGCTGCCACTCTGGACAGGAGTTTTTATTTTTTTATGTAGTTTATTTATTTGTTTTTGTTTCATTTTTTTATTTCTTCATCTTGGTACACCCTACAAGATGACCTTAAGTTTTCATCTAATTTTTTTTCAACATGTTTATGCATATATATATATATTTTTTTTTTTTTTTGCAAAATATGCCACAGAGGTTGTTTTCTTCAAAAAGGTGGTACTTAATACTATGAATGGCACTGAATGTTGGAATGTTCATCCATGTAGAGCTTGCTGATATAATGTTGATTCATCAGTAGAAGCTGAATCAGCTAGTTTCCATTTTCTTTCGAAAACGGAAGATAGGAAGCTTTCTTTTTGTGTAAAAGCGGAATTTTCAGAAGAAAAAGCAAATTTTTGCGGGGTGGGGGGAGGGGAACAGAAATCCAGAAGGGGAAAAAAAAAAAAACGGAATTTTGAAAGAAAAAAAGATAAAAATGCGGAATTTTTCCAAAATAACAAAAAAGCGGAAATCCGCCAAAAAGTGGAAGAATCTCATTCCTGCGATTAGTTGCATTTAAAATAATAGTGGACCTTTAAATTGAACTATGGATTTGAATCATTATTACATGGAAAATACAACATTTATACACTGCCAAGGCCAATGTTAGGTTAGAATGGGCAAAACATGAACTTGGTTCACTTTAATTCTGATCCCCCCTCCCCACACACACATAGCATTAGGATTATTCATTTCCCTCAGCAGTATGCTCAGGTATTTTCAAACATACAGTATTTTTATTAGTATTATATAAATTATCAGATATTGTTATTAGTAGGGATTTTTTTCCCCCAATTTACATTGTGAATATTCGGATCTTTACCAATTCTGGAATCGGATAAATACTTAGTATAAAATATACATTTATAACAAATCTTCCAGTGAATGAAACGTATCTACTAAGAAACAACTTTAAATATTAATAAAAGTTTGGCATATTTTTTCATAGAAGTTTTCTCTTTAATTTATTTAAAACTAGATGAATGAACAAGAAGTAAATCATTCTAACTGATTTTCCACAAATGTTTGGCCTTTTATAGCTTAGGTTCAAATGCAGTATATTTTACTTAGCATTTAAATAATTTAAAGAAGTATCACAGATCTTCATACTTAAAAACTTAGGCGGACTGGTAACTGGTCTGTACTGGGGTATATCTTGTTTTAATTGTGTGGAGTATACGAGATCAGAAGGAAGACCGGCTTTTTTCTGTGTCTCCAGTAAAGACTGCTCTAGAAGAATAATCTGTAATTAAGGGGAAAAAAAGCACAATTTAAATTTCTTATATAAGTAGGACAAAGTATATAAGTAAGATCAACAAGAAATTTCCGAAATAAAAATAACTATTATATTAAAAACAAAACAGTTAAAACGGTATAAACAGTTTTCAATTCACAAATGCAAAGATATGGATTATAACAAAAGTTTTTGCTGCAATTTGTTTCATTGCAGATAATGAAAATAAAAACCTATTTTAAAATATAAATAAAATGCTATTTTTAAAGGTTAACTTACCCTGTCTTTTAAAGCTTTAATAAGAGCATTATATGCTTGATCTTTTTCTTGAAGCTGTTGAACATGAAATTCCTGCCACAGAATAAGTTCCTTCTCTCTGTTTCAAGTAAAAAATCAAAACTTTAATCATATGTCAATTCTAATAAATACTTCATTACATTAAACTGGTGCGATTCAGGTGTTTCACGTCACGAGATGTTCGGTAAATTGAGAACTCATTAATTACAAATTAGTTCAAGGCTTTTTTAGGTTGTACCATAACTTTTTACGAAAACTTTAATCGGCAAACAATCCCACTGCAAAAGATGATTTTACATATATTTTACTGAGATAAATAACAAATTAGTAAATATATGATTACATTCTTTTACACTTTTCATATAAATATACTAACTGCATGTTGAAACTGCTAACTGATACTAGAGTTTTAAATTAATTTGCCATAGGAAAATGGTGATGAACTAATATAATTATAACAATAAGGAAATCAAATGAAGCTAGTAGTTTCATATACATCAGTTTGAGAGTCTTAACTGAAGAGCCATTATCCTAGATGGCTCTGAAATAAAATTTAAAAAATTGGCAACAAGTACAAGGATTTACACACTATTGAATCACTTTTCATTGTGTTTATATAGCAATCATTTTTATAAAGTTTGAAATAAATAAATTTCCAAATTTATTCAAACTGAAATAATTTTGTTGATTCAATTTTAAAATAAACAATCAAATAAGATTAAATAATTACCTTTCCTGAAATTCTTTTATATAGTGTTTTGCTTTAGAATATTTCTTATCTAAATTTGAATGAGCTGCTCTTAGATTTTCAAGTTCATTTTTATATTGCAGTAGCTCTTGTTCTGCACTTTGTAAATTCAATCCAAGTTCCTCTAGTTGGCACTGTGCAATATCCAGCCATTTAATGTAATCAGACTCCATGTGTTCCATTGCCAATAGCTATTAAGACATAATGATTTCATTTCAAATTCTAAACCTCAATGGCAAGATTAATTTAACACAAAAAAAAAACATTTTATTGCCATTGCATTGCATAATAACAACCAATTAAAATCTATCGCATTTATAGCTCTTCTACCATACACGTATATAATGTTTTTCTATCACTATGTTGCACTGTAAAAGTGAAAATGATCAGTGGCAGCGATTGGGAGACAAAGGTAGGGGGGGGACAAAAAATTTATAGACCCTCATAATAGGGAGCAGACAACAAAATTTTAAAAATTTAGTTACAAAATTAGCTACTTTTCCCAGACACTATTGTTTTTTCTATAATTCTTAGCTTTAGGCAGCTAAAATGAAATAAAAATTTAATTTTTTTCATCAAAAAGTGAGAGGGGAACCTCCCCTCCCCTCGATTTGTTGCCACTGAAAAAAGGTAGCAATTATACACTTAACCAATATGTTAGGCATGAAGTATGTAATCAATTAACATCAAGGAGAGTTAGGAAAGACTAATGCATTCACTTTCTTTATCATTATTTTTAAGAGTAGCAAATTTAAAGTCAAGCATTTTTCAAAAAAACTTCCTGTAGCAGGCACACAAAGCTGAAAAAAAAAATCCTTCAGAGCTCATGAAAGCAATAACAGATGATCAAGAGGAGTTTCAACACTGCCTTACAGGTTTTGTAATTTAATAAATTATGACTTATCTTTTTTTGGATAAATTTTATTCACAGGTTAAAAGCGTAGTTTTATTCACTTTGTTTTCTCACATTTTCTATCAACTAAGAAAAAAATATAGAGATATGCCAATGCCTCTTTAAAGAGCAATCAAGAAAATAAAATGAAAACATGTAAAATATAAATAATATAATGATTAAAACATAGATTTTATTCCCATTATAATTCCACAACTGTTACATTTTAATTATTAACATTGTCATTAAAGGGAAAGAACCTTGCACATATTGCTTATTCTAATATTCACAGATTTTTAATAAAATAGGAGAAGGCAGTCTTGAGACACAGTATCCGAATCAGAATGCCATTTTCAGCAACTATTATTTTATACTGACATAGTATTTTTATCTACAGTTTTTTATCTTTTCCAAAACACAAAGCAAAATTCATAAGGAGATTGTTTTCTGTTATCATGCGAGATAAAAATGATTTTTTAAAAAAATGGCTTGAAACACATTATAAAATACTGATAAAAGTATATCAGTGTACAAATGATTTAATTACAACAATTATTTTTATTAATAGTAAATGCTAATAAAAAGTAGTTTTTTATCAATTTATATACAATTAAATGCCAAATGCTAAAATATTGAAAAATCGAATTCAAAGCTATATGCTTGGAATTGAGAATAATTTCACATGCACAACATTTATACCAGCTTTTACTATTTGTATAATGTTACACAGGTTTGCATCAGTAAATAATTTAAATACATTGTCATTGGTGTATGGATTCTTGAAAATGTTAAAATTTCAATTATATTATAACTATAAGTAGTTTAAATACAATACAAGAACAACATCTCTTCAATAAAGCAACTCAAAATTACCTTTTCATTTGCTTTTTTCAATTCATCCTTAGTTAAAATACCAGGACAATGAGGCTACAATATAACAAATATTTCTTACAAAGGCAACAAATTTGTTTTAAACAATGAAATAATTTAAAAAATATTTATAATTAAAATTCAGATAAAAAAAATACTGATAACCTTAATACAAGCAATAACAAAGATGGATACCAAAAAATCAGCATTAATAGAAAGGTATTATATTCTGACTACTACAGTATTCTAGCAGCAAAACACATTTTCAGACACATAAAAAAACAGAAAAGACTAGACATAAAGAAATACAGAAAATTATTAAACCTGCTAATATCAGCCTAATCTAGATTATTTTCAAAAGATTGATGATTTATTCACAAATTATTTGTACAATACAGCTGTGGGTTTCTGTATACAAAAAAGGTAAATTATTTCACTTTTATGAAAAAAAAATAAAAAAAATCAATAAAAAATTTATATTTTGTCCCCCCCCCCCAAAAAAAAGTCAATTCTCCATTTGTGTACAGTATATATAAAAGAAAATAAAAAAAAAAAAAAACTAAGAAGTACTCTATAAGAAATCAAAAGTTGGCAATTCAACTACACACTATAATTTCATTATAGTTGCTGAAATTTTGTTATTTTGTTTCATGTGTAGCTAATAAAAAAAAATTTCACAAAAATGTAATTAATGCTTTGTTTGTAATAAAATCCTTAATGCAAAAAAAGGTGTATCAATTACATTTACGTTTCTTCATGCATACAAATTTTTAAAACATTGTCAGTCCTTAGGCAACCTTTTGTAAATTTCTATCATCAAATAAACATTCCCTCCTAGTATATATAAGTGTACTAGTAGGAATACACACAATCCAGTTTTGTCTTTTGTGTGTGTGTTGTAAGGTGTTAAAATTGGTGAAACTTAAGAAAATTCCTGGCAATTGAAAAGCCAGATATACAGGGTGTTCCAAAAACATTGACCTCGGCTTTTATTCCTTAAATACTGATCATAGACATATACTATAAATTACAAAGTTGCATAAAAAAAGGAACAGAATGTTATGAAATCGATTAAAATTAAAAGGGGATTAAATTTGAATAAATACAAAATTTAAATTTTTATACAGCCGCCGTACAAAAAGTTTCACAATGAGTAAAGTGTGCCCCATACACTAATAAGGTCATGTAAAAAATTTCAGCATTTTATCATAAAAAATCTTAGAAATATGTTTAAACAAAGTTGGTGAGGAGTTAATCATACATTAAAAAGGAAATGTTTACAGCTAGAGTGCAGATGACGCAATGCAGAAATGCATCATAAGCAAATAAAATATCCGTCTTATCTTTAGTCTTATTTAAAAATTTTCAAAACTATGCTTCCTGAAAAATACCTTAAAATTTTAGGTGATGAATTACAGAATAAAACTTGGAAATGGCACAGACATTGAATATTAAAACAGCCTAATAGATGTTTGAATATGCAAATATCTGCCTCTGAGTGAATCTGCCTCACATAATCAAAACAGACGCGTCATAACATGAGAAAGTTGTTTGTGCTCTGCCAGTGAACAATAGCATCGCTTACGTAAACGTAAGGCGCACAGCTGGACTGTCTAAGCGAATCTTAAATATCTCACATTTCTGCAACATTCTGAGAGTGTAATTAGCCTGTACAGACAGTATGTCGCAATGCAGCAACGAAGAACTTTCTGAAATGCTAATGCTGTACAGTTTATGTGATCACAATGCCAACGAAACTGCATGGAAATTTCAGCGTGCATTTCCCAATTCTCGACATCCTTCTGGAAGATTTATTGCCTGATTAGTACAATGGATGCGTGAAAGAGGGAGCATACATCCTGTACTTGGACTAGGTAGGCCCAAACTTCACTCAACTGATGAAGAAATTGATATTTTGGCTTACTTTTGCAATCACTCACATAGTAATGTCCATACCGCTGCATCAGAAATGAAAGTACCACCTACAACAGTGTGGAGAATACTGAGACGGAATAAATGGCATCCATTTAGCATTCACGGTGTGCAAGAATAGGAGCCAACAGATAATCAACGTTGTCTCAATTTTTGTAATTAGACTCTTAATCAGGAAGATGCAAATCCCTCTTTCCTGAAAGATATAATTTGGACTAACGAAACAAGATGGATGCATAAATCCTCAAAATGAGCATTTCCGAACTCACACAAATCCATTCGTGATACATGATATTCATCAGAAGCAATTTTCTGTGAATGTATGGTGAGGTATTTTCAGAAACCGCTTGCTTGCACCCATACTGTATGATGATATGTTGATGGGAAACAGGTATGTTAATGAGACTCTGAATGTGGTTATTCCTGATTTTATGGACAGACTACCCCTAACAGTACTTCCACATATTTGGTTTCAACAGGATGGATCTCCAGCTCACCATACTACAGCTGTGAAACAGTGGTTAAATAACGAGTTTCTAGAGAAGTGGATTGGCTTGCATGGGCCAGTTGAATTTCCCCCTAGATCGTCTGATTTAACGTATATGTATTTTTATTTGTGGGGTCGTTTAGGCACAACTGTTTATTTGTAACCTCCCTTAAATAAAGCAGAATTGCAACAATGCATTCAAGAAGGCTGTCGTCAGATCACTGAAAAAGGACTTGATCGAGTGCACAGAAGTGTTATCAGACTAATGCAGCTCTGTATTGGCATGGATGGAAAATATTTTGAACAAGCTTTGTAATCTTTGCATAAAATTATTATTTCTACAAAGTTTAGATACTTTTGCACCAATAAATAGCAAAATTATTTATTTATGCAATAATTGTTTTCTTCCGAAATTTGTGCACGACCCCTGAAACGTGATCATCCAACATGATTTTTCCTCTTTATGAACTCATATCCAGGTATTGAAAAGTGGTTTAAGTCAGCATTTATGTATTTTCATATCTCTGAGACTTTTTACGATTAAATGGTGAAATTTTGCACATGACCTTATTAGTGTATGAGGCACATTTTACTCATTGGAAAACTTTTTGTACAGGGGCCGTATAAAAATTTAAATTTTGCATTTATTCAAATTTAATCCCCTGATAATTTTAATCGATTTCATAACATTCCGTACCTTCTTTTTACACAACTTTGTAATTTATAGTATATATCTATGATCAATATTTAAGGAATAAAAGTCAAGGTCAATGTTTTTGGAACACCCTGTATATGAATTTATTAAATGAAAAAGAAAAATCGTAAGTTTAATATTTACTCAAGATTTCACTTAAGTGAATTTGAATTACCATATATCAGGTTTTAACAGGCCACAAATTGTGGCTGAGACTGAATATCAAAACATCTATCCTATGCAATTTGATCTTAACTAATATTACATTAGAAGAGAATCCTAGAATCGTTCTCAAATCAAATTTTGAACTGCAGAATTTTTGTATGATTATCCAACAGGCAATAATACTACACTATCACAAAAGATACTTATACTTAAAAACTGCTTTTGTTTTTTGCACGACTTTGATACCAATATCCATGCATAAGAGGGAATCGAATAGCCACATAACTTTAAAATTTGTAACTATTGAGATTTTAAGACTTCATTTCACTGCATAAATATGTAGAAATAAAATTTTTAAAAACATATTTATTTTACAACAGTTTAACAATTTAGTAAATACTAAACAAAGCTAACTCAAAATAATACAAAATACTGGTATCAATATAATTATCAGGTATAAAAAGCTATTACGTCTTAAAGATGAATTTTAACTCTCTTCACAAATAATTAATTGCTACAATTTCTCAATACCAAATTGTTCATTTATATAAAGAAGAGTAATAATTACTTTATTATATGATTCATCATTTTCCCTCTCTGAATCTCGATTCCTATCTGCAATTAGGGATTGCGAAATTAATTGGGCTATTTCACTTTGAGCTCCCTCCTTTTCTCGGCCAATAATAAATCTGAAAGGAAAATTATGAGTCAGTTATGTAAATTAATCAGATCATCACATATATTAATGTTTCAGAAATGATGCCATACCTAACAGGACCTGATGTGTTTCGCAATACTGCTGCAGCATAAGCTTGAGTCACCCCAACTAAAGACTTTCCATCCACTTCAATTATTTGATCATTTACACGAATCCTAAAGCAATCATTTTAAATTATATACAAGTGTAAAGCAAAGAAAAAAATAAAGATACTCATATGAATACAAAGGTATAATTTACATCCCTTGAAATAAAGGTCAGTGTTTAAAATTTGACCAAAAACATTTTAAACAATTTTTAAAATATACTCATACCAAAGGATTAGAAAAAATGAAAAGTAGCAAGATAGCTTCTTAATTTCAGTCATTTTTCAAAAATAAATATTTAAGTTATGAAATTTCATTACATAATGCTTTTCAAAAAAAGATGACAGTTAGTCAATAGGTTTATTTCTCATATAAAAAATTGATATATTATCTTCTAAGAGCCTACAAATGAAACATTACAAACTACTCTTTAAATAGAGTGAAAAACAAACAAAAACAACAAAATGAAGACAAAATTTTAGACAACAATAAATAAAATACCTTATTTGAAATCACTGATTCATATTAAAATAATTCATTGACTTAGAACATTTGACTTAAATGCAGCAACAAAATTATCTGAATTTACAAAACAGAGAAATATAAAAATTTAGTACCAATAAGAAAACACTGAAATTGTTTATTCTAAACAACTCAAAAGATTTGATGGTAAGAAAATTATTCTTAATAAACTACATTCAAAGTAATCTTGGACTTTAAAGCAATACAATAATACATAGCAGTTTTTATAAAAGTGAATGGACAAAGAAAAATAAAATTCTCACCTTCCATCTTTATCAGCTGCTCCATTAGGAGTGACTGTTTTCACAAATATTCCTAATTTTTCAACACCAGCATCAGCACCAACTCCCATACCAATTATACTCAATCCTAACCCTTCAGGACCTATCATAAATTCATTAAAATATTTATACAATTAAGATTATGAGCATTAATAAAAAACAAATATTAAATTACATTGTCTTTAAAATTTTAGAAGCTAACCTTTAATGAGGTCTACTGGGAAGACATCCATTTTTTCAATTCTTTTTTCTAACTCATATTCTGCAGATGCTGAAATTGGATCTACATCTTCATTTCGTCTGTCATAATCTTCTGTAGAGTGTGTACTATATACCTAATTCATTAACAAAATGTATTATAATTAGTTCCAATATGCTTTAATCTCAAAATAATTGCATACATTTATGACCACGCAAACCAAAACTTTTCAACAACTACTGTATAGAACTACTACAGAAATTTGAATTTTCTTTCTGTTACTGTAGAATTATTAAAAAGTCATAAAATTTGCTCATAAGCTCCATCGGCTGGTAAATGTTCACCATCAAGGGAGTCCATAATTAAAGTTCCTCTATTCAGAACTGTCTACAGCCTCGACTATTCATCATAAAACTGTGATACTTTGTGGATGACTTAATAAAGGGATGGAAATAAAAAAATATTAGTTTCAAAAATATCAACCAGAGTCCATAAAAACCAAAGCACACATGCAATTTTTTTATGGGATGCAGAAGTTATAAAAACTGCTAACATTTGCAGAGGACTTGTTTTCAGTGAACTCGCCACTCACAGTGACCTTGAACTTACGAGAACATGCTTTGTTAGTTAAAATGCTGAAATCAGAATGTTGATTCAGCACCCACCTGCTGCTCTATGGAAATTTTGGACTTTGATACTGCTTTGAAAAGGTCCTCTCACTGCTAAAGGACTCCAAAAACTGATCATGAAATTTGAAGAAGCAAAATCTTTAGCTATTCAT
Organism: Araneus ventricosus; assembly: GCA_013235015.1. Lineage (NCBI taxonomy): Eukaryota > Metazoa > Arthropoda > Arachnida > Araneae > Araneidae > Araneus > Araneus ventricosus. Next base: position 47,867 of record BGPR01000552.1, read on the forward strand.
CTTGAAAGAGGAAGAAAAACTGTTTTGTAGAGATAATAGAGAAGAAAGTCTTTCAAATAGAAAAAGACACAGCTTTAAATCTTAGCACCAGTATCCGTAACAAGCTTTTCAAGAATAATTATTGCTTTTATAACAGTAGTACTGCTTTCAGGTCACAAAAAATATGTGGGTATTGTGGACAATATGCTGTCTGGCAGTCATGTTTAGAAGTAATTTTTTTATTTGGTAAATGTTTTTCCCATCCCTTTAGACATCTAAAAGTTTCACACTTTTCTGGTGAATGCTAAAAGCTGTAGGCAGCCCTAAATAGAGAAATTTTAATCATGAACATCCTGTATTTGATGTGCAGTATGACTTAATATAAATGCCCCCTCAACAACAAGAAATAGCCTATAGTGGAAGAACAGGGTTGTCACAGGTAGGATTGTCATGATACATGTACACACAGACAAAACAAAGAAGTAGATTATGAGGCTCAACTTTAGTGTCAATAAAAAGGAGAAAGCGAAAGGTCAAAATTCTGATGTAATGATAACCGCAAAATATAGTAAATATTGTAATTTTTTTAAGTTATAATTAAATAAGATTTAATAGTTTAAAAAATTAATTATTAAAAGGTTCTTGACATAAAGGTATACAAAAATGAAGAATAAGTATAAATATTAAGTAATTAATGAAAGAACAGGGAAAAGCATATGCAATACAGTAAAAGCTTAACTAATCGGCATGCTTGGGAAACTCCGATTTCCGGATACCTGAAAAGTCTGGATAGTTGAGTGTGATGGGAAAAATGAAAGGGGGGGTAGCCTTTTTAGGTAGATTCCTTATAGGAACTCTACCTATTGATGACTTTTGGAAAATTTCTGCAGATCTTCATCGATCATGACCCCTAGAACCCAAAACCACCCTTCGTTAAAAAGTTTATATATATATATAGGTATATATATATATATGTATAACGCTTTTTCCCATGTTATCTTGTGAACACGATAACTCGAGTAATTTTGATGTAAATTTAACCAGCTTGGGATATGTTGTAAGGATAGTGAAAATCTCGGTCGAGTTCGTAGATGGGCTATCCAGCTCAAAGGGGGTGGAAATGGTGGGGGTGGAAATTTTCATTTTCCCATAATTCCTTTACAAATGAAAATAGAAAGAAAATTCAAATTAGGCGAATTATTGCCTTATCATAACGAACAATTTTTGAATTTAAACTTTTTCGATAGCTACAATTGCTTAGAAGTTATGAGGTGAAAAGTGATTTTCCCACCCTTCCCCTCTTCTCCCCCTAACTTAAAGTACGTTTTAACCTAAGCATGTTACCCCTTGTTGGAAAGCTCTCGTCATTTGCAGTTTCTTCCACCCTCTTTCATTCTTGTATCTCCAACACTTATGAAAATAGAGGGCAAAATGTTCTTTTCCTTATTATTAGTAGTAGAGAAGTATATGCATAATGCTTTGGACCGTGTTATTTTGTAAACAAGATAACTAGAGTAATTTTGATTAGATTTTAACTGGCTACAGATATGTTGTAAGGACGGTGAAAATCTCGTCTGCGTTCACAGATGGGCTAACCAGCTCAAAGGGGGTGGAAATGGTGGTATAATTATTAGATAATTATAAGATAAAGATTACTGGCATATAGTATGAGCCATGAAAAAGGTTTTAGTGAAGTTTTGTAACAATTAATTTTTAACTTTAATTAAGTAAATAGTTAATTTTAATTAATCAAATAATTTTAATAGTTAATTTGATAATAGGTTTTTTGACAGAATACTTTAATTTGACATTTAACTAAACATGGCGGGGACATGATTTGTTTAATAAAATCAATATAAAGTAGCCAAAAATGATAGATATTTAAATAAGAGTTTCCTTTATCCTTTTTACTATTGAAAAATATCTCCTTAACTTTAAAATTGTTTGGTATTTTCTGCCTGAGTATTTGGTTTTAACCGTCGATGGAGATTAAAATTTACTGTTCAAATTGGCTGCATTCATATCCTATGCTTCAAAAACACGTATTAAATTTTCCACACACAATGTTTAATAGTTTTATTCTCTTATATGTTAAGAATTTAGTGACTATTATCTCTGTAACCAGGGAGTTCTCTAAATGAGCACATTCTAGTAGTATTTAACTGTTTACATGTCATGTGATTTTACCATATGACAAAGTAATGTTCGCACAATTATATTGTAACCTAGATTAAATAAATTAATTTTTAAATCTAGAGTCTTTCTTCATTCGTGCCAAGAGTCAATTTCTTGTTACTGTTTCAGATAGGTTGGCTAAATGTTATCTAGGAGATATTTGCACTGTTGAGATGTTTATTTCTTTATGACTCCTACCTGCTGAATGATTATGTGTTGAGATATAAAAAAAATGACCAATGTACTGACCGATAAATCTATCATAACTTTTTGGAATGAAAAATGGAATGATAAAACCTTGATATAGCAAAAAATTAAATGACATGAAAACAGAATCACAGCATAAATATTGCAATGTGTAGAAACAATAAAGTCATTGGCTATGTCTGTATGGATCAATATGTAATATTTCATGACTTTTGTAACATTAATGTAAAGGAATCTACCTTTGCCTTCAAGCTTGCCGAAAAGGGATTTTTTGGGTTCTTTTAGATTTTTTAGGCCAAATAATTTGTTTTTGTCATTTTGAAATGTGCATTAAATATAATTTTTAAAAATACTTCTGTATCTTCCATAACATTGTATTTACAAAACATATTATGAAGATTTTAATTTAACATTGATGATAAAAAAAAGTATGATCTGTAGCCGAATTTCTACTGTAAATATGTAGATTATAAAAATATAAACATATAAAAATAGCCGACGTAACTGAAAAATATTCTACTCAGCAAGCATAATAAAACTCTTTCAAGTGATCATAAACGAATCCCAGATTGAATATCAAAACTAATTATCTTTTAAAAAATCGCAAGGGTTATTGCACATTAAGCGCCTCCAATTCTTCGCACATGATACTACGTAAACAACTGCCCGTATTCAGAGAATAAATAAATAAAGGAAAAGAAAAAGACTTACCAATCTGGAGTAATCCCCCCCCCCGGGGGGCGGGGTGGTGCCCAACTCTGTCCCTTTACCTTTTTTTTTTTGGTGTTGTTGTTGTCGATTTCGTTTTTCTGTGAAAGGTGAGGACCTTTTATTTTTTTGGTTCTCACTTTTGCTTTTGAACACCCCATAAAACAAGTCTGTGTAAACAAGTCTGTGTACATCACAGTACAGTATATTGCTTTTTTTTTTCTTTTTTTCCCTTCTACACCCCTCAGTGCGGAGTGGATGTTGCATTCCAGAAATAAATCGTCCGCATTAATAGAACAGCGCGGGTGCAAGTGTGCTAAATTTTGGCAAGCAGATGTTAAATTTTTAGAAAAACTCAATTTTAAATTTTTCTGGTTAATTGAGCTTTTCAGATACTTGAATGCCGGATAATTGAGAATTTACTGTACAAGAAAATGTCTAGTTAGCCACCATAAATAAACTAAATCAAGTAATCAATGAAAATTTAAGATATACAGTAAAAGAATTCAATATAATTACTATATTTTTCATGAAGCTATTTCATAACACATTTATACACTGTCATGTTCACAATGTACTAAAAAAAATTCATTCAATTATTTAGCATATTCAAGAAACCAATATCAACATAAGCAATTAAATATTTTTGAAATTAAACAGCATGCTAAAAATGATAAACTTTCTAAACATTAAAATATAACTCAGAATTTATAATAGAAATACTAACTTTCATAAACTTCAAAAATTTTATTAGAAAATAAAAAAATTATTGAAAACATTAACTTTAGCATAATATGCCAGGTTATTAAAGGTAACCAAATACAGGATTAAAATATTTAAAAAAAAACAATTTTTAAATATGAAAGCTAGAATTCTTAAGGTTCTTGACCCCAAGTGAGGTCACAGACACAAATACTAGGACTAAAAAAATACTCATACTAAATGCTTCTAATTAGGATGTTCAATATCATAATTCAAAATTATTTCAGAAAGTTATATTAACTGAAAACACTTCAATGTAATTTTACAGAAAGAAAATCAACTAAATTCTTTTTGTTTACTGTTATTTATGCTTTAATTTTTTGTCTTATATTTCTGCTTATGCATAGAATAGAAAGCAAAAGAAAAAAAATTGTGATAAAACAGTTTAAGAAGCCTAATTGCAGAAAATATCTTTCAACTTTGAATCTGTCTCATAAATACAAAAGAGAAAAAAAAATGAATAATATTAATTACCTTAATAGGATCTGTACTGAAAGAAATTTTCGACTTTTTATGAGAAGCTTGAGACGAGTCCAAAGATTCTTCTGTCAAAGACTTATTAAGTTCAACCATTTCATCACTTTCTGTAGAAGATAATCCAGGATATTCAAAGTAATAATGTCCATCTTCAAGGAAATGATATTCTGTGCCATCATGCACTACCGTTGAATTAAACTTCTCAGAAGCAGTAAAGGTTGAATTTAACACGCCTTTATCTACTTCACTGGGTATTTCATCTGGGGAGTTTTTCGGGATCTCTTCAGATCTTGACAAAAGTAAAACCACTTCCCTAGCTTCCTCATCACTTAACAGAACAGATTGATCTCTAAAATATATTGAAATTCACAAAATTAGCCAATATCTTTGATAAGTTTACTGTCAAATTTTAATTCCACTAGAACTAAATTTTCAGAGTAGCAGAAAGAATGTCTCATTCTGATTAATTTCCTGAACTAGGATTTTATGCAACAACTCATTAGTAGCAAAACTATAAGAATAATATTTGGAGAGATTGAGAATAAATATCAGTTCTCACTTCTTCCATACAAAGATAGGTATAAAAAAAATTATTATGATTATAAGTGATCCACTTTTAAAACAAATATAAATAATGCAACTTGAGTAAAACCTAATTCTCACATTTTTGTAACTTTAAAAATTCTAATCAATCAAAATTTTGACCATTTATAGTAATATATTCTGTTTTATGCTTGCAATACAGAACGAAAATGAATAAATCCGATAAATAAAAATATTTTATTTGTACTTAAAACCATTAACATATTTGTTATTACTCATACAATTGTCTCACATAAAGGCACTTGTTAGTTACACAAAATAATTTTTAAGTAAATAAACTAGTAGCAACACTATAATATAGCAACAGAACATTATCTTTTATTTAGACATGTTATACCACTAAAATTATTAATTCACCTATTATAAGCTGCTTCATAAAGTAACATTAAAATGTGTAAAAAAATTAACAATTCCACATATCTATTCATTGTTTGGTGAAATAAGTTGTTGTTCTTTAAATTAATTAATTATGGACAGTTAGATTGTAAAATAGAAATTAATTTCACAGGTAAGCAAAGAATTTTTCTCTTTCCCATCAAGCTTGAATATTATTTCATGATAACTTTTTTGCTCATCTAATTTAGAGTGGTGACACTGGTGGTTCTTATCCCACTTGGACTGTTTCAGATAGATCAAGTCCATATATTTTGATTAAGTTCAAGAATAATAAAGGTTTGGTACAGTCTTTTTGGAGGCAGAATCTGGTACACTATTAGATATGGTAACATTGCAATGGGAAACTTCCTTTCTCCATTTTCAAAGAAAAGGCATTTGTGGTCACTTGTGAAGTGAGCAAACACAGCCTACTGGGATCTCTTACCAATGAACATCAGAGCCTCACCTGGGTATTTCCTAAAGAACCAAAGGTTAGAAGAGAGATCAAACCATACATTTCTGTACCTAACTATGGAGCAAAATCCGTTGAAAGTTACACTCAATGAATCAACAAAATTGTATTAGCAGAAGCAACTTCAGGCATTTCACCTGCTGCTTCATTATCTGCTAAGCCAATGTGGGAAGTAACCTACTGCAGATGGATACTGTGCCAGGCTGAAACTTCACATGGCAAGCAAACTGAATCATGCTTGCTACTTTATACTTTAACTAACTGTTATGCCCGGTGTTGCTCAGGATTAAAATACTTTCATGTCTAATATTATTGATGTAAAAAACTACTTTTGCATAGAAAATTACATTACCTGAAATTATTTCATCGTCTGAAATGTTTTTTAATTAAAATGAGAGTATCAATTAAAACAGACGATTTTTAAAAACCACCGATAGCTAATTTTCTCCATAAGTTATCAATATTTATTGCATAGGTACTTCAAATATTGTTCATAAATCTTACAGTATAAGAAAGATTTTAAAGGATGTTTTGGGACAATTACGTAGGAAATTTTTCATTACGAAAAAGCGTTAAAATGAATATGAATAAAAAAATTTGTCTTCATCCAAAATTCTGCCAATGTGATCTAGCAACAGTTCTTACATATTCTTATTCTTCATCAATACAAAAAAGTGTTAGAAATTGTAAATTTATACACAATTTAATTTTTGGAAAATTATTAAAATGAGGGCAACGAATTGAACAGAACTGAAACTTGTGTCATGAAAAGCTAATTTTTTTTAATATGTGTAAAAATAGTTTTTGTGAAATAATACATATTTTCGAAAAATATCATGGAAAATACCAAAATCTTGCTTAATTTCCAATTAACTGAAATTTTAATAAGATTTGGGACTTTTAAAAGTTGATGGTGATCTCTCTCTTCTTATATGAAATATATTTTATAAAAAAGAGCAAAACTTTCAGAAATAAAAGTAAATTAGTTCAAAGTCGTTACCATTACCGTTGCAGTAGCTATAAATTTGCATTATTTCAAAATTGTCTGCAGGTAATTAACAATTTATTAAATTTTGAAGAATTTATAAAAATTAAAGCAAAAATTGCATAGATATAAAATTGGAATCATTGAAAATGGTAAAATTTTAAACTTTAAGATGGTATAAAAATATTTTTTGTGGAACAAATTGCGCCGAAGTTATTACGGAAAAACGGTTTTGATCAATTTCTCATTAACTGACTGTTTAATTAAATTTGGGCTTAAAAAAGTTGACAATAATCTTCCGCTTGTCTTAAATAATAAGTGGGCAAAGTTTGGTAGAAATCGATCTAGTAGTTTAGGGGGAGATGTGTAACATACCCACAACAACTTTTATTTATATTAAGATGGAATGAAGATTGTTATTCTACTTAAACATTGAACATTAGTGTATTTTACTGTTTGACTTTATAGAGGTATTTTGTAAAATAAATTATGTACTATATTAAATAACTTTTTTAAAAAACTGGGGAGCAAAAAAGAACATACATCACACAGTCACCCAATCAGGAGAAATAAAAACAGCTATTAAGTTAAATTAAGCAACATATTTAAAAATCTACATATTCGTTAACATAATTTAAGTTCTAATTTCCGAGAGATAACATTACCTGCTGCTTAAAAGTTTTTCAGCTTCATCTTCAGTCATAAGCTCAATAAATCCAAGATCACGCTTTGGTAATGATGTGTTAAGAGGTTGCATCTAAAAAAGGGTGTTTAAATCATTTTTCTCTCATAGTACGAAATTAAATTACATACAATGAGACATATGAAACCACAAGAGAATAGGAATGGAGGAATACATTAGGAGTTTAATTGTTGGTGAAAAAGTAATATATATTTACACTTACGTCTTCTAAATCTGTATGAATAAATTCCAAATCCTGTTCTTGACACTCAGCTAAAGATTCACCAGCAGAATCATGAAGAGCTACCTCAGTATTATTGGATACCTTAAAAAGTATATACTATGAGCATACTTTCTAACATTTCACTGCAGTAAAAAAAAAAATGCTTAGTAAAATCTCATCATATAGTAAAATTTCATCAAATAGTATAAATTGGAAATTTTATAGTTCATCAAGCTGAAATGCAACTGAATAGTACTGGACCTCCATGGCCGAGCACTGGACCAGTTGCAATTTGTCACGCAAGGGCCTGCAGATCAGGACAAAAAGAAAGATGAAATTTTTTATAGAATATGTCCTAAAATTATTTCAAGCTATGAGGAAAATAACCAAACATTGAAATTTCTTAATGCACATTTTATTTCTTTTTATTTATATTAGTATTTAATTCTTATTAATTTTATTGCTACACAAAATATGATTGTAAAGAAACTGAAAAAGGCCAAATTCAATTGATTCATTCATTTAAAAAAAAAACTGCCAAGTTGAGGACCGCTGAAAGATTTATACAAGAGCAAGACAAAAATTGCACCTCTAAACCAATCAATAAAAGAAGTTCAGACAAGTTAAGTTATTAATCATATTTATTTTTTGAACAATGCACCAATCTTGGAAGTGAAATGAGACAAAACTCATTGAAAATTGCAAACAAGTTGGTTGCCAAAGATAAACACTTCTTATCTGCTCAAATAAATGAGACATAAATAGACTTAGAAAAAATATATGCTTTTCCATTAGCAGGGCAGCAATCAAAATATAAACAAACTGTACTGGGTATAGCAACATTGCATTTTAAAATTGGCACAACATTTTTTATATCATCATTTTTTTTTTCAATGTATATAGCTACCATTTCCTTACAAGCTACATTTTTTGTCAATATTTATGGTTAATAAAAACTGCTGCCTGGATCACAAATATGTAAAAATCTCAAAAGAATAAAAGAACAATTTGCACAATTAATGTTTCATTTTAAACCTTCATTAGGACTACTTGGGACAATTTTCTCACAATTCTGAACTAGAATTCTCACAATTCTGAATATTGGTCAGTCCTCCACTCTGAAAGCTTTGATGCCACACCAATATGAGGCCATTTGACTCACAATAGCATATTTTAAAGTGCACCAGGCCTACATACATGGTACACCTTTGGTGGAATTAGACTCACAATACTCAAATCCTGAAGTCAAGGCTCTGCCACTAGACCACTGTGGCTCCAAAATCAAAGAATGATAGTTTAGCATACAGAAAAGTTAGAAATGATACCATTCCATAAAATGCAGAAATATTTATACTCACTCTGTAACGAGAATCCGAAAAACTAGTTGCTGGAATGAAAGGAAAATGCTCATCTACTGTATAGCTGTTATTATGCTTAAAATCTTTGGAAGAAGGAAAAACTTCCTGGCTGCCAAACTCATCTGAATATTGACAATCCGATGAAGTGTCGTCAACAAAAGTTTCTTTCAGTCCATCTTTTAAATCCTCCATAACAGCATAACTATTGTTTTCTTCCATCTCAGCTGCGAAAGCATCCTGCGATGCTTTGTCATTTGTAAAGAATTCCTTTTCAGGCAATTCAAATTCATACTTTTGTTGTAAATTGTTTTGTAACTCTCTGAATATAGAGCTATAAAGGCTGTCAGAAGGTTCCAATCTTGTACTGGGACTCACCGGATGATTCACTAGAGAATCTGAATTAGAAACAGGAGGACTCTTTTGTTCAGAAGGATCTATAAATTGGAAATACATAAAAGCCATTACATAGAATCAGGGAGAAAAATTCATTTAACATTTTATTAAATTTACTCCTAATAACATTTACGCAGTGGCAACTTGTCCATTAGGGCTGCAGCAGCCTCTGAAATTATTTAAACTTGTATTTTTCATTTTTAAACTTATTTGCTTACTTTTGCACTTTCAGAGTTCAATGACTTACGACAATGCAAAAAAGTAATAAAAAATTGAAAAAAGGGCATAAAATGAATCCAAATGAAGAGAGACGCAAGTCTCAGCTGCAAAGTACTCTGTCCCACCCACCCCGAAATCCGTTTCATAGCGCAGAAAATCCAGAGAGAAAAAGCAACCCTTTCATCCCTTTGACGTAGACAAGCTATGGGCTGCAAGGACGAGCAGCTCTGCTGGCAACAGAAACACCATCTAGTTGATTGATTATTTGCTTTCTCTTGATAGAAGGCTAGATTTCTTTTGAAGAAGATACTCATTTTTGAAAGAGTGTTAGCGAGTGAAGTGGGTGAGGAGGAAAGTGTGTATGTGGAGCTTTGATTTTTTTTTTTTCGTTAGCAGAATCGTCACATCAACATTCACTTAACTTTCTGTTAGTAAAACTGGTAGTAAATGTCATATGCTGGTTATTTAATTTGTTTGAGAAACAGGAAATTTCATATCCGGCTTTTGAATCAAAAAATTTGGCCTACTGAAAGTTCAAGTAGCTTTTTAAAAATGTATTCTCCTGATAAAAATTATCTTGCAGCCCTCCTTGTTTCTGAGCTCACGAGCCGCCACTGCATTTATGTCATACGAGAGGCAAAGAAATTACTCTTTCTCCACATATCTATTTTTAACACGGGTATCATTTATATAAATTCGGAATGCTTATCTCAAACAAATTATCTTTCAACTGCCTCAAGATTTTCCAAACCTTAATTAATGGCTTTTGTCAAGCACCGACACTTAACATGCTTGAAGGATTCTTTCAAATCAACAAATAATTTTGATATAAAATTTATCTAATATGTATATGAAATTAATACTATTTTCAATAAATATCAATAAAAGTTTCATTTGTTTCCATACATATATCTACAACAAGTTAGCAAAACGTCTTCATCCCTCAGATTAGATAGCAAAACCAGCGGGAGTGGTTTCCCCTAAACTTTCTCGTATACTTTCTAAGTGGAGATTCGTCAAAATCTCCAGTTCGAATTTTTTTGACGATTACAATACTTTCTCTTTGTATACTTCGTATACGAGAAAGTGAAACAAACAAACCTGAAATCAAATATCTGTTGCCACGTTTCAAAAAAATATTACTTTGGAGCAGGTGTGATAAAATAGGCAATGCAATGAATACTAAAGTGAAAATTCTGCTTTGGAATTGAATTCCCAAGAAAACAAATTATACTACCACAACAGTAACAATTGCAAAAGCGTGTGAATAAAAGATTTGCTGAAATAATGAGATCAGTTTGAATATCAATACGCATGTGCATGGGAATCGGATTAAAAGAAATTGAATATGCAATTTGAACGCCTCATTTTGACGAATTTGGCCCAAAATTTTATACGGACCTACATTCATGACGATAAAACTGTGTACCAAATTTTATCCATCTAGATATTCAAGTTTTTGAGTTATAGTGTTCACATGACCGCGGACATACAGACTGACAGATTTTGTCCAAAATTTGACAGTAACCTACAAATTATGTTTAAAGACCACATACCAATTTTCATCCCCATAGCTCTAATAATTTTTGAGTTATCGTGTTCACAGACAGACAGAAATGATTCCAAAATTGTGTTTTTCGGACTCAGGGAGGTCTAAAACGTGGAGATTTGTCAAAATCTTGAGTTCGAATTTGACGTTTACAATACTTTCTCTTTGCATACTTCATATACGAGAAAGTAAAAATAAGCTGCAGATGACAAATATGAAGTTCTTGCTTATTTTGTTACTATCCTCAAATACTAATAATAATTGTATCCTTTTTATTTTTAAACTTATAAATATATATAATTTAGCTGATAATGAAATTATAAGAATTGCTTATTATTAAGTTTTATTATTAACCATTTCATTAGAGGTAAACAAATATAATCAGTATTTACAAGCACATCTTCTAGTTATATATGAAATTCTTTCACATACAAATATAAAGATAAACTTTTTATACAACATACCTAAACTGGTTACAGTAGCTACTTCACAATAAGCAGATGGCACAGAATTAGCATTCATCTCTGATGATTCAACATGCACAAAAGTTTCATCTTTTCTAAAGCTATCTGCTGTTGGTTCTTTTACAGATACAAAACAATCTTCAGAATTTTCTAAGGCACTTTTGAAGATCTCATGCACTGGAATTCCAGTACTCTCACGTATTGAACTTCCAATACTGTCAGAAGTGGCATCATTACTAAAAATATTTTGCTTAATTTTATATGGAGAAGATTTAAAACAGTCTTTTGAGCTTTCCAAGGCACATTGAAAATTATCGTACACTAAATCAACTTCAGAAGATACTGAAATACTATTTGACTTAGAAGAATGATTGTATACTGATGAAGTCCGGTGTTCATTTATATTTTCAACAATCAGTTCTTTTGAATTATATATTTTAGTTGAAAATGAATTATCACTGACAATTTGTGTTTTATCACTACTCTCATTAAGATTTTCAATTTTACTTTCAGTAGCTAACTGAAGAATCTTAGAATCTTTATCATTATTGGAATAGGTTTCAAAATGATTTAAATTCTGAACTGAAGTAGATTCAATTTCTTCAGACTGCAATTTTTGAATAGTTTCACTTTCAAACGCATCCTTGTCGACAACTTCTTTCATATTTGCTAAGGAATTATTTTTTTCATTCTTTTCCTCCAATTCTTTTTTATTATCACTTTTTCGTAACAAATGCATATTCATTTTATTTTCTATTAAAAGTGAAGAAGAGCCATCTTGCTTTGAATATCCTTTATTATCAGGAATTGCAGGTGCAGAGTTGGTTTTGCATAACTGATGTATTGTTTGAGGCACAATTTTGGGAGCTTCAATTGTAACTCTTTTATAAGAAATGTCATTTTTTATCAAAGGTAATTTGGAAACAGACTTATTCTCACAGTTATCTTTACTAGAGAACTGGATGAGGAGTGAATTTTCTTGAGATTTTTGATAGGGTGGGTCAGCTTTTTGATACAAACTTTTATTATCAGAGTTTACCCATTCAGAATCACTTTTAATAAAGCTTTTATTAAGTTGAGGAACAGCTTTCAAAGTTTCTGATGTAACTTTAGAAAAGGTATCACTTTTTGATTCAGATGGAACTCTAGAAAATGTGTCGCTTTTTAAATCAGCTACGACTTCAGAAAAAGAGTCACTTTTCAATTCAGATGTAACTTTAGAAAAACAGTCACTCTTTAACTCAGATGTAACTTTAAAAGATGCATCCGTCATTAAAACAGACTGCTTAGAAACAGATCCATTATCTGTACTTCCCAGGAACTGATCTTGCTTATTTAGACTTGGATCTGAAACATTCGTTTTAGGTGCCGTTTTTGATGACTCAGGAATAGCAATGGTGCTGGAGCGAGTGCGCACTTCACTTTTATTATCAGCTCCCTTACTTTTCTCCAATTTTTCAAACATAGCTTTAGCATTATTAAATCTTGCCAGATGACTACCTCTACGAGATAAAGAGCAGTTGGAACTTGGAAATGCTGGAAGTGAGGAGGACCTTTCAGGTTTATACATATCTGGCGAATGAACTCTCTCAGTGGTAGGAGCATCTTTAGTAACTGGTGATCTTAGCCCACTATTTTCAGTCTTCTGCTGTGATAATGTTTGAAACATATGAGCAATAGTGCTGACTTTCGTTCCCATAGGTCTAACATTTTCCACTTTTGGCTTTGTAGATTCTTTAATTCCTTTTTCTTTTTCCTCAAAACCTGATTTCAGCATTCTATAAAATGGTTGTTCAATTTTTTGACTTTTATTATCTAACCACCCTCGACGAGGTTGACCATAAACTTCAGCTTCAATATGGGCCATAACAATTTATCAGTTTAAAAATATAAAAATAGCTGTGGTTTGATACCTAAAAAGACAAAATAATAATCTTTAAACAGGCTATTATTTGTAACAAATCCATATAGCCTTGCATAAACATATACCCCACTATTACTAACACTACATATACAGGGGGCGTAGTGAGAAATTGCCACAAAAATTAAGCACTTTTAAGGACTTTTTAAGCACCTTAGCCAAAAAAACTAAGCACCTTTGTACATGCATGCATACGTCGACCCATGTATTTTCTAAGCATATGATGACTTCTGTTTTATAATAATGCATAGTTTTTATTGAAAATTTTAAAATATATTTTTTTAATTTTAAATGTGTATTTTTTAATTTTAATATTTATTTCCGTATTTGCACAACATCTTCTATTGTAAAATAAAAGATGTATTTTTGATTTTACAAAAAAAGTTTAAAATGATAATGCAAATTGTCATTATCAAAAATTAAATCAACTTTTATTAGATAAACCATAAAAATCTGTAACCCTTTTCAACATTTCTTAAAATTAACAAATTACCAGTGAATTTGCCCCTTCGAGATCATCATTCCAGTATTTCAATATACGGTGCTACCTATTGTTGAAGTAAGAGGAAGCATAAAAAAGGTCATTAATAGTCCAGTCAATGAAGGGTTTGAAAAAAAAAAGCATTAAATCATATAGTTTTGAAAATTGGAACACATGTTCGTGATGGTCTCCTGATGAATATACACAAGTCCCTGGCCCAGAGTGATTTAACGAATTAAAGAGCGTAAAATTCCCTACAAAAATATGCTTTTATTTTTCTTCTAGCTTTAATGATTTCCGAGATAATGGGTCTCAAAGTTTGTCGCTATCTTAGATTTCATATCCCTTTTTAAAGTGCTTTTTAATATCTCAAAACTATTCGATTTGCATATTTGTTGTAATCAGCAAATTAATGAAAGTAAAATTCCCTACAAATACATGCCTTTTTGATTCTTCTATCTTCAATAGTTTTTGAGGTAATGGGTCTCAAAGTTTGCCGCCATCTTGAATTTTATCCCCTTTTTCTCAGTTTTTCTTGAATAACTCGAAAATTATTTAGTTTTGAAATCACACGAGATACAACAAATTAAAGAATGTAAAATTTCCTATAAAAGAGTGCTTTTATTTTTGTTCTAGTTTTAATAGTTGCCAAGATAATGGGCTTCAAAGTTTGCTACCATCTTTGTATTTCATCCCCCTTTTTAAGTTTTTCTTAAATATTTCAGAAACTATTAAAACTAAAAGAAAATTAAAAGTATGCATTTGTAGGGAATTTTACGATCATTAATTCGTTGTATTGCATGTAATTGAAAATTGCATAGTTTTTGAGAAATTCAAAAAAGACGAAAAAAGGGTGTGAAATTGAAGATGGCGGCAAACTTTGAGATCCATTATCTAAGAAACTTTTAAAGTTAGAATAATAATAAATGTATGTATTCGTAGGGAATTTCATGCTCTTTAATTTGTTAAATCAATTGTAATTTGAAAACTGAATAGTTTTCGAGATATTAAAGACAAACTTTAAACCAGCAGGAGTGGCCTCCCTGAAACTTCCTCGCATACGAAAAGTAATGTGGGGTGAGTAAACACTCAGTGGGTAGGTAAATATTATTGGGATATTTACCCAAGGCCTGGCTATTTTGAGAAAAAAATTATGAATGGTGATTTACAATGAAACATATCAAATTCATGAAATCCTGAAACTTAATATTTTGCAAAAAAGAATTGTGTATGTTCTCAATTTTTACGTGTGTTGAGGAACTAGAACTTTATTTAACGTTTTTGACTACGAAATCTTACTGCTGATATCACGCAAGATTCACCATACCTTCCATTTGGAGAAAGTCAGAACGAACTTTTGATTCAAGGGTTGCCATAATTTAAGAAGTGCGGCTCACTACAATTTCCTGCGTAGACTGCCAAGGTCAAACGCCAACCATACCAACTTTAGTAAAATAAGCGAAACGCTCGCCAACACACAGTCGCAATGTGCATTTTCAACTAAATATGCAATTTGAACACCTGTTTTTTAACCAATTTGAATGAAATTTGGGCACAGATCTATAATTAATGTTAGCATACATGATACCAAGTTTTATTTATCTAAGTCAAAGGGCTCATGAGATATAATTTTTACAAGTATGACATTATACAGACCGACAGACAGTCCACCCTTTGACGGATTTGGCCCAAAATTTTATACGAACCTACAATCATGATGATAAAACTGTGTACCAAATTTTATTCATCTAGCTATTCAAGTTTTTGAGTTATAGTGTTCACATGACTGCAGACAGACAGACTTCCCATGGACGGATTTTGTCCAAAATTTGATAGAAACCTACAAATTATGTGTCAAGTTCACATACCAAATTTCAGCCCTGTATCTCTAATAGTTTTCGAGTTATTGTGTTCACAGACATACAGACAGACATAATTCCAAAATTGTATTTTTCGGACTCAGAGAGGTCTAAAACGTGGAGATTTGTCAAAATCTCAAGTTCGAATTTTTGACGATTACAATACTTTCTCTTTGTATACGAGAAAGTAGAAAAGGGGGGGAGATGAAATCTAAGATGGCGACGCGAGCCGCACCCCCAGGACTGGGAACTTTTAGTATGTTCAACAGAAGCCTCTTGCGAACATGTGTACCAATTTTCAAAACTATACGATTTAATGGAGTTTTTTTTCCACAACCCTTCGTTGACTGGACTATCAACTAAGATTCTGTTACAAATCCATCCACTTTGAGACAAGTTATACCAAAAACTAATAAAGATAGAAGAAAAATAAAAGCATGCATATGTAGGGAATTGTATGCGCTTTAATTTTTTAAAACAAATATGATTTGAAAATCGAATAGTTTGAGATATTCAAGAAAAATTAAAAAAGGGGGATGAAATCCAAGATGGTGGCAAACTTTGAGACCCATTATCTCAGAAACTATAAAAGCCAGAAGAAAAATAAAAGCATGTATTTATAAGGAATTTCAAGCTCTTCAATTTGGTAAATCAATTGTAATTTGAAAACTGAAGAGTTATCGAGATATTCAAGAAAAACCGAAAAAGGTAGGTCGAAATTCAATATGCTAGCTCCCCCAGGACCGGGGACTTTTAGTATGTTCATTAGGAGTACCTCACGAACATGTGTACTAATTTTCAGAACTATATGATTTAATGTTTTTTTCATCCCCATTTTGGGCCTCCGTTGAATGGACTTTAAGCATTATCTTAACATGAGTTGACATCCCTGGATCTATCTCACCCAGGATTCCTTCCCCAAATTCTTCCCTTTTGTCAGTTTTCTTTCTAGATACATCTGGTAAACAAAGTTTTTATGACTATGCTTTCGATATCGTATTCAATGTCTGGGGAAACAAAAAAAGGATGTTTTCTTCGCACTTTTCGAGAAAATTAAGCACTTTTTAAGAACCTTTCTTTCAAAATTAAGCACTTTCAAGGTGCTTAAAAATGGTTTTCAAATTTAAGCACTTTTCATGACGCTACGCACCCTGATATAGCACATTTCAACAAAAATTAATAAAAAAATTATACAATATACAGATTATAATTTTAAGAAAAATAAATGTTTTTATTTCAATAATTTGTATAAAAATTTCCAATATAAACACACGATAACAATGGTGTTAAAAATCATTAAATGTGTTTATTTAATGCAAATTTTTGACTGCTAACTAAACATGTGTTAATCAATTTGAATTTGCCATTAAGCTACATTTAAAAGGAAATGTATTTAACTACTCTAAATAAATAATAGTATTCTAACCAATTCTAATTACCTTAATAGATAATATAACTGTAAAATGCAAAATCCCAGAAAACTGAGTTTTTCAATTATATAACATCGAAGCAACATATTGGAAATATTCAGGGCATCACATTTTAAAGAAAGAATCATTGCAAAAAGAAAAATTACATATCAGAAATCAGTTTTGAATAAGGGACATGAAAAACAGATACAAATAACATCCAAAATTATTTTCAATATGGGTCATTCCAGTGATTTCAATTTGTTTTCTTTTTTTTTTCAAAGTCAACTAATCTAACTAAAATTAATGTCAAATAATAGCAAAAGAATTGAATTTATCTATATTGCAAAAATTAATTAGCTAAACTTAGCACTAATACCTGATTTTTATAGCTTTTTTTTATTGGTAATGGGAGATTTTGTCCACTCTGTTATACATTTAAATATTGCATTAAATTACAAAAATCTGCTTTTATTTTTCAAAACATTTTGTGCAATACAAACAAATGAACACTGCTTTCATATAAATGCAGTAAAATTTCATGATAAAGGTATTTCTTACATTTTATTATTATTTTTCATAAGCCAAAATGCAAAAATTTAAAAAACTGCATGTACAAATTAGCTTACCACATTAAATAAGAGTTAAATAAAATCAGAATTAAGGTAAATGCTCCAGTAGTGGGCCACTTAAGGGTATTTCTTCAATTATCATCTAAACTTTTGAGAAGTTTCGCTAATCTGTATTTTTTTATGGTTGTTCAGACTTTTATCTAAAATAATAATCACCTGAAATATCAAAATAATTGTAATATAATTTTTAAAAAATTAAAAACTTAGATCACTCCTATGCACCAGAAGTGGGCATAGCAAACTTTTGATGTACCAGTAGTGGGCATACCAAAAGTGGGCCACCCAGATTTGTCAATTGTGCCAAAGAAAAAAGAATAAAATCATTATATATAGTAATAATAACAATACATTAACATTATACAGTATAAAAAATGGAATAAAAATGGCTTGATATAGGTGAAATCTTTTATTTATAGATTCTAGTCGCATGAGATTTACATTTTTTCTCTAACAGCCAATTTTTTATTAAAGGTATATATGCTAATTATCGATCTTTCATTTTAAGTTCTGTTTGGGGCATTATGGATACTAAATCTTGATATTTTATGTTGAATAAATCTTTTTTTTCTTTTATCATCTTCCCTCTGCAGCCAGAAAAGAGCCCTTTTAAATGGTGATGGAATATTTTTCGATGGTCCAGCAATGCGATAGTTATTATTGTCTGCCTCGTTACAGAGCCCAACTAATTCTTGAATATCTATCTTTTCCTCAACAGTACTATAAAATATTTATTATTTGAATAATTGGTCAGAATGTTCCATTAGTGTATCAGAAGTGGGCCATGTGGCCTACTACTGGTTCTGATAAAAATAAAGCAAATCTAATTAAATAAAAAGACTTTACAAGATATAACCTTCTTATTAAATATCACAAAATAGTCTATTTGAGAGAAAACATGTGCTCCAGTACTGGCCCACTACTGGAGCACTTAGCAAAACATTGATCCAAAAGTGGGCCCCCCTTCACTATCCATAAATTATCAATATTATTTAATTTAAAGATAGTTTATAATACATTCATTATATAATCAAATAATATCAAGAACAATTCATTTTAAAAACAAATAGAATGTATGTTAAAAAATAGTTGAATGAAGAGTTACCTCTTAAGGAAATCGCTAAGAATAAGCTAAAAATGCTTCTCTCAGAGACCAACTTCAGCAACAAACTTTCTAGCTCCTAACTAAATAGGAAATAAAGGCTGTGCCTTTGGTATTTAGTTGATAAGGGTTTCAGCCTACCAGAGGCAGATCTTTTATTTCACTGGAATGTTGGAATTTCTTGTTTTTCAACTTAAAAATTCAAGTGGCCCACTACTGGTACGTGGCCCACTACTGGAGCACTTACCTTACATCATTCCAGGCACAAATTGCATAGTTCTAAACAGATTAAAACTCTAATTTAAAATGTTTTGATTATTTATGTTGAAATTATAACAAAAATATTTCTGTAACAGAGTGGACATACTGTAATAAATAGGATTAATCTGTAATTTTATGCAAGGAAAATACACACATTTTATTTTTATATATTTTTTTTTATTAAATTCGATTTTTGTCACAAATAAGTTAAGCTTTTTGGCAAATACCAATAGCATATGGAAGTTCATAGTATAAATGTCCATCCATCAATTTAAACTTTGTTTCAGGTAAAATATTAAAATTTGGTCAAAATGAACACAGGAAATACCCTCATCAACAGCTTTAAATAATTTTTTTGCTTCATTTATTGTTATTAAGCTCATCACTTTAACTTCACCATCTTCAATATTAATTTTAGCATTTACAACATTTTTTTTAACATATTCATGGCTATGGGCGAATTAGATGCAAGCTCCAAGAAAGACAAAAAGTAGCTTTGCTTAATCTAAACTATTTGTAAATCAAAAAAAGAAAGAGGTGAATGTTTACTATAGACGTCTATTACATTTAACTTAATAAATTTATTGTGTAAGTCAAATTCTAGTGTGCAGTGAAGATTCCTGAAGGATGAGTTATCTTGTCCATAGTGATGAATGTGTAAGTTAAATTTCTTACTCATCATCCTGAAATTTAATGAACATTTATATGCACCTGTTTTTACGCATTTTTCACTCACTTCTTTATTCCCCTTACATTCATCATCAAAGGCTCCAGCAGACTATCCTAATGAAGCAGAGAGCAGCAGAACTTTATATTTTTTTACTTTTTGATTTAATAATCTCTTTAATATGACAAGCATACTCTTTTTTTCCCCTCAAAACAGTAATAAAGAATTTCATTTTTCTTGCAAAAACATGATACTTCACTATAAAAAAATAGGTCATTCCCTGTTGTGGCCATTTGGTGAACAGACGCAATACCTTTCAGTACAGGTATTTTTATGTGGAATAATGTTGGCTACAGATTCTATTTCTTTATCTGTTATTTGATATACCTAATCTTATGGTTGTGCAGTTCTTTAACATTGTAAAAAAATGATTAGCATTAGAAACATTTTTTCCAGATACTACTAATCTGTCAGCTATTCATTTTAATACTGCACCAATAATAATGCACTATTCATTTTAAAGTTGGACCTTTTCCATGGTTTACTTCAAAAAAGTGAAATTTGTATCCCACTTGAAGTATTTTGATACATATCTATCAAACAAGTATAAATTTTTCTGTCTGTACTGATTGCTGGGAACCATCAGAAGAAAAAAAAATTCTTTCACAGAATATTTGTTTTTGATCATTCAAGTTTTATTTATTAATAATTATAATTATGAATATTTTAAAGATACAAATATCCATAGATATTATTAATAAGTATTTAAATAGTAATTTTATATTGTGTTCATAATTATATATGTATTAAATTATATTATATATTCATAAATATTATATAATAATTAAGAATTATTATGGAACATATTGTCCAGAAAAAACATTTTGAGAATTGTTCAAGATAAATTAGTTACGCTATTAAGTACTGTCCACTCTGTTACACATGGAGTACAACAGTGTGGACAACTAAGCCTAAAAAAAGCCTTTCTAATCATAAATAAATAAAAAAACAAGACACAAATAAAAAATGAAAAAATAATTTAAAATTACTACTTTAATGGAATTTCAGGGATTTTTTTCTTTTTTTATCATTAATATACGTACATTCAATAGTGGACATTCAATAAGCCAAATTAACTACCCGAGAAAAAGGATGAGTCTTACCTTGCTTGTTGAATTAAAAATGACTAACCAAGAAAGGAATATGCACTACTTAGTCAACACAAAATACCAAATTCAATTTAATTTTATTTTTGAAATTGCTATAACAGAGTGGACATTTCACTACAAAATCTTGGGATATTCATAAATAATTTTTTTCATTGAAAAAAATTTAACAAATTTTGTTAAAATTCTTTTTATGACAGAGATGAAATGTAATTGATATTTTATTATTATAGTATTTAACCAATTTCTTAATTAACCTTTTAACTGTCTCTAATTTATAGTTGGGACATCAAGATTTTTCCTTCTTATTCCATATAAAAAATTTTTTACACCTTCATAAGTCACTCAAGACAAAACACAAAATACCTGAAGATACAGAATTAAATGAAGAATAAATAGAACAATATGATTAATTACTAGTAATTATGAAATTTTCTTTAAAAAATTCCAAAATGTCGGACAGGATTTATACCATTTTCACTATAATGACTGAAATATTGATATTACCTTTGAAGAAAAGAATACAGAAAACTCAATAATCTCAACAAAGCTGTATTAAAATAATTGCTTAAATAATCTACCAATTTTATTAATCATATTCCGTAAGTTTACAGGAAAACTGAAACCAGCAACTTTCTTCAATAAGATTATCAATACCATTCTGCTATTTAATAACTTAAAAAATGTTTACTTAAGACTTAAAAAAGTCTAATTTTTTAAAAAAAAAAAATGATTTTAAAATGTTTTTTGACTTTCATTTCTTGGATAAAACATGGTAAAAATACTTTAAAAATTTTATTTTGTTTTAAGTATGGCTTACAGATGAAAAAAGTTTGCTATCAACTGACAATACTGGGCTTTATTTCAGAAAAAAAAATTTCCTCGATAAAAATTCTATAATGTCAACTAGATGAATTTTAATAAATAATTATACGGATAAGGAATTTTCTTCAACACTGTAGAATAAAATATGGTATTCTCAAGCATACAAACAAAGCTAAAAAATGTAGCCTCAAGTGAAAAACATCAATTTATTTTTTTATCTGCACTCAGGCTGCCATCTATATGTTGTAAAATAACTTAATAAAAATTTCATTATATAACTTATTAGCAACAACAGTCATTAGAGCTTCAGTCTTATTCTTAATATTTTAGGAGACAAAATTGGGTATTACTTAAAAGCAACATCGGGCCTTTTAACAGTTAACTAACAAATTTCTTTCGATCCTAATAATAATAAAAGATATATACATACTTCCAAATCTTTAAAAAATAAGTATATAAACAGATATAACATTAGATTTTAAAGAATAACAATATACCTAAAATGTGTGTAACAGCATGTACTGGAATAACTTGAATCAACTTTAGAACTACAATCAGCATGAACTTAATTATTTGAAAAGCTCATTTTTGTCAACTGAAGAGAGGTTTATAGATATACTACTTAGCATATTTTAATACATATTTAAACTTAGAAGCATTCTTTTAAATTTCAATAAATAAGAAACTATTTCAAAGGTTGTATTTTTAATACATAAAAGAAGTATGCTAAACAGAGTTTTAGAGCTTAACTGAGTCTACCATGAGCAGCAGCCGTACAGTGATAATTTTTATAAAGTAATATACATATATTTGAAATACCCTTTCATGAAGAGTTATTTTGATAATATAACATATGAAATTTGCTGAGGAACTAAATTTTATATAATGAGATGGCAAAAGATTACTGCAAAATTCAGATTTTCATTTATAACTAAAAAGCAGATGAAAAGAATAAAAGTATCCGATTAGCATAATATTTGTATATCGTAATAACAATCTTAAAACTAAACAATAACAATTCAATAACAGACATCAGTTTTTTTTAGTTTTAATCACATTTTTTTTAACTAAAATTGAAGTACTAATACAATATCTACCGAGTTTAAAAATTCGAACATATTTTCAGAACACAAAAGGATAACATTCAAGACAAAAGCAACAAACAAAAAGTTTTAAAGACGTGGATTCCACGAAAATATTATTAACCAAATTTCGTCATTTTTATAAATAACTAAGACAGAAATGAATTACCTTTTACATCTTCATGCGACATCGGAACTTCGTAAAAATATCATAAGATGATTGAAAAGAGATTCCGGAAAACATTTTAAGCAATTCATGAAGTAAATAGAAACTCAAAATTAGAAATATGTGATTATAATGAATATTTAAATATTATTTTTTCCAAGAAATGTGATTGTTGACACCTTTTAAAACAATAAAGAACCTGCCACGATGTTCGTTAAACCGGTCCAAGACTACTAAATCACAAAAGAAACACCACAGCTTTTACTATTCCATATTTCATTCGATTTGCGAAATATTAATATTCTAAACACAAAAACGGTGTTTCAAGAAATATTGTGTCATTATCGCAAAAGGAAAAAGACCACAAGTGACAAAAAACCTAAACAAAACAGCGAAAAATCACATTTCAGTTATTGCCAACAACAACAACGGAATAATTTCTTTTGAAATAGATATGACCTAATTTTGGGAAATTGAATTAAATCTTCCCTCATTGTTCATTCTATTTGAAGTCATTCACCTGGAATTGTTTCAAGAATATGGAATTACTTCTATTTATACAACAGATAATAAGAAATACATTATAATTAAGTGAAATAAAAAGAAAAGAAGGATATATAGAAAGTTTGAGTTTATATTAGTAAAATTAAGCAGAATTTTTTTCACAAATTATTAAGAAAAAGTTAATTAATTTTATCTATTCAATTACGTGGAAAAATGAAATAAGTTTTCTCAAATATTATAAACGCAACAAACTAATATACATATTAATGAACATTTTGCTATTGTTAAATGGTGGCACAATTAGAGGCGCATGCGTTTGTTTTGGTTTCGAAAGAGAAAGTGGTCTTGCGTTTAGTCGAAGTTTTTTTTATATTATTTTTTCTGTTTTATATTTGTTAAAAATAAAATCAAAGTAATCTCCCCATCAAAATAATAAATGCTGGTGCCGGATATCAATTATTAATAATTATTTTATAAGCAAACCAAAAGAAACATCCATCGATGATCCTAGTCACTTACAGATATTGAATATCTTCGTTTTTCATATATCATGATAATTGCATGCATATAACTCATAAAATAATCCTATTTTTAATTATAAAACATGTCGGAATGTAGTGATGAGAAATCTCTCCAGATACCTTGTTGGTATGATCCTGATACAGTTACCGGTCTGCCAAATATTGACTATGAAATTGGGAGTATCGATCGAATTTCAGATGTTAGCTATGAATATTTTTTCATAAATTACTTGAAAGCGAATAAACCATGTCTCATATCATCATCCGTTACAATGAATTGGAAAAGTAGGTTAGAATGGGTATCTGCTGATGGTCAACCAGATTTTAAATTTTTGGAGCGAAACTTCGGTATGTATAGAATCTGAAATCATTTAATTAGAAAGTAAATTTATATAGTTTTAATTCTCATATCTTGAGCTATTGCGTATTTCATGCCTTGCTATTAAGTTTACTCGGTTTTTCCTTTAAAAAATACGAATTTTATCAAAATATACATTTTTATAGTACCTACTCTTATTTTTCCTATGAAAGTGAAAATAATGAAATATTTCTTCAACTTTATGATAAATCTTCTTATCTCAATTTGTTTCTTCGTTTTGACAGTCATTTGTTCTGTTAGCCTTGGAAAAAACTAACACTTTCCTTTGGAGTTTGATGAAACTAGCTGTATACTTCGATTCTGTATTATAAAAATAAACTGTCAAAGTCTTTTATTTTGTACTTTTATAAAATGAACTCTTGTTATGAAACTCCATATATATCAGGGAAATAAGTATCTATATTATATATGGGAAACGTTATTCAGCCAATAGTTTGCAATATGTGAACCATCTAGTTTTGTAACTGAAATGCAGAAAATCAATTTTTAAAATTTTGTTTTTTGTTATTATTATGCATATGGATTGGAAGAACTAATGCATTTTATTTTCTATATATCAAAAGTAAATTAGTGACATGTCTGTTAGATAATTTTCTATTTAATCGTGGAGATATGTTTATCTAGAATTATCTATGAAAACAGAATATTTAGTTGTTTCAAACTATAAATTATTAAAATAAATCATTAATTTTAAGAGATGTTATAAGTGGAAAAGTATGTTGGTGACTAAAAGTACCTAACACTACAGATTAGCAGTTGATTATAAAAATTACTGGGGAATAAAAGTAACACTACAGAGCAATAGCTACTTACAAAAATTAGGTTGATACATACTTTTATAATATTTTTTTGGCAGTTTTTATTTTATTTATTTTATAATAGAGTTCCATCTGCTAGAAAATAAATTTATAATTTTTTAACTGACTTAGATAAAAATCTCTTTCTTATGGTAATGCATTTAAAGGTAAAAGTTAAGTTTACGGTGCACACCCGTTCCTCCCCACTTAAGATCAACAGCCTCATCATCCTCACTTAGGATCGCCAACTTTTTGTCGCCAAGAGCAGGATGGCTTGGTGATGTGAGAACATTTGTTTTGGGTGAGCAATTTATTGGGTTCCGGTCAAATTTTTTAAATAAAAAAGAAATTTCAGCGACTTCACTTTCAGCAAAGCGGGGAAATAGTAACTTCGCTTTTTCATTGAATGTTAGGAATCTAGGTTTTTTTTTTTTTTAATTCCAAAAACGAGAATTTCCGCACCGACAGACTTTTTAAACTAAAAAAAAACATCAGCGGCTTCGCCTTCAGCAAAGAGGAAAAATAGTAGCTTCTCTTTTTTCATTGATTGTTAGGAATCTTGGTTTTAAAAAAAAAATTCCAAAAATGAGAATTTCAGTTCCAAACGATAAATTCAAACAAAGTATTATTCAAATTTGAAGAAATCGACCAATGAAATCAAAAATAGCACATACCTGGCCAATAAAATAGCAAGGCTGAACCGCGAAATAAGTATATAACAATTCTTGCTCAAACAAGACACAAATAGGAACATTCCTACGCAACCAAAACAAATGTTCTGATGTCGCCAATCATCTTCTGCTTGGCGGCAAGAAATTTGCGAGCTAAAGCAGAGAGAAAGGGCTGTGCACCATAAACTTTACTTTAACCCATTTAAATCAACTTGTAAAAACTCACCCCAAAACCTAAATGGCTTATTAGATCCCAAATTAATTTTTTGATGACCTCCAAAAGCTGTTTATTATAAACTTTTGATATTAACATAATTTTAATATTTGGGGGGGGATATAATGTAGAAAAAAATACAAATTTTTGCCAACATTATGATCAAACAAGATATAAATAATTTTTTTAATTTGTTTATTCTACTTTTTCTAGTTGATTTTTTTGGCTCTATATAAATAAAAAGAATTCTAAGGGATTTTGAAATTTATCTGTTCTGTTTAGTATAACATAAAGTTTTACTTCCATAAATGCTTTTTTTATAGGTTCCGCTATAGTCCCTATTTCAGATTGTGATAGTCGAGAATATAATTCTCAGTGTAAGGAAGATATGTTATTCAAAGATTATCTTAATTACTGGCAGGCACTGAAGCATGACACTAAAGATGAATCTCGTTGTTTGTATTTAAAGGATTGGCATTTTCAGAGGCAAGTAAGTTGAATTAAGAAGAAAAAATATGATATTACTGTAAATTTT
This sequence comes from Araneus ventricosus, assembly GCA_013235015.1. Lineage (NCBI taxonomy): Eukaryota > Metazoa > Arthropoda > Arachnida > Araneae > Araneidae > Araneus > Araneus ventricosus. The sequence continues at coordinate 74,687 of BGPR01000552.1, forward strand.
AATAATTGATAAAACTTATACAGGGTAAGGCAGATAAACTGGATTTTTTTGAAACAGTGCATGCTTGACCTTGGATATAGGGACAGATGTGCAAATGGAAACACTCTATCCCATTGTTCATAGCATTAGCATTTCAGTCCGTGTCTTGCAATGGGGAACTTCAGCATTTTTTAAAAACACGTGAAAGCCATCCGTATTTGTAGAAAAAATCATTATAATTTCAAATATGGAAGTGAAATTTTACAGAAAAATTTATTTATTTAAATATTGAGAGCGAAAGATGCACTGAAATAGCAAGAATCATGATGCAATCCGAAACGCACTCTCATTGGCCAAGTAGATTTTGACGTCAAGGGTGCCTTCCTTCACATACTTCTCTTTCGCTATTTCTGTACCCTGCTTTGAATCAAGGCATTTGTACCAGCTAACATTTTAAAAGTGAAGTTTTTAGCTTTTCTATTATTCAACGTTCAATTTCACAATGGATATTGGTTTTGTACAAGATAAATCGGATAATTTGCCGAGGATTGATTGGAGGTTTTGTCAGTACATGTGTCTGTAATTATTCAGTTCCGACAAAGAAACTGATCACACAACGCTGGCTCGTAAATTATCTCATAAGAAAAGTTGTTTTGCCCTTCCCTTGAATGCATTCAGTAACCGGAACAAAGCTCTATACTATACAGAAAAGGTTTCGCCTTAGGAAAAACGGATAGGTTTTCAAAACCATCAAGCAACAATAAATTGCAGAGGGACCCTCGGGCATTCTGAGAAGACACTGCGATTTCTGTTGCACGAGAAAGAACGAAACGATAAGAACCTGATTTTGCATGATGTATTAAATTTCATATGCCTACAGGAAAAAAAAAAAAAACAGGAATATATTTATTTCAGAAGTTCCGTTCAAAATAACTTCAGGTATGGCATTTTTTTAAAAACACAATGTGCCTTTTAAAAATTAATTTTATTTTATATAGTTTTATTTTACTATGCTTTATTTTACCATATAAATTATTTCCTTTCTACAAGTATTAATTTTAGAATACTAGTTTATACTAATTAATATAAAATCTGGTAAAAATAACTTGTATAAAGAAATACACTAAAAAATTAAAAATGATAAAACTGTAACCACTTTCGTAAATTGCAAAAAAAAAAAATATGAACAAAGTAAGCCTTCTTTACTGCAAAGTAAGCTTTTTTCATTATGTTAGTTAATTTTTGAATTATATAAAAAAAGAACTACAGTGCACTCCCGATTATCCGGGTTAATCACCGGGGGGGATCGCATGGACAATAGACAAACACGAATAATCCGAATCCTTTTTATTAAAGAAAAAATCAACATCAGTACAAAAATATAAAAATTACTTACATTTGCATGCTGTATAACATCAAACTAGGAATTTTCCTTTTAATATTTACTGCTTAAAAAAATCGGTAACGCTCTTTGTTCATCTCTTGTCGTATATCGACACATATTTTACGAACCACAGTAATGTCACCGTAATCAAATCCTCTTTGTCCCATATAATCTAACAAAGTTCCCACAGATTGTAGAGCAGCAGAATGAGAAATTGTATTTCCCTCATTTAGTACATCTTCTGCATCACTACTAGCTGATTCGGTACTTACATATTAACGCCATCGAAGCTGAAGTTGCGCTAATGCGCCAAGATTGGCGGCACTTAAAAACCGCCAAATCCGGCGTATTAACGTCACCGCAGCTACAGATTTGGCGTTTTTTATGTGCCGCCAATCTTGGCGCTTTAGCACAACTTCAGCTTTGGTGGCGTTAATACGTAAGTACCACTGATTCTCCATTATCAAGTTTTTGAAGGATTTCTAATTCTTGTTTAACATTTAAAACGTTTCTTTTTCGTTTCACACCACTCATTTTTACCAGTAAAAAATTTCACACTACTAACTGACGATAAACAAGACACAGAAACAAAGGAACACGTGCGACAGTGAGAGAAGACGAAGAAATTAACGAATGATGTGTCAGGGAGAAGCGTGTTCGTACGAGAATAAACTAGCAGGAAGTGGATGATTCAGTTCTCGGAAAATTAGGGGTTGAACTGGTAGAGATTGCACGTGGAGGAAGGAAATAAAATCTCTTCTTTAGCCTCCGCCATCACGGCTCACTAGTTTCACGGAATTAATCTCTCGATCGAATATCAACATCGATTTTATATGCATGATAACCGTGAAAATGTTTCTCCTTAATTTTTTTTATGAATCTGGAATGAACACAGATAATAGAGAGTATACTGTATATAAATTTATAATAATATTCAAACCAGACCAAATGCGACTGATCTATGAATTTAAGTGTGTCCATTAACAAACTCGAGATGCACAATGAGATAAATTTATTCCATCTTTTCTCAACTATAATAATTGATGAGCAAACTAACTTTTTGAAGACTAATTTTGATTTTAATACATTCTTTGAATATAAAGAATTTATTTTGCATCAAAAGTTATTTCTGCGAATTATTTTGTTGAACTACAAATGAAAACGAATTTCATTATCAAAAAAGTCGTGAATTTAAACTAATTTTTTAGATATTCTTGTTAATTTTCAATAGTACTGGTAATTTTTTAAAAAATATATCCATTGAAAAAATTTATGCTATAAAATAACATGAGCAAGTTTTTTGAAAAAAAAAAAAGGTGGGATCTTCTATATTTTTACCCTTTGAGGGGTAATTTTTCATGTAATCAACTGGGAAAAAACTAATTAACTTTGACTATTTGCTTTAAAATATCTTAATTTTTTTGCTGGTAACCTCACCTTATACTTCTTTAAAAACAAAAAAAGATATCGAATTCTGAATTTACTGTGCTTCATGATGTACAATTTTAATAGGCATAGCATAGATTAATAATTCACATCAAAATGATCTCCACAGACATGACGAATGCTTCTTGCTGATAATTCTGGATTTAGCTTCGGATCTCTCTTCGTCGCTTTACACCACTTTTTGCGAATAACATAATTTTTTGGCACATTGATAAATAATTTATCAGCTGCCGTTACAGTTGTATTACGACATTTAGGAACAATTCAATACTTGTATCTTTCCAACATTATTTTATCTTATGCGATAGTCGGAAAATATAGAAGAAAAAAAAAAGAGAATCTCTATAGAGAGTGAATGGGAAGGAAGCGTGTGTCTCCCCCGTCTGGCAACTTTGACGTCAGACCCGTTTTGGGCCAAAATGGATCGTTTTTCCTGCAAATTCTGAGAGGCGAACTCTGATTGCAAATTTAAAAAAAACAAAACTGTCTAGAATTTTTTTTAATGTTATTGTTCATTTCAAAGCATTTTAAATCGATTTTAAATTTTTTTTTTAAATGCTGAAGTTCTGCATTGTGTATGTTAGAACAGTGTACTTTTGCTTATAATTGTTTTGTGAGGAGTGGTTAATCGATTACCATGTTTCAGCATGTGTTTCATTACAAATTCAAAATCCACCAAAATGATTCTGTTCCATGGTCTAACACAATCTTCCTTTGGATTAGCTGTCATTCAGGAATCTCATAAATCAAAACAAAACCACCTGGTAATCCATGTAAAGTACACACTCCTGAAAATATTGGAAGGGTTAGAATAGTGATATTATACATATTCTGTGGAACTTTAATGCATAAGCAAAAATTGACATTTTCAAAATGTGATTTTCTGTTCGTGAATGTCATTAAATGCTGTGCAATCGTAAATGGTTGTCTGTCAATATTTTTTTCCCCCTTTACAAAATTAAAAATTTTGTGATTATTTCAAAAGCATCCTATTAATCTGTCCCACCTTGTTTAAGAAATCTAAAAAATGTAAATGTTTGTTGTGAAAAAGAATGTAAATTAATGGAATTTTAGTTGCTTTAAATAGTTAAATGGAAGATATGTGTCATCACTTTATTTATTATATGAATGTAAAGAGTGAAAAATAATTATTCAAATTCTTATAAATCAAATGAAGTCATGAATTTTCTGTGAGTCTCTTTCTTTGCTTATGGTAAATACTCTGACACATTGTTATTTTTATAGCACCTGAACAAATCTGAAATGTGAGACAGAAGGACATGAAGACATTAAAGGTGTCACACATCTGATATAATTACTTTAACTGAAGTCTGCTCTATAATGAATTATTGTAACTAGTTTAGTATAAAATGATGACTTTTGATTATAGTATCATAAATTTAAAAGAACAAATCAAACTTGCAAGTTTATCACACCAAAGAATTTTTTCTCTTGCACAAGAATGCACAACAAGTAGGATAAAGGAAAAAAATATGTTCTAGATAATTAGAGGAGTTGTCTCTTGGAATTTTTATTTTTAAAAGGGAAGGAAGGAAAAATAAAGTTTTAAGAAAATTCATATGTTAGTCTGTAAAACACCAATGAAGATTACCTCACACATAGAATGAAATATTTTTCTTGCCCCCCCCCCAATTGTGGTGGCCTTGAATATTCATCTCATGAATTTCCTATTTTGAACACCATCAGCGACTACTATACTAAAGCTACCTTGACTTAAAAAGAAACATTTATTGTAGAACCGTGGAGGAAAAAATGATAATATTGATGACTTTCCCCTAAATATTCACTTTTCGATAAGTTATGATAATAAAATATTGCACTAATCACTCAATATCAAAAAGAAAAAATATAGACATATATATAGGGTTACCATAGTCCGTATATCACTCTCGCATCTGGACCTACAAAATGACCAGATTTACGCCAGCAAATGTGGCGAGAGAGAAATTTGGTTGTATTAGGGAAGATCTATTATATTCGAAAAAACTGACGTCATTCCACCAACGAAAGAAAATACCAACGAAAAAGCAATTGGTGCAACCTCCCTTCTACAATCCACTTGTCAATTTTCAGAAAGAGAAACGGAAGGAAGATAATGTTATTCGTAGGGGATTGTTCAAAAGCCTAGTCGTAAAATCCCCGATGACCTTCTCAGATGGTCAGTCTTTGTGTCCTGTTATGCTATTAATTGGCAACCTGAAATAGCACTTCATTCACAATTCATACAGTTGGGAAGACCCTGCTGAATATATTAATTACCCCATTGTGGGTCTAGGGAAAATTTTGGGGGTCATACAGTAGAAAAAATGGCATGTCTGAAGGCAGGCTCTTTCCCACCAGGGCCCAGCGTTCAACAGCTTTAAAACCAATAAATTGCTAATTATGATGCTGAAGTCTTAACTTTTTTCACTTCCTTAATCTCAGTGCTAGTATTCTGAAAAGGGGTCGTTGATAGACAGTTAATATAATTTTATGTTGTATTTTTACCCCCTAATTAATTATATATTAATCATTAATTATAATTAATTATTAGTTATTAATATATAATAAATAACAGATTATTAATTGCATATTAATAACTATATAAGTTAATAATATGTTAATACCCTTCAACTCCCCTCCCTTCCTCCATGTCCAGATTTCAATGAAAAAAATTATAGTAACCCTACATATATATAGCTTTATTCTCTTATTGACTCCATTTCACACTCTGGGATTTTTCTTTTAATTTCATAAAAACTAATGCTTTAAAATGGTAAGTATGTAAAATAATTTGATTATATCTTATATGTTATGAAATTCTGTTGGTTTGAGAACTGCAAAAAATAGGGGGAAACATCTGTTTGAAAAAGAAGTTTAAAGTTGTTTTGTTGAAAAAAATGTAAAATTGTTTTTATTAAAAGTCATAAAAATGATAACTGGTATTTCTTGTTAAATATGCCTTCACTCAAGTCATTTTCACTTTCACACTATGAATGAAATTTTCCTATGATTCAATCTTTATAAACGCTGTCTTAATTCTTGCAAGATAGTTGTCATGGTAACAGGATTTTATCTATTTACTTTTGACTCTGAATATGTTTTTATTTTAAAAGCATTAATGGAGTATAAAGATAAATTTGTTGTTACTACACTATCACTTGCAATATCTCACAGCATATCACTGGTAGAATCACTAGTATTTTCAAATTGCCATGCAGATTATTCTGCTATTAATAAATCATTTTTTATGTGTTATAAATTTCGCATGCAGAACTTTTGATGCCTTCTATGTTTATTGACTTTAATAAAATAACATTAATTTTATAAATTATATTGTGTTTTCTGATTTCAAATTAGTACTGCCTGACAATTTTTTCTCCTCTTTCTCTTCTTTCTGTCATCTCATATAGGAAAATATATCTGGTAAAAAAAAAATATATACTCAGATATGAGGTAGTTACTAGCATATATAAAAGTAACTATGCAATTCAAATATTATGTGTATATCTGGCTGAAATTTATTAACTGCTTAAGGACTGAGTTATTTTGTAACCTATGGTATTTAGAATGAGTTAATTCGGGATAAGTCCTTAAACAGTTAAAGACAAATCTTTAAAAAAAAGAAAGAAAAATGTTGGCTCTGCTTTAAAATGATCCTTACTTTTTTAAAAGTTTATATTTGTAGGTATATTTTATTACAGGCTTTTCCCAAATTATCAAGCCTATAAGACGCCCAAGTACTTCACTTCTGACTGGTTAAATGAATACTGTGAAACACAAAAAGATGACTTCAAGTTTGTATACATGGGCCCCAAAGGCACATGGTAAAGATTTTATTTATTTATTCCTTTTTTACTATGGATTCACATTTCATTTCTTTTATTTGTACCTTTTTTTCAAAACATATTTCTAATCCTAAATTTAAATTGCTTTAAAAAGCACAAATCAAAGTTACATTTTCAGTTTTCTTGGATTTTCATCTGAAATAGTTTGATTTTTATACTATTTATGCAAATGAGCATAATTTGTTGCTGAATTTATATGATTGATAGATTTATTCTATTGCATGTAAAAGTACTGCATTATATAAATTAGTTATTTAAAATAAGATGGCTTACTATAATCCAAAATAAGTGCCCTTGTGTAGTATTAACACTTTTAGTTTACCATTTGATATTCTTTCATATAAAAACTAAGTCTTCAATCTATAAATCATCCTCAATTAATTTTAATCTTCTTAGCTAGAAATTGTCTATAAATAATTGAATATTATTAGTCTATATTGTTATTTATACAAAATCTTTAAGAAAATCTACAGGGTGTCCAACAAAGGACTCCCTGATTTTAATATTAAATAACTCGGAAACGGAGATAGATAGAAGAATGAAACCAATGGTATGTGTATTTTGAAAGCCATAAAAATCTGATACAGATGTTTGAGAATTAGTTACAAATGTTGCCAGCAGGTGGCGCTGTAGTCGTAGCACGGAGTCAGAAAAAAAGCTATAAACAGCCTTTTGCGAGCAATCGTTGTAATCACAACACAATCGATTCAAAATGGGCACAGAGATGGCGCGTACCGAGAATGAAATGTTCAGCCACCCTCTGTAGTGTGTCAACGGAAACGGTGGCAGCGAACGGTAACTAAATTTGAAACTTTCCAGAATAGAGTAATTGAGTTGAACATTTCCACATTTACTGGAACAGACATTGATTGGCCTCCATAACACCCGATCTCACTCCATGCGATTACTTCTTGTGGGGCACAGGATGACATACTGCTTTCCGGACAATCCTGCAACACTGCATGAGCTTGAAGAGTTGATCTGTGGTGGACGTGCCTGCATTTCCTATGACACACTATAGAGGGTGGCTGAAAATTTCATTCTTGGTATGCGCCATATCTGTGCTGCGAAAGGTGCAGATTTTGAATCGATTGTGATGGTATTGCAACGATTACTTTCAAAGAACTGTTTATAGCCTTTTTCCCGACTCCGTGCTACGACTACAGCGTACAGCGCCACCTACTGGTAACATTTGTAACTAATTCTGAAACTTCGGTATTAGATTTTTATGGCTTTCAAAATAAACATACCATTGGTTCCATTCTTCTATCTATCTCCGTTTCCGAGTTATTTAATTTTAAAATCAGGGAGTCCTTTGTTGGACACCCTGTATAATTGCTATTATTGCCTTTCAAAAAATCTATGATTGCTATCATGAATCATATTAAAGTAGCTATTTTTTGCATTAAAAACGATGTTCCCCTTTATTTACATCACACACACAAATTGAATATTGTTTTTCCACTTGAGGAATTTTAAATATTTTCAATTTATTCATTTGTGTTGCAGAATATTTTAAACAGCTAGCAGGTCCTTGTACTTTTAATTGTAGAATAATTCATTTCAAGAAATTCAGACATTATAGATCTTGGAAATTTAGACACGATTATGTTGCTACATCACTCTGCATTTAGTTGTTTATATTGTAAGATATTTTGTGGTTTCACTTTAAAATATCAACTTAATAAGTAAAAATAAAATATGCAGATTTTATTTTTGGTTCCAGTTAATAAAATGTTTCCAGACTTAGAATGGTATGTGAATTTTCAAACGCTGATTTTTGTTTTCATAGGACTCCACTTCATGCTGATGTTTATGGATCTTACAGTTGGTCTGCTAATGTTTGTGGCAGGAAAAGATGGTTGCTGTTTCCCCCAGGACAAGAAGAGTTCTTAAAAGATGATAAGAAAGAGCTACGTTATTTTCTCACAGACAGTGATTTATTTAATTATAATGTTGCTTACTTTGATATTATTCAAGAACCTGGAGAAATCATTTTTGTTCCTAGTGGATGGTATCACCAAGTGTGGAACATGGTATGATTCTTTATTTGAATGAAAATATTATAATCTTATACACAGTAGATGCAGAATGTAACAACCTTGTTAAAATCATTATTCAGTATCAAAAGATATTAAAAAATACCATTTTATAAAAAAATGCATTTATTATTTTTGCATAGGGTTGTTTGTATTAAATAGTAATTCTGCTACATAGTGAAGTTTTGTATCTAATACAAGTCAGTTTTCAGTGCATTTAATATAAGTACAGTAGAGCACCATTTATATGTTTCTCATTTATACATTTTTATCATTTATATGATTTTTTTAATGGTCCCGGCAAAATCCTATGCATATTAACGTTAAATAATTTCATTTATATGTTGTTTTTTTCCCCAAGAACTCAAGAAGAGAGTAAATGTACATTTCAACCTCAGATTCCCACCTGCAAATTGTCCAGTCTTAGAAAAGGCACGCGACCAAAACCTGCCCAATTGAACAAAAGCCGTACCCCTGAGGAATGTGAACATCCTACTTTCTACAGATAAGGGTTGTTTTTGTGCTCCCCCCAGGTCCAGCAGGGTCTTTTCCTGATCAGCTTCAGTGTCTGGATTTTATCGTTCACTAGCGGTTCACGATGACTTTACACAATAGAAAAACTCTGTCATTGAAGGAAAAAATGTGCATTTTGGAAAAAGTGGATGAAAACCAACATTTAAAAAGAGTGGATCTTACCAAAGAATTAGGTTTACAGTTTCAACTTTAAACACACTAATTTATAAGCATAAGAACATCGAGGAAAGCCATCATCAAAGTGGATCTAATACTTCAAAAAAACTTCGAGTCCAAAGCAGAAAATTCGCTGATGTAGAAAAAGTGCTTTTACTTTGCAGTGCAGTGGTTTAATCAGTGTCATGGTGTAAAAATTCCCATCAGTGGTCCTTTGCTTATGGAGAAGGCACAAGAAATTTTGAAGAAGTGGAATGTGATGCATCATTTTCCTCAGGATGGCTTCACACGTTTAAATTAAGACACGGCATAACAGGCAAAGCTGTAAGTGGAGAGTCTGGAGATGTTGATTGTGAAACAGTGGCTGATTGTATTCAGAACCAATTGCCAGATCTGATAAAAGGCTATGAACAAAAAGACATTTTCATTGCAGATGAAACAGGTTTGTTTTATAATCTTCTACCGTCTAAAACTCTTGCTATCAAATCAGGTAGGTGCCATGGTGGAAAAAAAAGAATAAAGTTCAATTGACAGTGTTATTGTGTGCCAATGCAGATGGATCTGAAAAATTACTTCCTTTGATTATTGGCAAATCAGAAAAGCCCCGCTGCTTCAAAAATATGAAAACATTAAAAACAAATTACCTAAGCAATAAAAAATTATGGATGACCATGTCTTTCTTTACTGATTGGTGATTGGATGATAATGCAAAAACAGAAACAGCGAATCATTTTATTCATTGATCAGTGTCCAGCTCATCCATCTGATACGGACTTTCCAAAAAACATAACTGTCAATTTCTTCCCTGTAAATTGCAGCCACTGGATTTAGGAGTAATAAAATCCTTAAAACAACATTATCGAAAACTTATGATGAAAACAGCTATCGCTAATTTAGACACAGAGACTCCAAAAATATGAAAATTGATGTCTTGCAAACTATGAATTTCATAATGATGGCTTGGCAAAATGTTTTACAGAAAACAATAAAAAACTGCTTCACCTTTGGCAGATTTTTAACTCCAGTGGATGTTAATCCTATTGAAAACGCCGAATCTGATCATTTTGTTCCACCAGAAAACTGGTCAAATTTAAGTGATGTTACTGCATTTGAAGAATTTGTGCAATGTAATTCAGAATTTGCAACGTTTTCTTCTATCAATTGTTGAAATGATCACAAATGAGAAAACTAGCAGTGAAGAAAAAGATAATTGCACTGAAAAGCCTCTGCCAAGTTTACAACAAGCTTTGGTGGGTTTTAACACCATCCAAGAATACCTTATTAGCTTTTGATTTAAATGATAAAGTTAAAACGGCACTTTTAACTGCACACAAATGAACTTTTTTTGTGCATTCCAAAAAAGCCCTACAATCTAAAATAACAAAATTCATTTTGTAAATGCGGAATGAATGTGAATAGTTGTACATTAAATCCGGAATAAAAAGTTTTGTATCAATACCTCTTGTATTTCATTTTCATGTACTATTTTAATTTACCTCTGACTTTTTATTGTTGGTTATTGTGAAAGTGTTTGTACTTTTTTGAATTTCGTTTAAACGTTTTTTCATTTATGCGGGTTTTTTTCCCCTTCAGTCCCTTGAAAAATGTATAAATGGTGCTTTACTGTATTTATGACATTTCTGATGAGTTAAAAACTGTGATTAAAAAATTTCCTGATTTACATTTAGTATCTAATTGGATCTCTTCTAGCAGTGAATTATATTTCACCTTTATGTTTATTGAAAAAAGACATACTTTCAGTTGGGTTAATGAAAAATTTTAATATCATTTGTTTGAATTAAAAAAGGCAAGATAGAAAAATTATAAGCAATAAATATTGATTAATAAGCAATAAATAGTGATCACAAAAAAAAAGCATTCCCCCTGTCTTCATCTGGTGGTGTAAAAAAAAAAATAGCTAGCATTGTTTATTCTTTCAGGAATTTCTCATGAAGTACGTAATTTTGTTTTTTTATTTGTACTGAAGTTATGTTTAAGATTTAAAAAAAAGAATTCTGCATTGAAAAAAAAAAGTTTTGAATTTTGGTATGTCTTCTAGCTGTTTTATAACTTTTTTGTGTATGCAAAATCAAAACACAAACATTGAATAATAATTTAGAATTTTAGATGTATCTTAAATCCTTTAATTCATTACCTGTATATTCTTCTTTATACTTTTGGTATACATTGAACAGAATAAAAAAAATAGAATATTTAACGGTTGAGAATTTTTGTATCTATGAGAGTTGATTTTTTAAAAAATGTTAAAATTAGCATAACTCTAAAGTAAATCATTCTGGAATGAATTTTTTTTCTCCTTAGAGGAGGAGTAGATGGTGCTAGTTGTTCCAGCATGGTTGTTGACTAAGTTCATTGAACTTCAGATGCAATATAGCAACTGAAATTAAAGTCATTAAAAATTGTTGAAGTGCAAAGTGATATGCTTTTATTGGTCTAGGAGCATTTCTGCATGTGAAATTCATCGTCAAGTCATTTGCCACTTTAACTACATTACATTAAGTTATCCAACTAAGACAATCAGACATGTTAAGTTATGATGTCATCCTGCTGCATGACAATGCCGGGTACCACTTTGCCTGTCAAACTCCGGATTTGATATAGAACTACAAGTAGGAGGTATGGTTCCAACTTCCATAAGACCCTGATTGAGTTTCTTGTGATTATTTCCTTTTCTTTCAATGAAGGAGCACTTGTTTAGAACGATGAAGTCGAGGCAACTGCCAAGAAGTGGCTAAATGAGCAAGGACAAGATTTCAACCAAGCTGGTCCTGCTATGTGATAAATCCTTCAATTAGTATGAAGATTATACATGAAAATGTGAAGTTTTGGTAGTTGCATCCTATTTGTATTTTATTCTTGCTGTTTTTATATAAAATTTTTTGCCATTTATCAATCTGTGTATGCAGAAAATTATTTTTAAAACTATTAAATAAATGTGGTCAGCAAAAGGGATTTCATTATATATATTTTTTCTTCTAGATTTTTAAGTTTGTTTTAAAAGTTTCATAATGGTTATAATGTATTCATAGCATTTGTAGAATTCTGTTTACTCTTTCTTCCAGGAGGATACAATTTCAATCAACCACAACTGGTTTAATTCATGCAACATTCTGTATATATGGCATTGCTTATATAAAACAGCTTTAGATGTGGAAAGGGAATTATCAGATTGTAGATCAGCTGATGATTGGGAGGATCAGTGTCAGGTGGGTTGTTTCATTTTAAATACTTTATATAAGGCTATTCTTAAATGTTATAGGATTTTTTCTATTCTATTTATATGCTTATAATTTTTGTTTTTCATCCCATTAGATAGTTTTAAGAACACTCCATGGGATAAATTATGAAGATTTTCTGCAAATTCTGAAATTTATTCTTGAAGCTAGATTTAATCACTTAACTTCACACAGAGGAGAGGATGACTGGCTGCAGTTACATGATGTGATGTCTGTAAAAAGTGTCTGCTCCAAAATATTTCATTGTAAATTATCAGAAAAATTGCATTGTATAGTAAATGATTTACAACATAGTGTGATAGAATTCCTCTCAGAGATTGAAGGAGAGTAAAATTTTTATCTGTGTGTTTAATATTTAGAAGGAAAAACTGTAAGATGTGTAAATGGCTTTTTTTATGTAATGTATTGTTACTATGTCAATTTATTGACCCTAGTCAAAGGAAGCCAGCAGTTTAGTTGCACACTAAACGTATAATGTGAAAATGCTGTTGCATTCAGAATATATCTAGCATAGTAGATATCAGTGTGGATTATTGTAAGGTAAATTTTTCCTTTAGATAACCAATTTATAGCAGCAAGAAGATATGGCTATATATACAGTCCGACCTCTAAAATCTGAAAACCGGACGATTTTTTTCAACTCGTGACAAGTAAAAAATTAGCTAAATAAATTTTAAACTAGAATGCTTAAGGCAAGATGTGGAAATTCCAGTTATTCTATTCATTTTGAACTACTATTTTTTTTGTCTTTGTATCATTTTTTAATGTCTCTTTATCTTTTTATTGTTTAAAATGTGTTTTTATATGGAGTTGTTGCAATTGACATCAGCATATGTCTCGATTGATTGTGCAAGCGCAAACGTCAGAGATGTTACCAAGGCAACCATTTGCCATTGTCTCGCGACTACCGGGTCTGTTCTGAAGATGTCTGTATACGCGCGCTTAATTGTGACGTAACTTACCTACACGGTGACATTAGAACTTTGACATCTCTATTGGTTTAAGTAAGATATCTAAAATCCAGAAATTTCCAAAATCTGGACATTCCAAACCCCCAAGCAATCCGGGTTTTCGAGGTTGTACTGTATTTATCTTTTGATACCAGCATACAGATAATTTATTTAATTAAATGCCTTGCTTTTTTCCCGATATTTTTATGGTATATTCATTCCTTTTCTATTGTCAAACATTCATTAACTTTTCCTTTAATAGCTGATGCAGATTAATATTAGTATTGATCTCCCATGTGGAGCCAATCTGCATTTCCTATTATCACCCTATTAATAGTTTTGCTTCCCTGTTGTGTTGCAGTATCCCATATGTGATTACTACATTATTTGCTAATGATGTAAGACGATAATAGGTCTCTCCAAAAATTGTGGAAAGGAACATTAAATCTTGCCTTCCAGTTATTTAAAAAGGAAAAAGCACTTTCCTTTTTTTTTTCTGAAAAATGCCCAATTTACAAGGAAATTCTTAGAATTCACCCACCCATAAAGTAAAGTTTAATTTGTATGATAGTATTTTATTCAAAGCCCAATGAAAAATGTTATAAAAAGTGTATTTATTCCTTTGTAAAACTCTTTTGATGAGCTTTCTAATTTATGTAAGTCTTTATATTGGTTTTAAACCAAATGACGCTGGGAAGGCACTTGTTTCATGTTTCCAAAAGAAGTTAAGAAAAATGTATCTCATTTAATACATTTCATAATTATATTATTATTTAAATTCTTTTGTTTGTTTGTTTTCTTGAAATAAGCTTTCTGAATGAACTTTGTACAAGTAATTTGAAAAGTCATTTGCAAAAAATAATGATTTGGTAATTGTTTTTATCAATCATACTTGTTTGAAATGCTCTAATCTTTTCACTATGTATGCATGCATTATCTGATATCTACCTTACTTCATTCTCAGATTTAAAAAGTGAAACTGGTAATAGTGAGTTTTTAGATAATGTCAAATTTATATCTTTATTTGAAACTTATCACCTATTTCGTGATTTCTTCTTAGGAGCATAATACTTCTGCTGATTTGATAAATATATCTGTGATAAAAAGAAAACTAAAAATGGCTGATTTCAATGACTGATATCCTATTAAATTTAGACAAAAAAAAGGGGGGGAGGATGGGAACACTGCTTTCGATTTAAATTTAAAGAAAAATTGAGAACACTCATGAACTGATCAAATTAATCCCACAAAAAGTTTAATGCTCTGAAAATTCTAAAAACAGTAACATCCCTTGATTGTTTTCCAAAAAAAAATAGATCTGTGGAACGCTCTGAGCAAGAAATGTGAAATAGCAATTCTTCATGCCAAAGGATGCTGAGAAAGGTGCAAAGAAGTTAGTTTTGTTTCTTCTGAGACTTTTTAGAAATGCACTGATGTTATGTTACTTAAGATACAATCGATTTTGAGCAGTGATGGATTGACAATTGGTTCATCCAACTTAATACAATAATTATATAAATGCAGCAGTGAAACAGGCAGTTTAATTATTGTGGGAGAAATTGAAAATTATTTCATCTGTTGGACAAAAACTGGTATTTGCTGTGATAATAGTGCTTAGCCATGATTATAAGGATGAACTCGGGAATTGGTGAATGATAAAGATTTTCTGTGAGGACTTTTATGACTTTGTAGAAGAGCTTTAGAAGTTTCATGCTGACGCAACATACATTGGAGCTCATTTTAATCAGGCATGTAAAAAGCCAGTTTCTTCTGTGCATGCAATCAAATTTTGGGTAAATATTTCAGAGGAAATGAAGTCAAAGTGGAAAAAAACAGAATATGGACAAGTTTTCAGTTTTGTTTATCTATAGCTCCATATAATAACCCTCAGATTTCCTTGGAAATCCATTTGGATTCTGTTTTGAGCATGAAGATCAGTTTGGTATCCTCTACACAAAAGTTAGAATTTTATGTTCATTTTACTTTCATTTATTCTTGCCTGCTAGTTTCTTTAAATAATTATTAAAAATAGCAGTAACATTCAGTTATACATTGAAGATATTTTTGTAATTCATTAAAAAGAATGCTAACAAAGCAATTATGGCTATCTGTAATATGAGGCCTCAATTTTAGATAAACATCCAAGGCTATAGGAATAAAAATCTCAAATTTGGCATTTTCAAAGTATCCTCAAGTCAATTACCAATTGAAAAATACTTTAAATGTTCATTAATATCTTCAGAGTGCTGAAATTTTGAAGATTTCTGTTGACTAAGTTTTACACTGGTAGTTGAATAACCTGGCTGCAATTCTACTACATGCATGAAATGAACAAAACAGAAAGCCTATTTATTGTACCATTGCATATATGTGCACACTGTTTCTATGCATTCATCATAAATTGCAAATCTTATGCTTTCATTGTGTATTTGTTTCATGTGGTTTTGAACAAATTAATGTCTAGTGGTGTTTTTAAATTTTCTTATTTTGCCACCACATCCAGTTCATTGCCTAGACATTCTACAGAATGTTTGAATTTCATAAATGCCTGCAAGATAGTCACTCTCATTTTTTATTAGCTTCATTATATTGATGAAAAATTATCTTTATATTAGTTTTCCTTTGTCTAGTAAAAAGGTTTGTGAATGAAGTCGTAAGATTGTGAAAAATCTTTTGAAAATTCCTTAATTTTTACTTACAGAAATCTGACTGAACTCTGTCCTGCTCTTGGTTTCATTACTTTTACGACTATATATTTTTTTAAACCAATATCAATATTTTGGTATATTTTTAAAATTTACAAATCACTATAACTTCCTCGTAAGAGATTGCAGAAACTACTTTGTGCATATTTTTTATAATTATAGATTTTCATTGGAGACATATTTGTAAATTGGAATACTATTTGAATCAATTGCAATTAAATCTTGTGGCCATTTTCAAAAGTGCAAATTAAGACCTGAAATATACCATTGAGTCCAATGACGATAAATGAGCAGGTTTTGATTGCAATAACAATTGATATGACAATGGATTTTGATAAAAGTAATGATTTAGTTTGTTTTCTATTTTTTATAGCATCACTGTATCCTAATTCAGTTTCCTATTTAAAAATTTTCAAGATTAACCCTTTCTTGGTTGGTGTCCCATATAATACGTTCAGCCTTTTCATTTAAGTGAATTTGTCACTACTTGCGCGTCTTATTATATTCTGCGATTATTTTTTGTATTTCTGAATATTTCTAAGAGATGGTGATTATCAGAGAATATTTTGTTTTAAATTAAAACTTAGGTGCATTGCAGGGAAAACTGGAGGTCAGTGAACTGGATATCACATGTATGACCACCAATAAGTCAAGCAAAAACTGCCTACTGACAAAAATATTTTGCGTTTTTGAATTCAGGATAGAACATATATTAATTATCAGCAATAAAAAAAAAATGCTTTTTTGGGGGTCGGAAATTCGAGAAAAAAAATCCAACCAAGAAGGGGTTAAGAATTTGGAAATTACTAATTCAAACCAAATCTGTCGAATAACATAAAATAATTCATTTTATTTATTAAATGCATTTCATAAATTGTTTTTATTTGATGCAACTATTCTGTTAAATTTTTTTTTTCTATTCCATTCTCATCTTTACATATTCTCCCTTTATTTGTAAACATACTGTAAAGCACCAATTATACCTCTTTCCAAGGAACTGATATCTAACTGAGAAGACATATAATCTAAAATTTAACAAACAACTTTTTTAACTCTACTTTTACTTCTTCCTGACAAACCCGATTACTTTTGCTTACATGCATTTAGCTCCTAACGCTTGCCATTTCTATGCATTTCTTGAATCCGTGGATGCATAAGTTTTTGTGTTTGCCCTTCTAAGTCTAAAATCTTTTATTGCAAAAAAATTAAAATATTATTCTCACCTGTTTTAAAAGGTGATAATACCAAACCATACCAAATTCAGCTCATCTATTATGGTGTATCTAACTGTAAAAAGAGCAAATTGTAAGTTATGAGAACACCAATAGAAGTTAAGAGAAAACTCTTTGAGAACTGAAATACTCCTGAGACGGTGAGGACCAAAGCTTGTTTTGACTTGAAGAGATTAATAAGCACTCCTTAGTTTCCTGTGATCGTTTCAGCTAATATGCAACTTCTTTTAGTTCATGTCTGAGTTTTTCATCTTCGGTCTTCACCTGAGAGCCGTAGAATTCTGTAGCAAAAAATGAGATACCTTGTAGTGTAACAGTTATAATGAATTCAATTTCCAATATTAAAGAAGAATATTCATAAAATTTATAAAGCACAGAAAACATTTGAAATATTGCTGTAAATTGATTAGACAACAGCCAGAATACTTGCAGTGACAATGATGATTCAGTCAATAAAGCTAATCGATTGGAAAGATTGTAACATTCAATAAATTGTTGAACAACTTTTTGCTTGTTGGAAAAGCATGTCAAGACACGTTGTAGTCCTTGATGCATTGTTTTATGGATCGACTCGTTTATAAATCACCACTGAATGTAGAACATTGTTAAAAGCAAAGTACCGTTTAATTCATATATTTTTCCATATGCAAAAATTATTATAACACTCAATTTTATTAGAAAACTTGAAATTATGTCAAAATTGAAAAACAAACTGTGAAACCACCTCTCGGTATCTAATTTGTTGGTCCACATGATATTGATCAATATCCCAAAATGTACAAAAAATAAAATAAAAAATACTACTATAAAGCAATTAGTTAAAAGTGTGCATTTAGCAAATTTAATTTTTGTGCTTGCATGCTTTTTGGTCACGTTTTGAATAATGTGAAATAGAGTTTTGATATGGCTTCGTTTTATGTACAAAGAGTACCAGTTTTGCAGAAATTGAAATTTTCTTGGTGATTAAAATTATTATCAGTCTGTAACAGCTCGAGTTATTGCATATATTTGTTATATCATTTACATGTGTTACTAAAACGCTTACGATATACAGGGCGATATTTTTTAAACTGACTCCACTCGGAGCCATCTATAGCTCAAATGTCACCTAATTTGGTAGGGAGACTGAAGATGACATGGGGGAAAAGATTCTGTAATTAAAAAAATAGTTCCGAAAGTTGCCCATGGGGGAAATGTGGCGTTGTTGTCGTCCACAACTGAGAATTAGACAAATGAATAAACAAAGAAGAAATTTCTGTGTAAAACCGCTTTAATTCAGCAAATAGCCTGCCCCAGAGGGTTACAGAGATGAAATTACAGTGCATAGTTCTTTATACAATAAAATTACTTCCTCGGCGAGGGTATGTGATGACACTTGTCGTGGACCACACATTGCATCTTGTACACAAAATTCTCCCTGTCCATTATCCACGGATCTAACCTCATGCGACTTTTTCCTGTGTCGTTATTTGACGTCTAAGATCTATCTTGATGGGGTCCCGACTTTGACGACCTTAAAGGACAACATATTACGAACTGGGGCAGTTCATTTACTGTATTATGCGGTTTTGCACTGAAATTTATTCTTTGTTATTCATTTGTCTAATTCTCAGTTTTGTAGACTAGAACAGCGCCACATTTTCCCTTAATGGCGATTTTCGGAACTCTTTTTTTTTTTTTTTTCAATTACAGAATCTTTTTCTCCATATCGTCTATAGGCTCTCTACCAAATTTGGTGGCATTTGAGCTGATAGTTCGAGCTACAGATGGCTCTGGGTAGTGTGTGTTTTAAAAAAATCACCCTGTATGTACACCTAAGAAGTACTGATAACGCATGTAAAAAATATAAGATTCTACTTAACTTTTAGGGATGACGAATATTTGATGAACTGTTATCTACTACGCAATATCAAAAAATCACAAATACCAGTGATGAATACTACTGTCAAAAAGGTGTGATTCAATCATTGGTGGTAATTAAGTGTGTGTAAAGTTTTTTAAAAATTAATTTCTTTTTAATATATGTTTGCAAAGTTTTAGTTCTGTCGACAGATGGCACCATGGAAGCTCATTTTCGATCGATAGAAAGAAGATCATTCTATGCGGTCAGCTTCCTCCCCCCCCCCTTGCAGTTACATTGGTATTTCCTGTGAGTCACCATTCTTGTGATATGCGTTTTTGAACAATTACAGATTTTGTATAACGATAGAAAGTCGCTTTAATCGTTCGAAAACAAATATTCACGGAGAAAACTTAGTTAACTGCGATTAGAACGGAAAATGATCGGATTTGGTTGGGATTCACTGGAAAAGGGATTCCAACAGTGAACTGTGTTGATGTTAACTTCCGTGCTTGATGGGAATATTTGTGATTAACTTAATTGATAGGAAAATTTATATAATCTATAATTCCTAAGTTATATTTCATTCTCTTTTATAAAGAAAAACAGTAATGTATTGAGGTGCTTTATGTAAATTTCATTGCAAAATTCACTTAAAGCGATATCATTTATGTAAAGCTATTATTCAAAATTTCATTTTTCGCTTTCTTTTCATTAGTAATTGAAAAAGCAAGATCAAAAAATATTAGAAGGCCAAATTGTTTAAGGAAAAAATCAATACTTCATTATGCATTATCTAATCTAAACTTATAAAAGGCAATGGTTGTGTGCGATGTCCAGACGAATCTATCGTATTACAGCCTTGAAATTTGGCACACAGGTAGTCTCAATGGTGACTCAATGCACCTCAAAGCCGGAATTTTAAAATTTAATCTAGAAAATTTTTTATTTCATATTTTGTGTTGTTTTGGGAGATTTTTCACTCTAATTTCTCAATAGCATGGTTTCAGATAATTGTACGAAAAAGATAGATACACCATCGGAAAGAGTAGACGATTTCCGTTCTAATGAAGTTTGTTTCGAATTTCTAACGTAATTTACTGAATTTTGAGAAATGTTTAAAAAATAGTCTATTAAGCCTAGAAAATTTCAATTTCCTGCATCTGACGTTCTAATTTCGATATGAATTTGAAATTTCTTGAAGTAATAAATATAATATTTCTCCGTGATTTAAAACAGGAAATGTTAAAATATCTTTTTTATCCAATTTGCTATGAATTTTTTTATTGATAAGCTCAAACATTTTCTTTCGCACATCGGAGCTTTCCACCCATAGTTACTTTCAGTTCCCAGCATGCATTTCTACTATGCGATTCCTTCCGCGCGGCAGGTGGCGTTACTACTTTCGCGTTCTGCGCGGAGTTCATTTATTCATTCAATGACTTCGATTATTATTTTCAAGCGTGTTTTAACTTATTTCTTTGCCTCTCATACTTTGCTTGCGGTGTAATTTGTTTTGGAATAAGTTTACTCGGTACTGCTTTCCTACAATTCAAATATTGTAGAGAAGAAAAAGAAGCGGGAAAACTCAATAATGTATATACATGTAATAATCTCGCTTAATTTTGCTTTAAATTCTAATATTATATATTTTAAAGTCTTAATGTGTTCCTAAATCACTTTTCTTAAACTCCAGTTTCGTTTTATTTCCCGCGCTGGAGGTATATTGAACCTCGCGGTTTGGCATATTTATTACTAAAAGAATATTCTAATTACTTCCACGCGCCCACACAAGTCGTGAAATCAGCGACTTGTTGCCGTCATGCTTTTCCCTAATAGCTAATATTCCCTTCACTTTGATCACGTGTCTATATGTTAAATCCCTTATCTGAGAAAATGCAGGGATTTCTGTTCTCTTTTTGACTGGTAACCTAAACTGAGATCCACGTATGTCCGCCACTCTCCAAAAAATTACTTAAATATTTGGATAATAAAGAAAATTGGAATATAACTCGGCTTTTTACTGACTGAAATCATTTTATATATATATTTCTGCTTTGATTTCGTTTTCAAAACTTTCATTTATGTAATTGCATGTGGGCTTTTTTTCATTTTGTTGAAGTCCTGATTCCACGGACAACGCCATCCTTCTTTGCATTGTAACATCTTTCTTTGTCTCGCATATTTTGCTTGCTGTCTAATAATGATTTTCACGTTGCAATTTTTGACTTAGACTTACGTCTCTCCATAGTGGTCTAATGATGTGTCGGGGAAGGAAAAAACTATGACGCTTTTCGCGCTAAAGTTACACACTTATAGCTCCGCAACCAAATAACATAGAGAGTTGGTTTTAGTTTCATTTTAACAGAGAAAGGTAGACATTGAAGATTTCAAAAAGAATTTTAGAATTACGGTTTAGTCACAGTCGAGCTGCAAAGTTGGTGAAATTCACGAAAAATTTTGATGGCCCCACAGCGACCGATGTGCGCACACGCAGACTAAGGCAATTCATTCATCGATCGCGAGAAATATTACTCAAGAATTGCTGAATTACGTCGAATTTCGTGTTGAAGTTAAACGCTTACAGCTCGGCAACCAAATAACATAGAGCGTTTTAGTTTAATTACTAATATAATAGCCCAGATCTGCCTCTCGGTAATGCTCTGACGTCACCAACAATAAAACTCGTGCCATAGCACTGCGAGACGTTAAACAGCATTATTTCATTGTTAGATAACTTTAAATTCAGTAATTTTAAATTTAAAAGAGTAATTGTCGTTCTAATTTCAAATTTAATAGCTCTAAAGTAGCGAAATAAAATTTTCTATCGATTGATATGAAATTTAACTTGCTAGGATCAATAGTTTCCGAGAAATTTTAAATTATATTAATCATATATTTCAAATTAATTTCCGTTTTTTAATAGAAAGTAGTAAATTATGTCAGTTGTATATCATGCGCGTGATATAGTTTGAACGCCACGATACACCTCATTATTTATTGCAATCGTAATGATATAATTTGATAACATTTTTTGGCAACGTTTGACAAGCAGATAAGTGCTTTGTCTTGATTAGAATTTCGAAAAAGAATTCCTTTGAAATTTTAACTTTTGACTTGCGTTTGACAAGCTGAGAATTTTATGGTTATGAATTATAATAAATTTGTTCTAAACAGCGAAAAATACTTCACACGGAATGTTGTTCACCAAGAGGTTTTTTGAATAAAGAAATATGTAAATAAAAAAAATATTTCCCGACATAAAACATATGTTTATTTTCTTTGTTTTCAATCAATTTTAAAAACATTTCTCTCGCATATATATCTATTTAAACACGTCAAATTTGACGGGAAATCTCTCAAAGGAAGAGGGAATTTGCGATTTTCTAGTTTAACAGAGAAAGGTAGACATTGAAGATTGCAAAAATAATTTTAGAATTTGTAATTACGGTTTAATCACAGTCGAGTTGCGAAGTTGGGGAAAATTACGAAGAATTTTACATAGATATAGTCACACTAGACTATAGAGTTAATTGTCACAAAGAACTACTTTAGTCACAGTTGAGTATAGTAAGTAAGTCTACGCCCCTCAATCCCAGCGGCTGTTTCGCAGAAACAGCATCCCGTCGATTTTTTAAAAACTTAATATTGTTTTGGATCAACATACTCTGTACTGTTTTCCTACCGTTCAAATGTCATAATCGCGAGGAAAAATAAGTTGGAAAATCAATGTGTATCTTTTGTTTTCAAAACTTTTTCGCGTCATTGTGGGTGGGTTTTTTTTTTCCGTTTTGGTGAAGTCCTGATGCCACCGGCAACGGTGTGCGCGTACTGCTAGTCATTTTATATGCTCGAAATTTCATTAATCAAAATATCAAAGTAATAAAAAAATTAAATAATTTTGCAATGCAACGAAACCATCTAGTAAATATTCTATTAAGCAACATTCATAAAATAAAATAGTCTATTATAGGGTTCCCACACTCCTTGAATTTCATTTGCCTTACTCAGGGAAAGGAAACTACCCTGGAAAAGTACTTGATTTTTCGTTGGGTCCTTGAAAAGTCCATGAAAATTAAGCACAATGTCCATCCTTTATTTTTTGGGCAGAGGAGAAAACCAGTTTGTGACTTGATTTTGCCTTGACAATTCTATCACCAGAAAAAGGGTGTTTGTTCCGGAATTTTGTCAATCATCGATCTTTTCTCGCTTCGTATATTCAAAGACATTTTAATTTGACAATACAGCAAAAGCTACTGAGGTTATTTCTCTGTCGAGTAAATAGTCCAGCAATTATCCTAATGTATTTTTAAAGTAACTGATACATTTTAACAGAATTTTGTTTTAAATACCAATGACCGATTAAATCTGTTTTCAAAATATGTTATTTAATCTCATAGACCCAGGGAAGTCTGTGTTCATGTGAACACAGTAACGCAAATTTAAATAACTAGGCAGAACAAAATATGATACACAGTTTGTCATTAGAATAGTTGATCCGTTCCATTTTCCTTATTTCAAAAATAAAAATGCAAATGATTAATTTGATTTAAATTTATCATTTGCATTTTTATGTTTAAAATGTGTAATTTTATGCTCCTTGAATTTTCTTAAAAAGGTCCTCAAAAGTCCTTGAATTTTTTCCTTAATAAGAATGGGAACTTTGTATTATATCAGGTTAATGTCTTAATTTAGTAAAACATCTCTTATTTCTGACTAGAAAATAACCCGTTATGGTATGACGGGTGCAAATTGCCTCTTCATTCGAGAAATTTCCCGTCAAATTTGACTTGTTTAAATATATATATATATGAGAGAAATGTTTAACATTGATTGAAAACAAATAAAATAAAAATATGTTTTATGACAGGAAATATTTTTTTATTAACATATTTCTTTATTCAAAAACCCTCTTGGTAAACAACATTCCGGTAAATAACGTCCAAACATCACGCGCATGATATACCACTGACGTAATTTACTACTTTCTATTAAAATACGGAAATTAATTTGAAATATATGATGAATATAATTTAAATTTTCTCGGGAACTATTGATCATAGCGTGATAAATTTTATATCAATCGATAGCAAATTTTATTTCACTATTTTAGCTATTAAATTTGAAATCAGAACGACAATTACTCTTTTAAATTTAAAATTACTGAAATTTAGGTTCTCTAACAATGAAATAATGCTGTTTAACGTTTCTCAGTGCTATGGCGCGAGTTTTATTGTTGGTGACGTCAGAGCGTTACCCAGAGACAGATATTATATTAGTAATTTCCATAATAGTCTGGTAAAATTTTTACTCGGTAAAGATATCGTAGTTTAATCGAATATTCTTTCTTTTGAGTTTCAGACGAAGTTATGATTAAAATTATTATTGAATAAATTTTTCATGCGAAGAGAATTTTCTAGTAAACGTTTTTGAATATGTCCTGTTGTTCCTTTACAAAAGCAAACTTTGGCACAGCGAAAATCCCTCAGAGGCTCACTTTCTTTCAGTGAGTACGAGTTTCCCTATTCTGAGGTATCTGGGAATCTTTTCTCCCTTAAATTTTACCCTCCCTTCCTACTTTTACTATTTGCTCTGTTTCTTCATTCCTTCGGTGGCAATCGAGGGGGCCCTCCACGAGAAGCTGTTGTCGCTCGGTTTGCTTTCATGGACAGCCCAAAACCCCACGTATTGGCTGTGTGTGGTGACCCTTTAGACGAGTAGTGCACTGTGATCCCCGTTGTATCAGTAAGGCTGGTAGCTACTAGCTAGCCACCTCAGCGGTTAGTCTTCTAGGAAGCAAGTAAAGGAGCCATTATCTGAGGCTTGGCATTATGGTCAACCTACCTGGAGGTCTGTATAGATTCTGATCAGCACTATAGTAAGCGGCGAGGTCGATGGCTGTCATCCCTTATTGAGCTCCGAGGTGAGTAGTGCCATTGGGTTCGAAACTCATAATATCGTAAGGGCACTAAAAAGAAATCGCCCTGTGGGTATCATAAGGAGTTCAAACTTGGATTCAAAACTTGATACATTTTTCGCGACACAATTAATTCTGCGAGTATCGGAAACTTTCCTCTCCGTTTCACTATTTCTAGTACAAAAGGCCATAACAACAACCACCAGTGATATCCCAGGTAGCAATTTTAGTTTGCAGCAATCTTGAAACAAGTTAACGCAAGCGAGTTAGTCACCACGCGTCAAACCCATTGCAAACTATAACAAAAACAGAGTACGAAGACAACCTCGGATTCGAACCCCGGACATCCCGCTTCCTAAACCTGTCGTCCTAACCACTCGGTTAGCTAGATTCTGAGAAAAGAAGATAGATTGCGCTAATAGATCGGGCATCTGCGATTTATTTTAAACTGTTTTCTTGATTTCATTATTTTTTTAAATTTTGAGTTGAGAATATGATTTGAAGTCAAAGAGAGAGAGAGAGCGATTTTCGCTAATAACTACGTTTTGCTAGTAGAATAAATTACGATATTACTGGAATCCATAAAATGCTTTCTGGGTGTCTTTCTGGTAGAAGACAGCTCTGAAAAGCAAGTACTACAAATAATAAAAGTTCAAGCCTTTGGCTACAATAGTCATTATTGTTAGTCCTCTTTCGTCTTAAAATTATTCCAAAGGCGTCATTAGCTGTAAGGAATCGCTCAATGTTCGTCTTGAGGAAATAATTGATGGGTTAAAAAAACAAGGAATGACACATATACTCCACATTACCATTCGCAGGATGGAGAACTCCTTGATGTGAAGCATCTCATTTTTACATTGCATTCTCCAAAATTGACGAAATTTATATTCATTAAATTACCAGTTAGATTGTACATTCCAAATCCCTTGAGATGTTTTCAGTGTAGATGTTTCGTACACTAAGTCCATTGTTAAGGGGGGGGGGGGTTAAAACATTTTTCTTTTACAAAATATCCATTTATAATAATATTATACATTTATAGAACATAAATTGCAGTCTTTTTTTCAATATATTGATGTAATTTTACCAGTTTTCTAGAGAGAGGAAAAGTAATAAACTTTTTTCCATGCCAATTATTTTAACATGCATAAATCTTATAAATTAATATTACAAACCATTTGTTTATTTTTCCAATTACATAAGAAAATAAAACACGAAAAAAAGTTATTAAATTCAGCAAGTTTTCATAACATTAAAAAAATTACATCTATCAAGGAACAAGAAAAATTCTTTTATTGTCAGATTTTGCAATTACTTTGTAAATATTTGACAAATTTCATTGAATTAAAACCCAAATAAAAAAAATTGGAATGATATATACGGAATGAGGAAAGTCATTCCACACTCAATGTTAAAAAAAATGTTACCCTAATTTAATAAGAAAATATTAAGTAATTAAATTTTTAAATGTAATTGATCTTAGCTAATTATCAACTATCATTATTGACTATCTGGATAGAGTACTAAAAGATTTAACTACTTTTTAAAAAATCTAAAGTAATTGATAAATTCTTCTTTAGATTGGTCAAATGGATTACATTTATCCCGATAAATCCTTTCAAAACACAATTAATGTCTTAGCAGCCTCCATTTTAAACGAAAATTTAAGTTCTGATATCGAAACAACACTTCTCGCTAGCGAATAGCGTTTACGCCATGTACAGAGCTGGCGAGAAATCAGAGTCCTTTTTTTGACCGAGTGAGATCCCAACAAGTTGGAAAAACAGGTATGAGAATCGCACTTGTCGTTAATGGGCGGAAAAAGTGACGTCTCCCAACCCAACCGGGGGTACCAGAATAGACCTGAAAGTCGCTCAAGATAGAAGGTAGTGCTATCAGAACTAACGATTGCATTGGGGTTCGAATTCAAGATAGGTGGTAGTACAATCACATACAAAATTTCATATGGACGAGTTTTCTGTTTTGTTAACTTACATTAAAAACCTTGACTTTATTTGCATCACTTTTGGAGTTCCACTTTAAAGATTTCATTGACTTAGCATTACACAGGAATTACGTAGTTATGGCATTTTAATATAAATAAACAAAACATAAAACTCGTCCATTCCCAGCTTCTTGTGTTTTGAATTATCACTTTAAAATGCACACAAAGAGAAATACCAACACATTTGATGAATTTGGTTCAAAATTTGGTACAGGTATGCAATTCTGATAATAAAACCGTATGCCAAATTTGATAGATGTCACTCACTGCATTTTTAAGTTATCACATTCACACAGATGGACAAAGGCGGATTAAAGGCAAGGTGAGCCAGGAGCCCTGACATAAAGGGGTCTATTCTGGTACCCCTGGTTGGGTTGGAGATGGCTCACTTTTTCCATACGCGTTAACAACCCGGGAAAAGTGGCGTCTCTAACAACTTTCCAGTATTCAAAATAGGCTCAAAACAGTGGCGGTTTTTCGCACAGGCGCTAGCCTCATGACCCAGAGAGAGCCTCAAAATCTATGCGGCATACATCGCACTGTTAAGCCGACATGGAAGGGCCTCAAAACAATTTTGCGCCTCTGGCCTCATTTTTCCAAAACCCTCCACTGAAAAGGCTTGGAAATGAAATTTTCTCCCTCCATTTTTTAAAATATCGCAATAGATTGTTATTCTACAAACTCCCCAAAATCATTTCCAGGTAACCAGATGTAAAATAATCTCTACTAATAATAAAGGAGAGTGTAGCGCGGAAGTTTGGAAGAGGGGTGCCAGCTCGGGTATCGTCCTCGTCATCTGACCGCAATTCAGAATTTATGAGGGCAGTCCCAAAATAACCCTTGTGTTGCTTTGAAACGGGACATTAATATAACTAAACAAACTTCTTTTCTATCCATTCGGTGCAAACTGCATAATTTTTTTATCTTTATTCGTTTTCGAATTGCCATAATTCTTCCTAGCTTTTAACACGATACATCACCGAATTTCGTTAACGAATGACAAATCTTGACGTTTCTGGATTATGCATCCATAGAAAAGTTCATTGCTTACTGAAAGTGAAAACAAGTTGGAGAAGCTATGCTATTCGAAACTATACGAGGCTCGAACTTCAGTACAGTGAAGAAATAAGCTTGGACAAATTTTTAGTTTCTTTAATGGAAAAATAATCCATCTCTACTAACAATAAAAGAGAATGCGAGTGCGTGTTGGTGCTCTACAGGTCAGACCGTTAGACCTAAAGCAACGGAATTTACGACAAACATACTTTGGAGGGTGGGAATGTACACCTTGTGTTTTCATGAAATTTTAATTAATTAAAAATTAAGCGAAATTTAGGCATATTCCTTAACAATAATTCCTTACCCTCCTGCGGGGTATGAGCCCATGTTGGGAAACACTGGTATAGGAGCTTTCAATTTTACAAACTCTTTTACTCATTTGCATATGTTTGTAAAAATGCTATTCTTTTATAAATTTCAATTTTTAAGAGATCATTTTAAGTGTCCTTCTGTTCATGTTTCTAAACTTAGAAGTTTAGTAGGAATTCATTCACAACCCACAGTAAAATGTGAAATAAAGAATCAGACTTTTGGAAATAAATTTAAACATATTTTCGCCCAAGGAATAAATGAATGCATGCAATAAAATGAGATAATTTTATTGTGCTAAAAGTTTACAAGCGATATTAACAGAACAATTTCAATAACAAGTAAGACTGCTCTATTAATAACATCCATATTTATAAAGTTTCAAATTTCAACCAGAAATATTATCTAAACTATACTTATTTTCTATAAGATTTACGAATGTAAAGAAGTGACTTAGAAATAATCAAAGCAAAAGAAAAAAATCACCAGTTATTTTGGTAAATGATATGCTTGTTTCCAAATACACAAAATTTATAAAATATTCACACTTAGAGAAGAATTTCATTATTTTACAC
The DNA here is from genome assembly GCA_013235015.1 of Araneus ventricosus. Lineage (NCBI taxonomy): Eukaryota > Metazoa > Arthropoda > Arachnida > Araneae > Araneidae > Araneus > Araneus ventricosus. Next base: position 103,922 of record BGPR01000552.1, read on the forward strand.
AAAATAGTCCAATTTAATAAAGTTCATATCACCAATAAAATATATCATTTGTCAGATTTTCAGTACTTATACAATTTTTCTAACTAAGAGCTTTCCAAAATGAGACAATTGTTAGACAGTGTTTGAAAAAAATGTTTCAGAAATACTCCAATGCTTTCACAGACCTTTAGACCTTTTACACTATCACAGAAAAATTATTAAAATAAATTCAATTGATAATCTATTATTTCTCGTTGTAACATTGGAAGGCAGCTAAATTTGCTTTCATTAAAAGCAACTTACTTTCAACTTTCTTTTCACACTGGCTAAGACTACAAACTGTGATCTAAATTTCTTATGTATTACATATATTCTTGTGCTTACTATGTCATATAGTTAAACTGACATTTAAATCGTTCAACACTTAGAGTAAAAGTCTGTTTTAAAGACACAATGGAAATTCACAAATTATGAAGATGAGTTCAAAATGACTGTTTACTAAGTTCTACACATATTGAATTTAGCATTGCATTCTTGAACTAAAATTTTATACATAATTAGGGTTAAATGAACTGGACACTTCTTAAAAGCTTTCAATATAAACACACAGATGTTGACTAGTTATATTTTGACAAGAAGGTCATCTAATTTAATATGTAGAAATTTTAAAAGCATTCAATTTCAACATATGAATTTATTGTAGAAAATTTATTATTGGAAGACAATAACTTATTAAATGGGAAAAATAGTCAATATAAAAACAAAGCAATTTATTTTATAACATTTTTATTCTATTGAAGGCTTTAGATGAAACAAACAGTCAAAAATAAAATAATAATTTCAAACATAATAAACAAAATTTCAAAACAAAATGTGAAAAATATTAAAAAAAACATAGACAATTAATAAATAAATCAGACAAAAAGCAATACAATACAAATATATTACAGTTATTTTGTGTTAAGGAATTTCATATTTCTCTAAAAAGCCACATACATACAATTCAATTGAATAAAGCACCAATTAATAATAATATTTTTTTATAGTTAAACTGAATTTCTTATTTTTCCTTAACACAAGGAATGTTTAAATAAATGGGTCAGTAAACTTCAGACATTTCACTCAAAACTTCAAGTTTACTTTCACTAGTGCAGAATCAAACTATATTACTCCTTGAAGACAATTTTCATCTTCAAGCTTAGTGAGGAACTTAGAAACTCTATGCTCATCAGATGCCTGTAAATAAAAGAGAATTTTTTGTATAAAAATTAAATATTTATAATCAAATCGAATATACAGTGAAACATCCCTATAGCAGCCACCCTCCGTTTTAATCAAAATTGGCCTTTCAGAGGGGTTGGCCACTCTGAAGGATTTTAATTTGTGAAAGACAAAATACTTATTAAAACAAGCCCCAATTCATTATTTCTAACACAGTGAATTTTAAGACTTATCTAAAGAAAAAAGTAGTTAAATTGAAGATTTCTCATTTTTTTAAAAAAAGATCTAATTTGTGTTTGCTTGGATCTTTCAGATAGAAATCTATTGCTTTTACTACAAATCAGCTACCTTACACAAGAAAATTCTTTTCTCAGGGTTGAAGCAAGTAATAAGAAATGTTTACAATTTAAACCACTAAAGTAAATGAAAGCAATAACTCTTTAAACCACGAGACAGGCCAACTTTTAACTGAAATTATAATAATAAAATAAAATTGTTTAAATACCATGTCTTTTTCAAATACAAGCTTATGATGCAAAACATCTTTTCTCTCACTTTTTTATAAAGATAAATAATTTTCTGCTCTAGCTTAACGTTGTAAGCTTCTGAAATTTGATAATGAGCTGCAAATCATTTTTTTACCACCTTGAACAGGAAAAATGATCAAATTGCTTGTGAGATGGAATAAATGACTCTTAAACATAACATGCATATTTAAAATGTTAACTATTTGAAATTTTAATGTTATCTGTACTTTTAAAAGGCAATGTTTTTGTGTGTGCGCGCGTGATGTCCAGACGAATCTATCGCACTTACAGCCATGAAATTTGGCACACAGGTCATCGTAATGGTGACTCAATGCAGCTCGAAATCGGAATTTTAAAATTAATCTAGAAATTTTTTTTATTTAGTGTTTTGTGTCATTTTTGGCACGTTTACGGCTGTAGTATCTTTCCTAATGATTGTTGAAAAACAATCCATGCACCATTGGATTGAATGAACAATTTTCGTTCTAATGAAGTTTGTTTTAAACGTCTAACATAATTTACAGAATTTTGAGAAATTTAAAAAAAATAGTAAATTTTGCCATCTAAATTTTATTTTTGTTTTTAAATTTGCTGCATCCGACGTTCTAATAACACTATTATTTTCAATTTCTTTCAGCTTCTGTCGGATTTGAAACAAGAACAGTTAAAATAGCTTTTTCCTTTTTTTAAATTAATTTTTACCTGGTCAGTTGAAAGATATTTTTCGCTAGCCAGCATACTCCAGCGAAAGTTTCTTCGGAGCCTTCCCAAGATGCATTGTTGCAATTTCTTTGGCTGCCAGTGCAGAGCGCAGGATACGTCATAACTTTCAACTAAATGATTTCAATTATTATTTTCGGAAGTGTCTTAACGTGTTTGTCTTGCGTAATTTACTTCTTGTATAATAATCATTTTCACGTTGCAATTTTTTAATATTGTTTCGGATTAATGTACTCTGTATTGTTGTTCTACAGTTGAAATGTCATTATCGCAAAGAAAAATAAGCGGGAAAATCAATAATGTGTATCTTTTGCTTTGTTTTCAGAACTTTTTCATGTCATTGTGGGCATTTTTTAAATTTTTTTCTTTTTAAATTTTGTTGAAGTCCTTATTCCACGAGCAACACCGTGCACGTACTGCTAGTAATAAATAATAGAAAGCTTCATCAAAAAACTTACCTGTTTTGCTAAATCAATGTAAGCAAGTAGTGTTTTTATTCCAACCCTAAATCTAAAAGAGATAATAAGTACCTTAGAATTGCAAGAAGTGATAAATATAAGTATATTTTTTATTTGCTATGAAGTGTAAAATTATAATCACATATGAAACAAATGCAAGAGATGGTGGTATTTTTCCCTTTAATTCTTACTTTTCAATATTTCAAACTAAATCTTTTTTGTCTTAACAAACTTTAAAGGAAACTTATTTCATATACATTGCAAGACAAATTAATGCTTCTAATTATTTTATATTTAGTAGAATATGTTTTCCTTTCTGATCTATATTATACACAAAAGTTATTTTCATTAAAAAAAAACTATTGAAATGATATGATTTATATTTGACAACAATTTTAACCATCTTAAACAAATATTAAAATTTTTGTACTGAAATGTACTCAATCATATGCATTATAAACAAAAATACAACCTGAAATTATGTGTTTCTTTTCGAAAATTTAAAAGCATTATACACTTTCATGTACAAACTGTAATCAAATTTACAAAAACATGCTAATTATGAATAAATAACATTGCCCTGAACATATATTTAAATTTCAAAAACACAATTTACTAAGAAACTGCATTTCTTCCAAGTATTATAAATTTTAAACAACACAAGTAAACAATGGCAAATGCTCTAATATAACAAACCTGCAATTTTCAGTTTTTCCTTGAATTTTAATAATCTCTTCTTGACGGAAAGTACTTGTTTCCACAAGAACATTTACTAAATGTTCAGGTGAATTTAAGTAAGGTACTCTCAATATTGAAGTAAAGGTTGACAGCATTTCCATTTCTTCTAAAACTTGTTTTCTGCTGCTAGTGCATAAAACCAACAATTTCCTTCCCTATAATTAAAGCAGTGACGAAATTATTTTTTGGTTTGTATTTGTAAGCATAAGTATGTATAGCTATAACATAATTTATTAATTAGAAGTGTAGAATTTATGCAAAATATAAATAAATAAAACCTGATAATTTACCGGAGGTGGCTCTTTTTTAAGTAGCACAAGTAAAGCTTGCAAAACCAAATTTGAATAACGTGGTCCAATTGCACCATAATCTAAAAGTATAAAGGGAAAGAAAAAAATTATGCTATGTACAAGAATTAATATCATCAAAATAACATTAGGCTACTAACTCTGAAAATTATACATAATATATCTTATTTTATATTTCTAATGATACCACATTCCTGCATTAGTTTTAATGTGTAGGATCACTGAGTACTTTGAATAAGTGTTATGCGAAATGGAGAAAGTGTACAATGTATTAGTGTTTTGAATGCTTTTTAATTAGTGTTTGAATGCATAATTAAACTTCTATTGCTGAAGTAACAAATTATAAACTTAGTTGACCATACTATACAGAAAAAAATGAAAAGATACCCCAGGGTAACTACTTTCATTAATTAGAAATGAGAAATAATCCAATGAAAAAGAATTTAGTCAGAAAATAATCTACAAAATGGTACAATTATACAAAATAATTACCTAATAATCTCTCTACGCTGTCAACAATAATACAGCTCAGGTGAGATTTGTAAGCATCATCAAACATCTGACAAAAATAAAGTAAGTTTGGTAATTATTAAATTTCACTCTAAAGAAAATACAAAATGAAATAGCTGGATAATATTACAAACCTTTTTGATCAATTGACATTTGGCTGTTTCTGAATAACCAACCATGTCTTCAGGAGTACACAGCTTCACAAATGGAAAATTGGAACTTAGAGCCAATTTGGCTGCTAAAGCAGTTTTGCCACTGTTTGGTGCTCCTAAATGCAAGAAACAAAAATTAATTTAAGTTTATATTATGACATACATTAAAACTTTTTCAGTACTTTGTTCAAGGGACCAAACCAAAGCAATGTATTAATGAAATAGACATACTATCAAATATCGGTATAATAAAATGGAAGAGTTATACTTTTCAATAAGATTTCATAATCAATTTATTATGTTATGCTAATAATGTCAGGCAATATTAATGAATTTTAAAATTTCAAATATTATGAAATTAAATGATAATTACAGCATTTTGATTCTATTAACCTTTCTTGAGTAATCATAGACAGAGATTTTTTTTTTTTTGAATTTTTATCACATGGCAAATAACAATAAAATGTAATCTCATTGTTGGATAAACGGCAATATATCAGACCAATTTATTGCAAAAGATAGAAATTCAAATGACTACCTTTATTGCAATAGTTCCTTTTTATGTTTCTTTCTTTTTTAAGTAAGTTTGCAAGGAAAGGCACACATTTTAGTTTTGTTTCGAAAAAATTCTGTCAGGTTTGATTACCCAGCTTCTTAATTTGGGACTCTAATTAAATCACAGTGAATATAACCTTAATAGTTCTTTTCTCCAGTGTGATGATGACATATGGAGAAATTCTTCAATATCTCTATGCTTCTTATGCACCTTGAAAAGATGGAATTATCTCGTCATTCCCACTGTCCTTGTCAGACAAAGTATGCTTGATCAAATCTTCCAACTATGCATATTTTATATAAAATTAATTTCAATTCATAAATGTAATCATCAAAAGCCATTCCTGCTCTCAATCGCTAGTCATTTTCATCTAGTATCACTGATATAAGAACCAATCCTTTGGCTATGTATGCCAAGTGGAAAAAAATGAATACTTAAGCTCAAATAGGAAAAATCGGTGTTTTGTCAGTTCAGAGTAGGCAACACACTAATGAATACTTGTGATGCTATATAGATTTTTTTTTTAGTACTAAAATGACTAGGAATGATTCAAGAAGAAGGCAAAACAACATTAATGTACAATATATTATAGAGGTTTACCTGTATTACAATTTTAATAAAAATTTCTATATATTTTTAAAATACTTAAAAATCATTAATAACGCATTTACCTTCGAGAAGTACACTGACTAAACCTCGTGAGCCTTCTGCTCTTGCTTGCTGTATGAAAAGCTGCCCATCTTCCAAAATTTCTGCAACAGGATCTCCCCAGCGTATTATGCCTTGAGAAATTAATCTTTCAATTTGTTCTGCGCTAGTTCCAAAAGCCTGTTTAAAAATTTATACAATTATTATCAAATCACTTAACATTATTGCAATAAAAGAAATTACATGAACATTATTTACTGGCTTGATATCATATTCCAATGCATGCATGAAATCAGCACGGCAAACTCGAATTTTTTCAGTGGCTTCAGGATCAATCTCTACTTTACTGGATGCCTATAAAGAAATAAAGGATAAAGAAATATTTACAAATTTCAGTGGAAAACAAGGAATCAAAATTTTCCATTTTTATACTAAGAAAATAAGAATACAATAATAGAAAATTCTTTTAAAAATCTACAGAGCAGCGTAAAAAAAAAAAAAAGTAGTTTCTTATATACCTTAATCAATCTATTCATTGCTGTTGACTGAGCAGCTCTTACTAAACCTTCAATTTCAGCACCAGAAAAGTTCTTTGTCTTAGCTGCTAGTTCTTCTAAATCTACATCATTTGCCATTTTATCGTGTTGCTTCATTCGGGCAGTATGAATATTAAGAATCTGGAGACGACCCTTTTCATCAGGCAACCCTGTGAGAGTAAGAAAATCCCTTTTATAAACATATACATACTGTGTGATACAATAGTTTATTCTTCAATGAAATTCCTTAAATTCTTCAATAAGTCACACAAATAAGTAAAAATACAACAGGACAAACACAATCGACATAGACAGTACATATTTTCCATAAAACAATTTAAACACAGCAAAGGGTATTTATGCTATAAGGCTATGCAATGCTGTAGCTATGCAAAGGGTATATCTTTATTCCACAAGGTGAAGGGAGAGGGGGTAAAAATCTGTGAGAAGTGAAATTCAATACTTTATTATCATTCCCACAAGAAATTAACAATTTTTCTCAAAAATTAGTATAGATTAAATAATTATGAATCTACAAGAGTAACATTTAAAAATTTATAGAAGTGAACCACAATTCATAAAATATATAAATGTAATCGAATATTTTCGTGTTTAAAATGAAATAATGTAAATTAAAAACTACACTTTAAAAATAAACATGATAGAAACTTAGAGCTACGTTGAGAAGATACTTTATGCACCTTGTGATAATTACTTAATTATGGAATATATTGATTGTATTGATAAGTAAGAAAATTATATACACCCCAGTTCAAATATCATCATTAACAATTGATATCATACTTGCAATATAATTTTTTGTACCAAAATCAAATTTATTATAACCGAAAACCAAAATTAATATTCACAGAAACTTTTATAATTCCCACAAAATAATTAAACTTATCAATGAAAAGAATGCAGCTTAATGCCCTTTAAGAAACACAAAATACTTATCCGATTTAACAAATAAAATGTTAAACTCTAGCAATGAGTTTTAGGGACATATAAATCATAAGGATTTTATACACAGAAGAAAGTTACTCAGTATTCTCATATTTATTATTCCATTAATTTTAATCCTATAATGAAAGTTGGGATGATTAGGTGGTTATCATTTATTAGAGAAGAAAGCCATTTTATTTTTAAAGGTAAAAGATAAACTAATATTTTGGTAAATCAAAAATGATTATTCATACTAATTAAAATAATTACCAATTTCCATTTGGACCTCTAATCGACCAGGCCTCATTAAAGCTTCATCAATCATGTCTTTTCTGTTTGTCATTCCTATGACTAAGATATTATTAAGAGACTCAACACCATCGATTTTTGCTAATAACTGATTGACCACTGTATCGTGAACACCAGAGCTTCCAGCCTAAAATTGATATTTTATATCACATAGTTAAGAAAAATATTTTAAAAAATTCTAAAAAATAAGGTTTGGACAACACAATAAAAATAATTAAAATATATTGTTAGAGACAATAACAGTTTCAAAGTATGACAAATACATCAAGAATTCATATATTTTTTTCTTGAGATATTACAATTTTATGCTAACAATTGATTCCTTCATTAGACATTAATGGCAAATTTAAATAAAACAATCATGAATTATTTCAATATTGAAATTACATAAAAATGACATTGTTTTTAGGTCATTAAATTTTGCAATTTAGTAAGGGTTCTATCTTAAAAATAAATTCTAGATTTTAATGAATCTATAAAAATGCATTTTCACATACCATAGACCCTCTGGCTTTGCAAATGGCATCTATTTCATCAAATATTATAATATGCAGTCCACTGTTGGGTCCAAGCTGTAAGAGAAAAATATCCTTATAACAATTCCCAGTATATCTTTTGATTACTGTAAATCAGAATAATTAAAATAAAAGCAGCTCTTTCACAGCACCATTGTTTTATTTTGCGATTATCATCGCAATTATAATAAAATTTACGCACCATATCTGTATTAATTTATAATACCTGTATTATTAAGAATAAAATATATAAACTAAATAAAATTATTTAAATAAAAAATCTACATAAGCAGCTTTTAGCATCTAGAACAAAATAGTTGCATTATCATTTATTAAATTTTTATGTTCAAGTATAAATAAAATGCCTATATACATATATTTTTCTTCCTCCATAAAGATAAAATTTCAATGAATAAAAATAGTATCATAGAATTGTTTCTGGATTAAAATGATTTCTTTAATTTAATAACCAGTTAACAATATTAAGAACATAATGCAAACACTAATGAAATATTGAATGAAATTTTTTAAAAGTGTTGATTATAAAGATTTGTAGGTAGTATTTACCCTCTTCTCTTCTTCTTCTGCGTCAGCAAAAAGCCTTCGAATATTGGCTTCAGACTCTCCTACATATTTGTCTAAAATCTGGGGTCCATTAACTATCTTTGGTTCTCTGGCATTTAACATGTTTCCAATCTGACGAGCCATTAAAGTTTTCCCTGTACCAGGAGGGCCAAATAATAAGATGCCTCTGACGTGCTTTAGGCCTACATAAAAACAAATCCAAGATTTTAAAATTAGTTAATGCGTAAAGTTGATATTATTAACTAGAAATGGAAAATTTGAAATTATATTCAATTCAATAACTGTATAAAAGAGCGAGATGCTTAAATAATCTGTAATTTGGCATTTACTTAAAAATAAAATTATATAAAACATCGTTTTAAAGTAAACTACAGTGCGAGTTTCAATTAACCTAAAATTTTGAACTGAAATAATTTCTCAAAGCTGCCCTATAAATGTGTGAAGAGAGAGAGAGAGAAAAGGAAATTGTTGAATGTCACTTCTACTTCTTCAAAATGTCTTCCAAACTGTCATATTCAATCAAAGATCATATTTTTATTGTTAAAAGTTGATGAAAATGCAAAATCATTTCTAGAGAAGTAGTTTTCAACATTCAAAAACTGACCTAATCCGCCTAGAGAAATGGGAAAAGATCAGATAAGAAAATTTGAAAGTGTTTATTTCTTTTTTTTGGTTATGTTCAAGATGATTTCAAGGAAATAGTTGGTGCAAAGAAGTTGATTAAGTAATTTTTACAGCAAGAGCTATTATAGCAGAAACCCCAAACATTTCTACTCATCAACTTGCAAGTCAATTGAACATCAGTCAGAGTGCTGCAGCCAAATTAATGAGAAAAGATATCTGACATTTTCCTTCAAGATCCGAATTTTACATTTCATCCAAAAACTTCTGTCACTCTGCGATATGATATTGGCTACTGAAACTGGAGTTCATCAATAATAGAGAATCGGAGAAGAAGAAGATATAGTTCTCTGATGAGACCTTTCTGTTTATCTACTCATGGGAACACAGAGAATTACCACTTTAAGGGATCCTCCAGACCTGAATTTGTCAATATACATTTACTGCTTCCAAAAAATAACAGTTTGGGCTGTCAGAAATTATGAAGCCTTCTTTGAGTCAACAATTAAAAGCTGTTGCCTCTGAGGTAATACTGAAGGAATTGTTTTCCTTTGCATTCATAACTTGAGTATGTACCTGTGACTTTTATTCATGCAGGATAGTGCCCCTCCACATAGAACATGCAGTATTTTTGACACAAATAATAGTGAGTTTAGAATGCAAGTTATCACCTGTTAATACTCAACATTGGCGACCTTATTCACCAGATATTAATCTATGTGATTTCTGTCTTAGGGTTCATATAAAAGATTTGGTTTATAAGAAAAACCTAAAAGACCCCCTTAGCTTCAAAAATGTCATAACTGACTCATTTTCAAGCTATAGAAACACTGAATCTATATCTGACAAATTTTTGACTACCTCTGAAAACATTATCCATTAAATTCCTTTTCCACATTCTTGAAAAAAAAAAAAAATACTATTTGTAATAGCTCAAAAATTATTTCAGTTCAAAGATATAGGTTCATTAAAACTAAAAGTGATCATAATAAGGAAAAGTAAGGGAGTTAAAATATTCAAATGTGAAACCAACAATATGCTAAAAAATTACTTCTCACTGAATAAGACATATTAATCATTTAAAATTTTATTTCTTATAAAACATTTTTATCCTCAAAAATACAGTCTTTTTTTCAAATATTGATTTATCACAATGCACACAACGAAAAAGACCCCTAAAAATTTCCAATATGCATAACCTAATTTAACTAAATGACTAATTATCTGATGCAGATAATTTTTTTTAAAATTATCATTTACAATATGGAAATATAGCATATTATCTACTACGTTAAAATAAGAAAATCTTAAGAAGTATTTCTCTTCATTGTCTTAATGAGCAGTTCCATTGTAAATGACTGACCCCCAAAAAATCATTTATGCTACTTAACACATTGACTGCCGGACATGTGATAGTTAATGCTGTGACAGGAGTAGGTTGTATCCATATGCCAACTAACTTACTATAAGAAATAAACAACTCATGTTATATTTTCAGTAAGTAAAAAATTTGAAACCACATACATTTACAAATATTTTCTAACCTTCATTCCATGATAATACCAGCATATATATCCAAAACATAACTGGAGAATAAATATGGAAAAATAGTGTTTCCCGCACCAGCGCGTGATTGGCTCCTTGGCGATGATGTCGCATTATGCACTGGCGCGGGATCGGAAGTCAAAGTGTTAATAGACAATTGACAGAATTAAAGAAACAGAAGAGAAATTATTTCAAGGAAAAATAACACTTTGAAATTATCAATTTTAAATTGAGAATTATAAGCATTAAAGAGTTGTGTTACAAATGTGAAACTACATGTAAAATTTGTATGATTATTTCATATAAATTATTTTAATAAAATTAATTTTACATCAGTTTTTAATTAAACCAAACTGATAATTGAAAAACTTATAAAAATCATATATTTACTCAGAAAAAGAAATCTTACCAAGCTGCTGTACAAATTCTGGTGGAAAGACTCTTGAAGCAAAGGCTCTTCTAAATATAGCATTAAATTCTTTATCTAATCCTCCAATTCCCATCTTCTGGAAATCCCAATCAGGATTGATGATTGATTGTCTAGCTGTCATTCTAGATGTTAAACATAAATAATTTAAAATACACCAAAATATTTCATTTTAAATAAAAAAAAAAAGTAAAATTTCACACAAAGACTAATCCAATAACTTTGATATCATGAAGCTAAGCAGGCCAAGGGGAAACAAAATAAGGCAGCAGATAATACAATATATGTATAACTTTTCCACATTTATGGTAACAAGTATAGAGTAATTCTTTTTAAGGACATTCTTTCTTTCTTGCTGTCGATGCACTTTGGTTGATAGTGATATTCCATTATATGCCATCATTGCATTTTTGTTCATATTAAAAGTGTTTGTAACTATTGTACTAAATATAAATATTAGTTATGAATAATAACTGCATTCATGTAATACTTGAATCAATAATTTAATACAATTTTTCTTCTTTATTTCATTGCTGTTTAAGCATTTTAAAATAATGCATAATCCATAAAAGCAATGAAAATTTTTTAAATACATTTAAATACTACAGATTACAAGTACCCAAAATGAAATAGGATATAGCAGCTTCCATAGCAGTTGAAGATGAGGTCCTTTTGCTACAGGCACAAAATCAAATACGATCCTTTGATAGCAAAAGTGGAGCTTCTTGTACCAGAATGTCGTTAGAAAGGTTAATCTGGTGCCAAGAAGCTTCACTTTTGCCACTGCAAACCAAAAATATTGCTGATATTAAAATTGTTCATTTATTCAATTTGGTACTTTTCCGTTAGCCGGGCGCAAATGTCGCCAATTGTGAACCAAATGCTAGCCAAGTCGCCGGCAGCAAATGTCGCCAAAATTTGGTGTAATTCTACATTATTTGCCGATTTTTCGCTTGCGCCCGGCTAACGGAAAAGTACCTTCAATTTCTTTAGTAAACTGAATGAATGAATAATCTTAATAACAGCAATATTTTTTCTACATGTCACCCACATAAATTCGGTAATGTAAGTGTATGGAAGAAAATGGACAAATATAAATGTAATATTATGAAATATAAATACATACGTTATAACGACCCTCTGCATTCCACAGCAAAAGGTCTTTATAACGAGTGGTCGCTATAGTGGATATAATTGAAAAATGTACACATGCACACTCAGTAGTTCCGTAAAAATAGGCTATTTTTAAAGAGAGACCAACTAAATACTCAAATTATTTTTTATTATTTGTATTAAAAATAAAATTTTATTAATTAAAAATATATTTCTAAAATAGATTTTGAAGTAGAAATTTAAGGAATTTTGGAAAAATACCGGGAAGAGTGTACAATGAATTCGGATGTTATATTGGGATTAGACAACACTGGATGGTCGTTATACCGGAAGTAAAATAACATAGAGTGCATAGGGAAACACAGTTGGGGATTTTATCACTGGTCGTTATAATGGAATGGTCTTTATAATGTGTGGTCGTTATAGCGAGCGTTGACTGTATATAAATGTAAAATTATGAAATGTTGAAATCTAGTTACTTTTCATCTTTAAAAAACATTTTTGGAACCGAGTCTTAACAATAAACACAGAAAAAAAATTAAAAGAAAGATTTTTTTTAATGAAATAAATATATCAACATGCATATCAAGATATTTCAATAGTAAAAATGAATGTATAATGAATGAAAAATAAACATATATGTAAAGATACAATGTGGTTCAGTATTAGTCAGAGAAAGGAGTCTAAATTGTCTGCAAAACATCTGTTTGTATTGACAGGATAATAAATAACTGATAAAAATACCATTATTTTGCAGTGGATATGAAAATGTGCACACATTCCTGTAAAGCTGAACTTACAAAAGAAAAAGACTTTTCTACACAAAAACAAAATTTCTTATTAAAATAACTAAAAATAATGGATAAAATTTATATAACAAGAGCCAATTCAAAAATGTTTTACCAGAAGACTATCTTGTTTCAATAGGGAATAAATGGGTGAGATAACAGATATACGGTACTGATAAAAGGATTATTGAAAGAATAAATAAAATGAAATTTTTATGAAATTTCTTAAAAACTGGAATATACATAATTTGATTGCATAAACAATGAGTATGAAGAACATTTTGGTTTTAGAAGACAAACAAATAATTAATATTTACAGATTTTGAATATTTGGTGGATGGATAGTTCAAAATTTCCATTCTGTTATTTTTTAATAACACCATTTAGAAGAAAAGGGGATGGAGATCTCCTTAAAATGATAATTTTTATAAATTTTCCAGACTACAGACCTTATTTCAGTGCACGGTGACAACCTAAAAAACACAACTTTTTTTGTTGTTATTATTATTATAGTGCATTATTGAATTTCTTCTAATATCATAGGTAACACAATTCAATAATGCATGCAATAAATTCACAATCAGTGCTTCAGATGAATGCAACCAATTTATATTTGTCAGTTAGATTATATACAAATGACATAATTATTATTTGACTTATATCCAAGAACAAAGAAGAAAAAAAAAATTATCTAAAATCTGCAATGTGATACAGTCAAATTTAGCTAATTGGAATGATTTTAATTCAAATTTGTTGGTGATTTGAATTTTATGTTAAAATATATATACAATTCAAATTTATTTTGGTTAATTCAAATTCTAAACTAAAAATTGTTTTTATTACTATTTTCATTTGAGAAATATGTCTGTCTATATTTTGAGCCCTCAGCGATGGTTGGTGAGAAATTTTTTTAAAGCTCCTAATCCACCTGGGAACTTTACTCTGCAGAGCATTGTATTTGAAAAAAATGATCACTTCTTAAAATTTTTTGAAAACATATAAATGTACTGTTCATTTTGAAGCTTTATTGCATACTGTTTGCTTATTAAAATTATTTTCTTTATTAAAATTATAAAAAAATTTTATAATTATTATTACTTTTTTATTAAAATTATTTACTGTTTATTGAAATGTTATATATTGCTTATTAAAACTGCTCTAAATTAAAAATAAATCTTTAATGCCATTTTTTGGTTAAAAATTCTTGTTCCCACTTCCTGTACTTATTTTTAGACCCCGTTTTTCTTAATAATTTTTTTTCTGGATAAATCGATTTTTTTATTATAGTTCCACCAGTACTGAATTAGCCAAGTTCAAGTACATGTATCAAAATAATAATAAAAATTATTAACTTACCCTTTAGCTTTTCCAACTAAATTTACAGCAGATCCTTCAGCTTTTTCAAAAACTACAACAGCATCTGGTAATAATAATCCAATTTGGGTCTAGAATAGGAAAAAATTATTATACATCACAATTATCTCATTAAAACAGACAACACCAATCAAGCAGGTTATTTACAAATACAACACATTAAATTTATACGTTTCCAGCTTCATGTAAAAAATATAAATATGCTGTTTCAAAAATTTGTTTACTAAATAAACTATCAATGACTGCAAATACATTTTAATCCTGACAAAAATAACATATTAGTAAAAAATATTGATATAATAAATGATGAAATAAAAAAATATTAATTTTAAGATAATTACGGAAGAGAGATAGGAACTTACTGTTCTTTTTGCAGTTGCCTTCCCATTTCCAGTCATTTGTTCTATGTTGGCAGCTGGTATTGAAGAAATTAGAATATTTACTCATTTTCAAGAAATAATGCAAGCAACAAATAAAAATGCAGTTCATTTCTAGTGTAGCATAAAACAAGCAATCATCTGTCAAGGAAATCAATTATACTTATCAAAATATGCAGAAATTTTCTAAAATAGCTATTATCCTACTTAAAAATCTTTTCTCTTTACCATACAACTTAAAAAACACTATTTTGGAATTGTATCATTTGATCTTGCATATGGAAAAGGGTCTTTTTGCTGTCACGCATATTTTAAAATATTTTGTTTACAATAATATTCCTTTATTCTGAGCAATTCTAGAAATGAATTATAAAAAACAATATTAGTTCATTTTATCCAAGAAAATAATATTATGATATATATATCCACTTTATTTATCCCACCCTGCCAAAGCATTCTGGAAATGATATAACAAACAATAAAATAACGTTACGATATAACAAAAGGAATATATTGTTTTAATTACATTTACAGAACATAATACAAAAATTTAAAAAATTTCCATTAAATTAAAGGCAGTTATTGCAAAGTGCAAGTAGTGGCAGCGAGTTGGGGACAGTCGTTCTCCCACTTTTCTACAGGAAAATTTTTATTTCATTTTAGCTGCTTAAAATCAGGAATTATATAATAGCATTTAGGAAAGCTAGACAATTTTGAAGCTAATTTTTTAAATTTTGTAGTCTATCCCCTATACTCCCCAGTACATTTAGTTCTCTATAAAATTTTTGCCCTTCCCTTGCTCCAATCGCCATTTCTGAGTGCAGTGGTGATTGTGACTCCATTTCAAAAATACTGAAAACAGTGTGGTGTAAAAATCTGACATAATTTCGAATGATTCAGAAAATCTAAATGATACACATCATATATAAATATTTTAAAGAACAAATGGATTTCTACTAATTTACACTTATTATATGTTCAATATAATATCTTAACAATATATTTGTTAAAAAAAAAATCGAGATAGTAAATCTCAAAAAACACCAGGAAATTCCAGATTTCAGAAACTAAAAAACACAACACAATCATCCCAGCAAGTACAAATGTTAATGATAAACACCTTTTTTCTGTTAGTATAACAGCTTCAAAATGTATGCATGACACCAAAATACAGCAACTCTATTGTGCAAAATTATTGAAAAAACATTACATGTTTTAAGGTGTAAAGTTGCTGCATATGGCACACTTAGCATTTATTATGACTACTCTGTAGCTAATGGAAAAGTACCTTTTTGTAATAAAAATGTTTTATTCATTGATTTTGTGACTGTAATTATTTGTCTACAATACTATTCACATGTACACAAAGAATAATACAGAGTGCTGTTGCTCATTAACTATTCATTAAGAAAGTACAAGTAAGAAAATACGAAACACTGAAAATAGAGTTAAGCTGCCCTTTTCTTCCATGGTTCAAATCATAATGAATATGTTTTGTGGTTGATCACATTACAGTTCTATTTAATTACAGAAATTCAAATGTTATGCATCACAATTTCACTAACTGTAAATTTTTATGCTTTATGAATGTATAGATTTGTATGTTTTTTTTAAATTCTTACAAACCAGATAATTCTCAGCAGATATCAGAAAAAAGTACAACCTTATTAGATTTCATTTTATCTCGACATGATTAAATATTTAGCAATAAATATTTCATATAACTGAATCACATTTCATAATTATCTTTAGTGTTCTCATGCCAAACTATGCATTTCTGACAAGATTATAGAGTAAATATATTTTTTCAGTTACAATACAGAAGTACTTACATTAAAAAACAAACTTGTTATTCATATATAAATTTACATAAGAATCTATTATTATTAAACTATCAATTGCAAATAGAGATGCTGACATGGATAACTCCATTTAACTTACCTTCCATTTCTCTTACTACAAGCTTTAAAATTTTCATGTCTTGAAAACTGAAGGCCAACTGTAACAAAGGGTAAGAAAAAAATTTATAAATGTACATTTATTAATAAAAATAATTCTCATGAAATACACTTACTATAACAGATTAGTTATCGTTCTTATGATATGACTATTCATCTAAGCCTTTACAACAATATAAAAAATTACTAATATTTATGATAAATTTGAAAAATAAATAGCATAAAAAATACGATGTTCAATTACATTATTAATATGCAGATGTTCTCAGCTTTATTTTTAACTAGCTGATATTCCTGGCATTGCTCAGAAGGAAAATATTTTCATGTTTATTATTAAAAAATTAACTATACTTAATTATTATCATGAAACATTCACCATTAACCTTCCTTATACTACAGTATCTGTGAGCAAAATAAGAATTACAACACAAGTAATATTTATGACAAAAGTTTCACTCATCACAAACCTAATCAGCTGTTGATGGTTACAAAGTGTAAACATCATATTTGAGAAAGTAAAAATATATAAAAAAGTAGTATTTGATGAAATGCCAATACGAACATAAATAACCACATCTTTAAAAATATATATATAATACTTTTAATGTAAAAATACTTTCATATAAAATATTTAGCATACACAAAACCATCTTACTGTTTGCAACTTTATTAAAAAAAAAAAAAAATGAGAATATCAACTACACCAAATGATTTTTAAAAACTGGAAACACATAAAAGGCTAAGCCATAAGTTATTAATAATTTATAAAAATGATACAAAATTTAATTAAAAATGGTGAGCAGCAATTCAAAGGCAAATAAATAAAATGATTTAAAATATCTATATTTCCATCCAATAAGAACGACAACCACTTAACGATAAAAAAAATAATTTCTATACATGGAAATATATTTATTAATAAAAAATTATCTATTTAATTAATTGTCATGCAAAATTAGAATAAACAGACATGACACAAGCTTGGAACAAAAAAAGCTGAACTTCATAAATGCGGAATCGTATCAAACGTAAACACCAAGAAGTAAAATAAGTAAGATTAATTGAACAATAAATGAATAAATTTATACAAAAAGTGCTTGAGATATTAAAAATATTGTAGAATTATTATTTAAAAGAAAATTAATTTGTGAAAAATGAGTTACGTATAAAGTTTTGTTAAAATAAAACTACGGTAAAAATTATCTCACTAAAAAATATGGCCATTATAAAAACTCTTTTTGATTATACATAATTAATAAGACTTTTGTTTCACATTTTTTAAACTAACAGTTCAACTTTTCTTTTATGTTCCAGTCTGCTATTTTCCTCCATTTTCTAAATTTTGCTCTCTTTCTTTGATTGTTTTTTTTTTCTCATAGCTATTTTCGCACTATCAAGTTCAGTACCATTTGCCTGATAACCTTAAATTTTTGCATGTTACTATCAATAGCATCACACAAAAAAATCTTTTTCTAAAATATTCAAAAGCAGACTGCTTTTTGCTCATCATTTTGTATTTAACACTCTAAATTGAAGAATATGTTTTTCAATATACATTCTTCCTGATCTTTTATCTTTATTTTGAATGAGCGCATGGCGCAGTTTTTGTTTGAGTGCTATTCACGTCTTTTTAAGTGCACCCCCTTCCCCCAACGTATTACAAAGAATTTTAATGCAGATTTACATCGATCCCAAGACTGACAAAATTCGATGCCGAAAACGCTAAATCCGTGTTTCCGCACTAATGTGTCATATCTGTGTTTATAGACAAACGTTAAGGAACGAAAACTAAAAAAAAATGAAACGAAATAACTAACAAAAATGAAGAAACGAATGTTATAAAGAACGTGAATATAAAATGGCTTTCTTTATGGAGAGTTAACGATCTTTTTTTTTTTTTTTCTTCATGAAATTTGGATCAGAAGAAATTCGTGGAAGATTTTCTTTCATCCAATCAGAATTCATTCTGATTGGATGAAAGAAAAGAATACAATCTTCAGGCATTCCTCCCAATGCTAAACTTTGACCCCAAAGCGCGGCAAAACGTCGATACATAACTTGACTTGAATTTGTGTTACGGGATTTGAAGCAACAATGGCTATTATCCCCTACTTCCAATTAGATGCAGGTCGATACATAACTCGGACGCTGAGCGGCTTTCGGCAGGATTACGCAATATCTTATGAATTCGAAACTCTTTCGCTTTAGAACCATAAGCAAAATTTTCACATGGCGCACAGTTTTTGTTTGCGTGAGCGCACCCCCTCCCCAACGCATTAACAAAAATTTTAATGCAGATTTGCATCGATCCCAAGAATGATTCAATTCGATGCCGAAAAAGTGGAAATCCGCGTTTCCGCGGAAATGTGCCATGTCTGATTAAAATCTAGTGAGTAGTTTGGATTTCTATAATGTGTATAAACTATTTTTCAATTTCACTTTTATTTATATAGATATTATGGAATTAATCAACCTGACCAACACAAACTATCATACCATTTGTCCAACAGTGAATGCTTGTTTGCAGAAGTTGCCAACGAATTCTTTAGCCATTTTCTCTGTATCGTAAGGTTCCAAAGTACTAAAAATAAAAAAATATCAATAACAAAGGCACAACTATTAAATCTTCAATAAAAATACAGGTTGAAGAGAAATTTCAAATTGCTATTAATATTTTATTTTTGAAATAACACAATTTTTCATTTATGTTCTCTTCACGCTGTAAAGAACTATGCTGCAAGATAGTGGCTTACAACCAAGGTTTTGGGCGGAAGCACTTCATGCCTATGTTCATACTAAAAATCGGTGTAGTCATAAATTAACAGAGGGAAAAACGCCGATGGAAATATGGTCGGGACATAAACCCTCCATTAGACATTGTCATACATTTGGTTCACTAGCATATGTGTATGTATCAACAGTTAACCCTTTGAGGGGCGGTGGGACGCCGTCTGTCCCACCTACTTCAAGATTTTTTTTCATAAACTTATATAAGGTATTTTATTATAAAAATTGCTTTATTGGATATTTCAAGACCTCTTACTTTTGAAAAAAATTGCAGTACCATTGAGAATTTGCTCAAATTTATTGAAAATAATTTTTAAAATCATGCCCTTTATTGGCAATGATTTTCTTTAAATTTCTAGAGAAAGAAAATGAATTTCGAAACAAATATGAGATTCAAAGGAAATCTTCAATGTTCAATAAATATATTCCAAACATTATCTGTATTTCAAAAGTAATTTTTTTTATCAATTATTATAGATAAAAAAAGGTGGGACAATTTTGTCCCACCGCGCATCTACGGTTGTCAGCCTGTAGATGGCAGCACAAAAGTTCGCGGCTCGGTCCTATTTCTTTCTTTTTTGAATAATAAACTTGGATTTATATACGGTATAAATTATAATCACTCTTTCAAATTTAATACTTATACAGAAAATAAATTTATATATTTCAGAAGACAGATAAATAATATTAATAAAAAAAATCTGTAAATTCAAACAAGCATTTTTTTAAAAAAAACTGGCATATCTAAATTTATTTTGAGTGGAAATTTGAAAGCAAGAAGCGATCTTCTGAGGAATTTTTTTATAAACGGATAAAAATACACTTTTCTAAAAAGAACGAAAATTAAAGAGAATATTCAAGCCTTTCTGTATCTCTCAAAGAAAAAGAAATAGTTCCGTTGAATCTGCCCACCCCACCCCCTATACTTGTTTACGTTCTTTGAAGCTTTTGAGAAAACGCCGTATTTCCTAAGGCACAGCTATTGTAAATAGCTCTGTTAGCAGTGGTACTCAAAGAAAAGCTGTTTGAGCTTGACATCTTCCAGCAGCGGGTTTCTTGCGCGATAATTTACAATCGGTGGTCTTCTTACAGCAGTGGTTTTCATTACAGGTCTTGTCCAGTCGCGGTCATTAGTGTCTCACTTCTTTGACTGAAGTGAGTGATCGCATGAACTGATAACGAATTTCTGTTCCTTCCCATACAATAAACCGGAGAGGAGAGTAACATTTTACTTATAGAATCTGGGTGGCCTGCTTTCTTCTGAAGCTTTCAAACAGAGCGACATCCATAAAAATACTATTGAAGAGCTCCTCCATTTGTATGCAGAATGTGGTAAAAGATCTCCACATCAATCACAGTATACATTTTGTACAGCTGTTAAAAGAAAATGTGCTAAATAACCAATTATATGCTCCAAGTGAAACTGACAAAATGCGAACGTTGGCGCGAATGACAGAAGGGAGTCGGGGAATGGTACAGTCCCTTCAGGGGCGGTGGGACATACGTCTTCCCACCCTCTCGTGAAAAAACTAAACGCAAAAAAATATTTTTATTTGGAAAATATTTCATTTTCAGGTGATAGAAATTCAAAAATATATCTCTTTTTGAGTAAAAAAATTTTTTTTGGGTAGTGCGCTTCAAAGGGTTAATAGAAATAAATTACAACCCAAAGCTAAAATTGGAATATTGGTAGGTTACGCTGTGAATAGAAGAGGATACAGGGTATGGTTACCTAAAGAAAGGAAAGTCATAGGAAGTATTCATGTTAAAATTGATGAAATGAAGAATGGCGTGAAAACTTTGTTTGGTAAAGTTAAACATTATGATTATGCTATATATCAATTGGATCAAAATTTAAATAACGATAGTGATTGCAGGGCACAGGATGAAAAATCTAGTTCACCGAAATCCCCCTCATCGTTAGATATTTCAACTTGGATAAGATTAGAAAAACCTAGGAAAAAAAGTAAAAGGATAGATGTTTATTATTATCCTCCTAGTAAAGAACAACTTAGATCCATAAATGATGTTAAAATGTATTGCTTTAAGCTCAATGGAAGCTGAATTTATAGCACTAACAGAAAGTGTAAAATGTATTATTTGGTATTCTAAAATTTTAAAAGAACTTAATTTAATTGATTTCAGAATGCCGGAATTGTACTGTGACAGCCAATCAGCTATCCATTTTTCAAAAAATAATATTGAGAATAGTAAAACTAAACATATTGACATAAAGTATAAATTTGTTCGAAAATTATTATACAATTTTTAAAGAGTACTTATCTAGGGTACAACGCGAATTAGGAAGGAAACTTAAAAGTGTCAGGACCGACAACGGATTGGAGTTTTGTCACAAAGATTTCGAGACATTTTTAAGAGATTTGGGTATTAAAATTGAGAGAACATCTTTCTATACACCGGAATTAAATGGTATAGCTGAAAGATTCAATAGGTCAAGTATGGAAGCAGTCAAGCAGTCAGTCGAATGGAAGGCTGTCAGTGAGTGTGTAAGCTGCAAGACCGCAGAATGTCTTTATTTTTTTAAGTAAACTGGATTAAAGCTCTTTTGTATTTTAAACTGCCTGGTATCTGCGTTACTCTGCAATTTACACTCACGACATGCCAACATGTTCTTCTTCTCTCCATTAAAAAAATAATTGTAATTTATCAGCTATAATATATTCTAACAAATTTTAACTTACAATAAAAAAAAAAATACATGGAAAATAAAAATTCATGGAAGAGGAAATTTTTATTTATTAGTTCTCAGATTTTCAAAGAGAGCCATTCTTTTAATCTTTCTGTTGCAAATATTTAATTTCTTTTTTTTTTTAATACAAGACAGTTCTGTAACACACAACTTAAATTAAAATACCATACAATTATAATACAAGGTAACTACAAGAATAATCACTGGGTTTAAACTTGCTATATTTCAAAAAGTATCATGACTAAGAAAACAAACAAAATCTCATTAAAAAAAA
>BGPR01000552.1:127002-329291 GCA_013235015.1 Araneus ventricosus
GCAGAATGTCTTTATTTTTTTAAGTAAACTGGATTAAAGCTCTTTTGTATTTTAAACTGCCTGGTATCTGCGTTACTCTGCAATTTACACTCACGACATGCCAACATGTTCTTCTTCTCTCCATTAAAAAAATAATTGTAATTTATCAGCTATAATATATTCTAACAAATTTTAACTTACAATTAAAAAAAAAAAAATACATGGAAAATAAAAATTCATGGAAGAGGAAATTTTTATTTATTAGTTCTCAGATTTTCAAAGAGAGCCATTCTTTTAATCTTTCTGTTGCAAATATTTAATTTCTTTTTTTTTTAATACAAGACAGTTCTGGAACACACAACTTAAATTAAAATACCATACAATTATAATACAAGGTAATTACAAGAATAATCACTGGGTTTAAACTTGCTATATTTCAAAAAGTATCATGACTAAGAAAACAAACAAAATCTCATTAAAAAAAAATCGAAAAAATTTCATTTTTTTTTATTCAAATAAATGAATGTCTTCCTTTTGTTACGCAACACACATCTATATGTCTAATTCCCCCCCCCCCCGAGACATTGGGACACATCATTGTCTGTGTTCATGAAAGCATTGGTAATATGGTTCTGGGGCTCATTCAATATAGCCAGCAATGCATGCAGCATGCACAGTGCTTTAATGTATGCCAAAGGAAGAAATTGCAAATTGTAAGATCTGGAGACCTTGGTTGCCACTTACAAATAACTAAGCCATCAGCACCACATCAGCCAGATCTTTTGATAAAATATGCCTCTTCCATCCTGTTACTGTTTAAAGGGGGAATGAGTTTGCACTCCACCTAGTGATTCAAGTGGAAAAGAGTAAGTTCGAAAAGAAAAATTTAACATCTGCCTCTTCTTCTCCCAAACAACAATGAAACTGTAATAAATATTTTTAAAGTTATATCATTTTAAAACCCAATGGAGTACCATTTGTCTAAGATGGTTGAAAAAGCTGAACATTATATGAAACAGAACCAATAAAACAGACACTATCTTGAAACGGAACCATTAAAATGGAATAAAAAATAAAAATCCTTACACATGTATCATTTTTAATGACTTAAGGAATATTCCTGTTAAATTTGAAGAAAACCAAACAACACATTTGGCTGTATAACAAACGACTCACTCACGACTGTATAACAAACAAATTTTCCAAGAGATGAAAAGCAAAATGGCCTAGTTAGGACCAAGGTCAGTCAATTACTACATAACTTAAAATATGCACACATACACATACATACACAAAAAAAACACCCTGAGTGATCTGAGAATTTGGAATTGTGGTCTTCAGCCATCGGTATGGGGTGACTGAAGCTGAAACTTCATTAATCCCAATTCCTCAAATGTCTATGAATAAGGCTAAAACAGTGCAAAAACCATTGTCAATTAATTTCACGGAAGAATACAAAATATACCCCTGCAATCTGAGACACCAGTGGTTGCGAGTAAGGGGGGGGAGGCGGAGTCGCCCCGTACTTTTCCAAACGAAAATTTAACTTTTATTTCTTTTTAGTTATCTAAAACTAGGAATCACAAAACAGAAACAGTGACCGGGAAACCTAGCCAATTTTGTAACTATTATAACTAATTTTGTAATTATACTACCATACACTTTTGGATGTCAGTAAATTTTTTGCCCCCTAAATTTCTTCACCCAATCTCCGCCACCGTGAGAGACCACCTGCACCTAATGGAGGGTTAGATTCTGATTACCAAGACTTAAATTTGTAAGACAATAATGGGATTATGCTGTTTAAATATACTCGGGTGATTGTGGCTTCATGAAAATATACCCGAAATTTTAGCAGGAAAATTGTGTGTAGGGAACGGATATGTATTCATTCATTACAGCGCAGATTCAAATTTGCATGCAATATGCTTTTTTCACATAAGAAATTGATTTAATTTATTTTACCTTAGTTCATGAGTATTCAATAACATTCTATAACACACATGAAAAAAACCCATCAAAATTGATAACAAAACAATATTAAAAATTTAATAACATTTTCTATGAATAGCATTAATTAATATATAAATTCTTATGGGACCATTCTTAAGTGAGGTAGTTATTCTTAGTTATGATATGGCAATTTCTAAAAAAACATTTGGATCGACTCAGCATAATCCAAAGTAAATTTTCCGTAGTATGGATTATAATTTGTGTAGTTTGTAGCAGGAGCCGAAATTGCATAGAAACTACGGAGAATCCATAGTAGTTTGAGTCTCTGGCACTCTTAAGTTTTAAAAAATAAATTTATTAGAAAATAACGGAATTCCGGTATTAAGGATGAAGAAAATACCGGATTTCTGGTATAATACCAGAACACAATCACCACTGATATACATCATTAAGATTTCAGTACTTTTTATACAATGGAAAATAAAATATATTAAAGAAATTTACATAAGTGAAGCATGCTAATTTCTAAAAGAAAATAATGCATAAATTACACACGTTTTTTTATCCAGGAAATCCACATCAAGAACTATTTTGGCAATATATTGAATATTAGGATTGAATGTATACGGTCTAACTTCCAGTGTTTGATTTAGAGACAGCTCAGCCCATTTTCTCTGAAAGATAAGTGTTTGTGATAAATTAATTTGAAATAAAAAAAATCCCTTTGAACAAAATTAATAATAACAACAATACTTCAATAATAATAATGATAATAAAAAATTGTACAAATCTTTTAACAAGAAAAATATCTGTTAAAACAAAAGATATTAATGTTTATATTAATTTCGAAATAATTTACTTACCATCGGTAAGCTGAAGCCTATTTGCCCAGATGGAAAGCCAGAGCATCCCTTTAGAGTAAAGACATATTTGCGATTTGAAGACGTTGTAACCTCCACATGCCTATAATTGGGATGGTTTTTAAATTAGAAGTAAATGCATTTGAGTTCTTATACAGAGGGAGGGAGAAAGAAATGAAAAGGTACAAATGCTTCACAATAATGAACTTTTCTCACAAAAATTTATTTTTATTTTAAGCATAAATCAACTCTTCATATTTAGTCCCTTCTTTTTCTCTTTTCTATAATGGGGGGGGGGGGGACTACCAAATGCCAAAATATTTTTTACAATTTTTTTCACAAAATGTAAAGATGCTTGTAGACAATAATATATATTAAAATAATTTTAATGGGTAAACTTTCAGTCTACGGTGCCCACTTGCTTCTCGCCAATTTTTCTTGGCGCAATTTCATTTGCTGGCACCAAACACTGTTTGGGATGCACAGTGTGCTTTTCATTGCTGTATTGCACATACTTCATATGAAAAGGAGCGATTGAGCACACAATGCCTCCGGCATTTCAAATGCGTACTGGGCAATTTTTTTAAACTTAAAAGCATCAGTGGCTTCACTTTGCAGAAAGCGGGACATTAGTAGCTTCGCTTATCCATTGAGAAGCAGAAACACAGAATAACATACACAATTCTGAACCTAAAAGTGACTGAAAATGTTCAAAAATGAGAAAAGTGTAGTTAAAACTTTACATACCTATTTTAATTGCCCAATTGCTGTTTACACTTAGGACACTGCTATCAATCCCTGATCCACACACTTCGAAAGGGAACCAATGCCATAATCAACAACAGCTGTACGAAGCACGCATAACGAAATGATAAAATCAGACGAAAATCAAACCGACAAAACAAATTCGATTGAATTGACCAATCACATCAAACCAATCAAAACGAATCATAATATCGCGCCATGCGCAAAACACCAATGAACAGATCAATTTCCGCGTATGCGTACATCTCACTCGTTAAAATCATCATTGCGCAACCAAAACAAATATCCTCTCCTCCCCATTCTTGGCGGCAGAGAGTTGGCGATCTTAAGAGGAACGAAGTAAGTGGGCACCGTAGACTGAAAGTTAACCTTTTAATGTTCAAATCTTATAAAATCAATTCAGCTTCTTTTCATAATTAAAATACTACCTGTCTCAAATGAAGTAGTTAAGTAGTCAATGAATTTACTTATTCTTGTAAACTCTAGTATTTCATATCCTCAAAGTCTGTTTTTACAATCAACTTCCACACAAAAATGGAACTAGTTTTACTTAAAAATTTCTAAACAAGCTTCATCATAAAACTAATCACTTAAAATATGTTTGTTAATTTACTGAATAGGAAAACACAAGTTATGCAGTATTTAAAAGCACAAACTATGCTCCTAAGTATGCGAAGCATTTTTTTTTCTATTTTTCTGTGCTTATCTGAAATTCATTTTTAATAACCAGTGAAAAATAAATTGGGTTTATTGCTGACATATAAAGTGTATTAAAAACCAGTGGGAGTGGTCTCCCCTAAACTTTCTCGTATACTTCCCAAAAAGGTGTCATTTCCCCTCCCCCTGTGGATAAAAAATTCGAAGCTACTGTAACCCAGAATGCAACGACTACCCTCGTGTTTCCTTCAGCGCACACCAAGATCACGAGTATCGCTAAGCACTCGGCAAGACTCAAAATGGCCTTGAGCCATAGTAAGAAAATTGAATATGCAATTTGAACACCTTTTTTTTAAACCAATTGAAACAAAAATTGGAACAAATTTACAATTAAGGTTAAAAGGCCACATACCAAATTTCATTTATCTAAGTCATTGCCTTCAAGAGTTATTGTGTTCACAAGTATGCGATTATACAGACCACAAACAGTTAACCTTTTGACAGATTTGACCCAAAATTTTATACGAACCTACATTTGTAATGATAAAACTCTGTTCCAAATTTTATACATATAGCTATTTAAGTTTTGAGTTACAGTGTTCATATGAACACGGACAGACTTCTCACAGATAGATTTTGTCCAAAATTTTTTAGAAATCTACAAATTATATGCAAAAATCACATACCAAATTTCATCTCTCTACCTATAACAGTTTTTGAGTTATCATGTTCATAGATAGACACACAGACAGGCATAATTCCAAAATTGTGTTTTCGGACTAAAACATGGAGATTCATCAAAATCTCGAGTTCGAATTTTTTTGACAATTACAATACTTTTTCTTTGTATACAAGAAAGTAATAATAACTTTCCCATTCACAATAAAATTAGATATTTCTGAGGTTATAAAAATATTTCTGATGGAACACCATCTTGATAGAAAAATGGAGACCTGAATCTATTTATGTCAATCAACTATTGACATGTAAAGCAAATTTAGCAATGGGTGTTAATCAATGACAATGTATCTAATTTGAAGCGATGGTGTTCACTAGTTAGGTCATGTAATGGATTTTATTTGATGACTGGTAAAGTTTAGATATTATTTATATAACTGACTATGGGATAAACATGGATAACTTGATATATTTGGAATATATTTCTTTTTGGCAGTTTAATGCCTAATGCAGCTTTCATATTATTATGGTTAACCCTTTAAGACCAGACATATTTTCATCCTTAAATTTAATTTCTTTTTAGTTTATAGGTACCCTTGGATCCTACTGGTACTGTAAAAAATAATTTTTAAAATTTAGCATGTCCCTCAAACTCAGGAGTGAACCCGTACGATCGTGCGGGTTAGGCCTTTCTTTGTCAATGTGAACCTGTACGATCATGAGAGTTAGGCATTATCTATGTAAGCTTCGCCTAGTTTATTTTTTCATGGTTTAGTTTTCATTTAATATTAATTACTCAAAGAAATAAATATTTAAGCATTGTAATAAACAATTTATACGAAAAAAGATATTTGTAAATAAGGAAATTATAATTTTGATGACTGATTTTTTTTAAATGAAAATATTTGAAACAAATCTTAGTTTCTGATAAACATAAATATACCTCACATTTCTCACACCGAGTTTTAGAAGTGCTTTCTTCTGAAATAAGGGATACTCCTGTATTCTTAGAAGGCAAATGAAACTTCACGGATCATGCAATAACTGGTTGTTCGCTTTCCATTCTGCCTTGCACAATAGAAATTGCAGCACCTTAATGAGATGTCGGATGGCCCCCTTCAATCCCCTGCTTCTTTAGAAAATCCCCCTGTATTTCCTCCGGCAATGTGTATTGTGGGCAAATGCCATTTCTATACTGATTATATTCAAGGAAGGACCACCCATAATTTCCCACTATCATTAGGACAGGCGGTATTTTCAGATATACATACGTGGCCGCTGATCCTAGCATCAGTTTTGAAGGCTTTTGTACCTAGTTTCTTTGTCCGAACTGAATAATTACAAACACATGTACTGTCACCAAATTCTTCTTGCTTCCCCAATAGTAAACTAAGGAGGAGGATGGGATTTCACTGATAGAAGGAAATCCAAGTGTGGAACTTTCTGTGAGTATTCTCCTTTGTTACGAAACTTTCAAAGAGATGCTTCAAAATACTTTGAAAGAGCTTGTCACATTTGAGTGCTCACACGGTAAAAACGACAATGCGATTTGCGGAAGTTTCTCAAGGAATACTGAAAACCGTTGGAGGCGGTGGGACATATTTCGTGAAATTCTCTTGAAAAAAAAGCTAAAAGCAGAAAAAAACGTTAAAATGTAAAATATTTCATTTTTAAGTGATAGGAAATGAACCATGTATTTTTTAAGTTAAGTTTTTTTCTTAATATAGTACCCTTTTCAAGTCTTAAGGCCGTTACTTAGGGATACAGTCGAAAGAAAACACCGATGTGTGCATAAGATCACGCGAGAAGACATAATAGAAAGGAAGTTGATTTTCGGACAGTGGGCTGAAATAAAGCCGAACCCGCACGATTGTGCGGGTAAACAAATATCACGCCTAAAGAGTAATTATATTAACTCTTAACTAAAATATTTTCCTATTTTTCATTTATTTCAACATTAAATTAACAATTGGTATCTAAGCAATTAAATATGTATTAATAATTAGCTAATTGCAACAGATAAATAATTCTAATGTTTAGCGCGAATTTTTTGCAAACAGATTTAACGCAATTATAATTGAAATATGGACTGTCTCTGCCGTCTTTTGACAAAATTAGATACTGTTGATATTCAGGAAACTAGAGCAGTCGTTACTTTCGGGCATTTATTAAATACAACTCTCCAGGAAGCAGAAATGCTAGCTAATGTCTAACCCGCACGATCGTGCGGGTTTGGTCTTAAAGGGTTAATAAGTTATATAGGAAACAGGATTTTTTTTAAAAATCTTGTAACAAAAAATTCTGTAAAATTCATTACGTTAAAATAAGATATATGCATAATTACATTACACATAAACTTCATTCAATACAAAATTTCATAAAATTTATTTAAATATTTGCTCAATCTTTCCATTTTAGTTATAGAAAGACTGCAAAATGAAGCCCCTATTATTCCAAACCAAACTGTTTCCATTACATTCATAGTAGTTAAAAAGGTTTCCTAAATGGGAATCCTTCCCAATATGAGAAAGCTCTAAAATAATGGAGTATATTTCAATCAAATGTTGCAAAAAACACTCACATATCCAAATATTTAAAAGATGAATGGCAAATGAAGATATAAAAATGGACAACAGGATTGATCTTATAACATTCAATGTTGGGTTTCCATAATATGTGTTCAGATTATTATTTTAAGAAAAACAAGATTTTTTTTTTATACATTGCACATATTTTTTTTTTGTTTGTCTCCTATAGATTTTTTCTTCACAGAATAACTTTATATTCTAGATTTAATTTTCTTCAAAAAATTCCAGAATCATGCCCACTGTGTTGCAAAAAATATTTTCAGTATGAAAAATTAAAACATGAAAACAATTTTTTAAAAATTAATAAGTATACTGGATGAAAAAATATTTTGTTGTACACATATTAGTAGCTACTGTACACAAAATATTACAAATTATACACTAATTTGAAAAGTTGGAACCTTGCCAAAAAGGTCGGAATTGAGACTTCCGAGTTGATTAACAGGATAGAACTAAAATGTTTATCAGGTATATTTATTGATTTTTCACAGCCCCATGATAAACTGCCAAAAACTGTTTGCTGTTTTGAAACTTGGCAATAATCTTGGCACTGTTTTGAGAAGGGGACGTGGGCGTGAAAACTAATAAGTACCAACATCAATCATCATAATTCATAATCAAGAAGTCAGAAGTATACATGAGAATATTAAATGTACGATAAATCATAGATTTAATATTCAGCTATCAAAATACAGCATTTCTCTGTTAATATGGTAGCAGAAAAAATTCAAGCCTATGCCAAAAAAATTTTGCTGTTACGCAAATGAAAAAGTCCCATTTTGGGCCCAGTGATTGCATTTGACAATAGCTGCTACCCTGTGAACAGAACAGTAACTCAACATATTTATCAATACAGATTGCCTTCACTAAATAATTTAATTTTGTTAGAAAAAGGTGTTCCATACAAATTACTCACCTTACTTTATCTAAAGGAAAATCTTTTTCATTCACTATAGCACAGTTTGTGAATGACAAACTTTCAGTTGGACATTTGGCTGCAGTCAAAACCTACAAAATTAAAAAATTTATGATACAAACCTACTAAACTACACGAGAGTAAGGAAGAGGTTCTTTTTTAAAAATACCTTATTTCCTTATAAGTTCTTATTAAAAACTTTCATAGAAAAGCATACCAATTTTTTTGCCTACATTGTTACCAGCAACTTTCACCATTTGTATAGTTTTCAAATATTCAGAAATGTAATCGTTTTGTGAATGCAGATAAAATGTACATAATTTTTTCAAACTTAGCTGGATAAAGTAAAAATTTGATGAAAATCTATATAAATAAATGTATCACTGCAATTTCATAATTAACTAGAAATTTTTAAAGGAGCTAACTTATTATTAGTTTTTAGAATGCAATAGAAGTCGAAAATATATATGCTTTTAAGAGGATCAAAGCTTTTCCTGTGTAACATATAATTACAAGAAAAAAGCCTGAAAAGTGTGAACTTTTTATTAAATAGTGAAAAGAACTGAACAGAAAAAAAAAAAAAACAGGAGAGAAAATAAAAACATTTATGATCACAGACAAGAAGTGCAATTATGTGATGGTCTAAGAATACTCAAGTTCCTACCTTTTATTATGACCTTCCAAACCAGAATTAACAGACGATAAATATTAAATTCATAAATTTTAACTATTCTAAATTATTAACCAGTGGTATGTCAACTATAGGAATATAATAAGAGTTGTAAGTATTTCCAAAAATCAGTTAACCGATTAATGCCCAACTTAATTTAGAGCATAGATTTCAATAAATTTCTTTTAAATTATGCTAAAACTAGATTAAGGTAAATGTGAAATAAACTTAAATTCCCCCCCCCCCCCAAGAAAAAAAAATTATTTTAGAAAAATTATTAAAAATTGATAAAAGGTTATTTAAAAGATTTTTAAATATATTAAAATATCAAAAACTTCACACATATGAAATATCATCACTTTCGAATTCCCTGCATTACCTCAACGATAAATCAATGCAAAAATATAAAAAATTCAAAATGGTAATACTTTGACTTCAAAATCTGGCTAATGGGTGTAAGGTAAATGCTCCAGTAGTGGGTCACTTAAGGGTATTTCCTCAATTATCATCTGAACTTTTCAGAAGTTTCGCCAATCTATATTTTTTTATGGTTGTTCAAACTTTTATCTAAAATAATAATCACCTGAAATACCAAATTAATTGTAATATAATTTTTAAAAAATTAAAAACTTAGCTCACTCCTATGCACTAGAAGTGGGCATAGCAAACTTTTGATGTACCAGTAGTGGGCATACCAAAAGTGGGCCACCCAGATTTGTCAATTGTGCCAAAGAAAAAAGAATAAAATCATTATATATAGTAATAATAACAATACATTAACATTATACAGTATAAAAAATGGAATAAAAATGGCTTGATATAGGTGAAATCTTTTATTTATAGATTCTAGTCACATGAGATTTACATTTTTTCTCTAACAGCCAATTTTTTATTAAAGGTATATATGCTAATTATCGATCTTTCATTTTAAGTTCTGTTTGGGGCATTATGGATATTAAATCTTGATATTTTATGTTGAATAAATCTTTTTTTTTTCTTTTATCATCTTCCCTCTGCAGCCAGAAAAGAGCCCCTTTAAATGGTGATGGAATATTTTTCGATGGTCTAGCAATGCCATAGTTATTATTGTCTGCCTCGTTACAGAGCTCAACTAATTCTTGAATATGTCTTTTCCTCAGCAGTATTATAAAATATTTATTATTTAAGTAATTGGTCAGAATGTTCCATTAGTATACCAGTAGTGAGCCATTAGTGCATCAGAAGTGGGCCATGTGGCCTACTACTGGTTCTGATAAAAACAAAGCAAATCTAATTAAATAAAAAAACTTTACAAGATATAACCTTCTTATTAAACATCACAAAACAGTCTATTTGAGAGAAAGCATGTGCTCCAGTACTGGCCCCCCCTTAGGCCCACTACTGAGCATTTAGTAAAACATTGATCCAAAAGTGGGCCACCCTTCACTACCCATAAATTATCAATATTATTTAATTTAAAGAGAGTTTATAATACATTCATTATATAATCAAATAATATCAATAACAATTCATTTTAAAAACAAATAGAATGTATGCTAAAAAATAGTTGAATGAAGAGTTACCTCTTAAGGAAATCACTAAGAATAAGCTAAAAATGCTTCTCTCAGAGACCAACTTCAGCAACAAACTTTCTAGCTCCTAACTAAACAGGAAATAAAGGCTGTGCCTTTGGTATTTAATTGATAAGGGTTTCAGCCTACCAGAGGTAGATCTCTTATTTCATTGGAATGTTGGAATTTCTTGTTTTTCAACTTAAAAATTCAAGTGGCCCACTACTGGAGCACTTACCTTATATGACAGTTGAAAATTGTTTAGGAGTTTGGAAATACAAATTAACTTCTTGGACAAAAAAACAACAACAATGGAATGCATTCCTTCCATTGTTTAAGAGTTTAGAATTATATATTGACTTCTTCGACAAAGTAAAAAAGAAACAATGAAATGCATTCAGTTTAGCCAGGGAAGTGAAATGTATATATAGAATAGCCCAGTACCTTATAGATAAGATGCTGGGAATTAACAGGTTAAATAAAAACATTTTTCTGGTTATAATGCTGTCCCTTTTAAAATTCTGTTCCTTCTAAACTTTGTAATGCTCCATAACAAATAACTAAAATGATTGTTTAAACTACCTTATTAATGGCAAATTAAACTGTAAAGGATAATAAATTCCAACCAATTTTTGAATTTTTCTTTGATTAATAAACAAAATTAATTATATATAATCAGATATAATAATTAGTTTTAATACAGTTTTCCCACAATACTGAAATTAGAAAATCCTAAAGAAAAATTTGGTTTTATTTTCGCAGAAATGTAGATATTTTTAAATTAAATAATTTCGCAAACATATGCTAACATTCACATTTTTCTTTTGTAAGTATTATCTTGAATTCATTTCGAAAGTATAACATGAAAGTAATAATGAAAACTTGAATTATTCTTTAATAATTGTATCCTTTACAAGGAATACACTTTCCCAACACATTTCTGTGTTGCAGTTTTCAACATTTTCTGCTTCATGTATAACGACTTCATGAAACGAAATTCTTTTTCATCCTAAATACTTTTGGAAGACATATTTTTGAAAGAAATATTTAAATTATAAAATAACAGAGGGGAGACTTTAAGAAATGTTATATCAAATAATGTATTTTTTTGAACTTTTTAAACAATCCAATGATAAATCTAAAGATATCGCTAAATTATTTTTAAAAAAGAAAGGAATAATTATTAGAGGTATTAGTTTTGCAAATTTTTGAAGAAAATTATGAATTAATTCATGATTTTTATGCTATTTTTTAAAAATTTGGGTATTACAAAGTACTGTGTAATCAATTATTCATAATGAAAATTAATCGCCACTAAAAACTGATGGTATTTCACAAAAAATCATTAGACTTGCCTGGACAGCCATTATATAGCCGCGAGATGCACTCTTTAACTATCACAGAAGTCTCTCAATGTATATAATAGAGAAAATTTTACTTTAAAATTATTATTTCTAGCAATTACACATCATTCTTACACTTGTTTTGTAAACAAACCGCACTGCGGCGTTGTCAAATTCAGGTGAATGGGAGTAGGCATATTTGAATTTTGATTGGTTGAAAACACAGTGTCGAAATGTCGATTACAATCGATATTCCCTTTTTTTATTTGACTTCCAGTTTCTGTTTTGGAAAATTTTAGTATATTTTAGTTCTAAATAAGAACATGCAGCTTCGTAATTTTCTTATAAATAACGTAATACGATGACAGATAATTTTTTTAATTTCTAGAGAGAATTCATAAAAAACATCAATATTTCATAATATCATATTACAGCACAGTTACTGGAAATATTTAATCAAATCTTATCTCAATAAAATCTCAAGTGTTGTTTATTTTTGGATTTTGCTTGTTCTTCAATACTGAAGTCGCCTTAATTTCTTCAACCCATACTAGTAAAATATGTCAGAGAAGAAAAATAACGTTTGTAGTATATTTCGATCAAATATTCATGAAAAGATGATAATTTTTTCGGTATTTTATACAATTTAAAAATATATTTCAAGTATTTTGAGTGTTCTTTTGAGTTAAAAATTTTTAATGATACAGAAGGTCAATGTCCCTATTCTCCCGATTCTATGTTTAGTTTTCTGTGTGACAATCATTGTTTTTCACATAAGATTTCAAAGCTCTGCCTTGCCTTCTGCTATAGAGCTGGTGTTGCATGACGGTCCATCACCGTAGTTTGTTATTGAAATGGTTTGATATGCTTGATAACTGGACTTTAAATTTTAGCTCTGAAATTTGATGAAATCTTAATATTGATTATTATTCTTATATCTTGAGGATAAAAAATGGTCTCCTTTTTATTTTTATATGGAGAAAGCAGTCATCGATCACTGAGAACCTTGGGAGATTTTTTACCAAAATCTGTTAAATGTAACATTTCTCGATTTTTGGAATTTTAAAAACTGAATGTAATCGTGTTTATATGATGTCTTCTGAAAATGAATGTGCATATTATAAAAGTGGTAAGTGAATTTTGAACATTAAAGTCTTATTTAAAGGTGTGCTCCGTAGGTGCTAATGTCAACTGTTTATACTTTCGTGTTTATTTAAATAGTAAATTCGTGAACTATTTTAATAAAACTAATGAAACTTTTCGCTGGTTAATAGTTTTTAGAATTGTCAGGCTATCGTTTCGTATGTTAGAGATTGGTGTTATTTTCTTACTGACATTTCATTATTTACAAATCTTGTGGTTTTGAAGAGTGCTTGAATTATAAACTGCTTAAATTCGTTTCTGTGATTTTACTGTTGTAATTAATTAAAATATTAAATTTGTTAGAACCAGATAGACAGAAATCTTTATGAGAAATTAATGTACAAATTCTTTTCTATTACAACTTTTTATAAGAAAGGCGATTAAAGGTCGTTTTCTTGTCATCATCTTAATTCTTTTGCTTAATAATTTTTTTTATAAGTTGAGTATTTAGCTCTTAAAAATGTTGAATATAAACTTCAATATTTGCTATCAAGATTTATTTTTGCTAAGTCTTATGATTTCGGATTTAATGAACCATTTATTTAGTAGAAATGTTGAATATTAAAGATTTTGAGAAAAAATATAAGCTTCACTATCTTTTCATGACCATTTCAGTAAAATAATTTTGAATGTTTTATTATTAAGGTATGGTTCATATGTTTGTTTTATAAATAACTCTGCTTTTTTTTAATGTTTTCTATGAATGAAAACTGGATAAATGTATAAAATATAATTTTCTTTAAATAAAGGTTATCCAGTGATAAATAAATCTATCATACTAATATTGTTCTTATTCTGTACTTTCAACAAAGACAAAAAAAGAGAGAGAAATTATTTACAGCTTTTTTTGTGTGTGTGTAGATTTGTCATAAGTTATTATTGATTGAAATAAATATGATATGATGCTGTATTGAATTCGGGATTTTAGCATTAGAATTTTTAAAAATATCGATAATTATTACTTTACCATAGTTTGGAAAGAATGTTCCCTGCTAATTCATAGTGAAAAAAAGATGAGTCCTTTCTGGTAATTTTCATACATATTTTTTAGATACTCATTAATCTAATTTTTATCAAGGAATGAAAAAGTTAATAAATAAAAAAAAACATTGGTCATTGCTGTCTAAAAATTAGTGAATGATCAAAGAAAGTTGTCTTAATGTTTTCGGATTTTTTCATTCCATTCTATTTGTTGAATTTTCTGCATTTCTTTGAAACAAATGCTTATTTTATCCAATTTTTTTTTACGTTAAATACCTGCCAAAATATAGAAAATAACAATTATATTGTCTGAAATTAGTCTTGATTTGTAATAATCAATTCTATCAGTACTATTTTATTTTACCAAAGTTTTAAAAGTTTATAATTTGATAAATACATATAGAATACCGAGCGAGAATTATGAAAAATTTTATTACTTATGAAAGCATTTTCTGGTGGAATGAAAATAACAGAGAATAAGGAATTTTAAGAAAATTGAAGTAAAGAAGCAAAAAAAAAAAAAAAAACCCTTCAGGCATTGATAATCTTTCTTTAAATATAAGAAGTTTAAAGTCATAATGAATTTGTTGTATGTCAGTTATAAAAAAATTGTGATGCCATTGAAAATCAAGCTTTAAAAACCTTCGATTTCATTACATTTCCCAAAAAATATTTAACTAAGCATATTAATTGGTAGCGATTTTAAAATTATTTTATCTGGTAAAATTCAATATTGAAACTGAAGATAAACTATTTCGGTTAAAAAACATTAAACACATTTAAAAATTTAGACAACATTTAAAAAATTAGTAACAAAATTAGCTAGCTTTCCCATACACTATTGCTTTTTTATAATTCCTAGTTTTAGGCAGCTAAAATGAAATAAAAATTAAATTTTTCCTGCCAAAAGTAGGGAGACAACTGCCTCCCTCCCAACTCGCTGCCACTTATCTTCATAAATGAGGTACATAATATTTTTTCAGTTTATCACTTAATAAGAAAACTTTTGTACATTAGTTAAAAAATCCCTATTAAAATGATGCAAAAAAAATATGATTAGTTTTTAAATCTTTTAATTGTCATATATATAATTTACTTAAAATAAAGAGAAAAACAAAATAAGCCGTTAGTTCACTTACATGCATAAAAATATTATGAAGATCATAGTTAATAGCTTTTTAAACAATACTTATGACATTTTATTTGTAATGATATATGTCTGAATTTTAAAACTTTACAATCTACATTAGAAAAATACTCTCATTTTTTTAATATCGGAAAAGTTTTCATTTTTATTTGTGTAAAGGTGTAGTTTTCTTTTAGCTCTTGCCTTGATACTCATAAATTTGAGAGTCATCAACAAATACATTTTTTCTAATGCATACTTGAATTATTTAGGAGTCCATCAACCACAAGATATCCGAGCTGTTGATATTCTTCCGTTGTTGCAAGAGAAGATTGCAATTGTTTCAGGTAGATTTTGAGCTGCTTTCAAGATTTTTTTTTTTGATATTGCTGCAAGATATTTATTGTATATTTTCTTTTTCCATTGATTATAAAATATTGTCTATAAACAAATATGATATAATTTGTTTGTATTTACATTTTGCTTTATTTATTTTAGAACTAAAATATGAATTTTATTCTGATCATGTCAGTTTGTTAGTACTGTGGAATTTGTCTAATTTTAACATTCTCAATTTGAATTTGTCAGTAATTTGATTTTTTCCTCTGGTACCTTGAATTTCCTATCAACAAAACATTAAGATATCATCTACGATTCATATTTATTTTGTGTAATTCGAAGTCTAAAATAAGAAGTGTTTTTATTTCTGAATTGCTTTTCTTAATTAAATGCAATGATACCTTGTGTCCACCATGTCTTATTTTAAGTGACAATATATTCATTTAAGAAAGCAATAATAAAAAAAAAAATCTCGCTTTTCTCAAAATAGCCTTAGAACACGTTAGATGTTAATTATAACACTTATTTTAAAATTTTATTTTGCAATTGTTATATTCAAAGTGCTGTAATACTGTTTATTTATGACTGTTACATAGTGTTAATTTATTTATTAAAACTATTAAATCATGAAAATAAACCTTTGCTGCCCTTTCTAAATTAAATTTTTGTGATCTCGCCAGCTTCATATTAACCAAGTTCTTCTGTATATATTATATTAAATGTAGGTAAAGTTATACTGGTCTGTGTAAGTTCTGATTTTATATTAAAAAGCCTTATA
Organism: Araneus ventricosus; assembly: GCA_013235015.1. Classification (NCBI taxonomy): domain Eukaryota; kingdom Metazoa; phylum Arthropoda; class Arachnida; order Araneae; family Araneidae; genus Araneus; species Araneus ventricosus. The sequence continues at coordinate 143,329 of BGPR01000552.1, forward strand.
TTTATTTTTATTTAAAATTCCTGCTTGGAAAATATGCTTGCATGCTTTTGATTCAGAAATAGCTTTCCATAACAATTTTTATAATTATGTTATGTAATTTTTATAATGACAGATATGTTTAAAATTCAAAATATTTCAACTGACTAAAGGAAAGTATTATGAACATTTCAGTATTCTTATAAAGTGATATAATTTTGAGATACGCAAGGAAAGGTTATGTAAGTTTTGATATAAAGCATGCAAACAGATGAACTTTATCATTAGGTGCATTTTTAGCCAACTGAATTGTTTTGGTTTTATGGCTTTATATAATGTCATTTATTTTAATCTTTTGCATTTATCAATTTCAGTATTAACTGTCATCTGGCACTTAATACCAAACAACATTACTCCTAATATTACTTTTTCTCTTGCTATAAATACTTTTTATGTCCTCATTTCTTATATGCTAACAATGTCATCAAGGCATTTTCATCTTAAACATTTATCAATATCATCAATAAAATTTTTTCATTATCTACATGAATGCCATTGGTGATAATTTTAGTAGGAACTTACCTTTGGTAATGTTACTGACAAACAAAATGATTAGCAGCTATTGTTAATTTCTCTTTAAATGTTTCTAATAAAATTTTCATTTCCAGGAGGCAGAGATCGTAGAGGTTGTCCCATCCTTACGTTTCCTGCTCGCACAAGACCTGAAAGGCTAAGATCAGAAGATTTGAAGAAACTTTTGCTGTACTTATCCACAACACCATGGTATGCTAATTAAGATATTGAAAATGCATTATAAAAGATAATCTGGTACTTTCGTATTGGTCCATTGACCACGAAATCCGGGGCAAATCCCGCCAAACTTATGCCATTCTGTTTGGCACTTATGATCAGTTTAGCGTCCGGTCAATTTGGTACATCCTCTGGTGACTTTTTTTTATTTGGTAAAGCTGGTCGATGGGCTAATATGAAAGTACTTATAATGCTTAATGCTTTTCTTTCACCATGCCTAATTCCACTTGAAATACAGTTTAAAAATTGAAAGAATTTTGATCTTTTTCATTTTTGTGTTTACTCTGTTGAAGTTCAGTTATGATTTTTCAGATAAATTTTTGTAAAACATTTGGTTTTATCAAATTCTTTCTCTTTCCAATCTGAGTTGATCTTTATTCTCTTTTTTTTCCTCTTTGTTTTGATTGAGAGCAAGCACAATAAGTAAAGAAATCACCACAAATATCATTTTGAGATTGCGTTGATTTAGCAAATTAGATGCAATAAAAACATTTCATCTAGAGTTCTTTACCGTAAATGCAAGTTGCACTTTACTCTCTTTTAACTTGAATACTTGGTAAAGCCAAGGTACTTTTTTTAATGCGCTGTTGATAATGGACATGATTGTATCTTATGTATATTTTTATTATATATTAATGTTGTAAAAATGTACTTAAGTAATTGTAGTGTTTGTATAGTAATATAACTAAAATATAGACAAATCCTGATTGAATAGACAAGAGAAATATAGAAATGGATAAAATATTATTAAGTATTCTAGACTCTCCCTGCCGAAGATTCATTCTTAAGTAAAATGTTTTGAATTGGTTTCTATCAGGATACTTATGCTATGATTTTTCATGAAAATGATAATGAATTTTATTCAGTTGGAGTTTTGCAGATTGTATAGTAACATTAAGAAAAGTGAGAAATTTCTTCCATTACAGTGAAGAAGCAGCTGAAATGGGATTTTCTGTGGTTATTGATATGAGAGGAACAACATGGAATACAGTTAAACCGATTTTAAAAGTTTTACAGGTTGGTATATTTTTCAAATACATACATAAAACTAAAACTTTTTATTTGATTTATAATATTATTTGATTATATAAGTGTAAAATTTAGAATTTGAAATGAATGTAGGTAGTTATTATAAAATGTATAAATCACTTGTAGTACTTTGCTTTGTATTGTGTGATTTTGTTTGATTTAATTGAATCACAATAAAGACCTGTTGACTTAAAAAAAAAGTACTTTAAAATTTTAGTTGAATTGATAAGAAATAAAGTTTTTTTCCCCCCTTTCTGCTTATTAGGAAGCTTTTCCCATCAAAATTCATACTGCATACATTATAAAGCCAGAAAATTTCTGGCAGAAGCAACGCACAAGTTTGGGTAGCGCAAAGTATAAATTCGAAGTAAGTATTCTGGATTTTTTTTTCTTATCAATTTTTGGAAATTAGAGGTTTTTTGATATTAGTATGAAAATAGTGTTGGATTTATGAAAAATTGTGGCATTTTTGAAAATAATTTTTTTATTCTTATTTTTCTTACTTTCATCTTCATTGTTTATAAGCTGGTAAAAAAAAAAGTTCCAAAATGAAAAATTTTAAACATTTTTGTGAAATCTAGAATTGAAAAGATTTAAAAAAATCTTTTTAACCGTTTACCCTCCAAAAACTAATTAGATGTGTATTGTACTCACATTAGCAGATTGAATTCCTTAAAAGACTATGCAATTACTTTGATTAGTAACCAAAGCAAGTAATAACGGTCTTGGTAAAATCCTGTCTAAATTGTTTGAATAAAAATTGTGTCATATGTATTTTGAAGGTAAAGTATGCATGCAACTCATGTTGTCTTATTGGAGATGATGGAGCTCTAAGGGTTAATTGAAAATTAATTAAAGCTTCATTTTATCAAACCAAAGGGTAAAATCATATATGAGGTAAAGAAAAAGAAATGAATTAGTTTAAAATTTAAATTAAAGAATTTATAAATTAATAAATTAAATTTAATAATTAATAAATTAATTTAAGAATTACTAAATTAAAGAATTTATTTTAAAAAGTACAGTGTCAAAATGGATAGTATGAACCAAATGATTAAATTGTATTATTTCATATAATTAAAATCGTTTAATCAATTTTAAGCAAACAAAATTATTCTCAATGTGATTTGATTGAAAAATTTGCTAAAGATAAATGAGTTTTTTTTTCTTCAGAAAAGACATTTTGGCATGGAATTAGCATAGAATTAAAATAAATTAATTAAATAAAATTGCATACTTTCCCAATTATCAATGTACAGTAGTGATGCATATCGGATTTATAAATGGTACAAAATTTATTCTAGGTCATAGTGTTTCTTTAAGTTTTTGATGTGAAATATGGAAGTGCAATTTATTTTTATTTGCTGCATACATTATATTTAATAAAGGATGTATAAAATGCTATACCTGCTTGATCTTTAATGTTGAAAATTCAGTTAAGCTTCTCCCTCAGATATATAAATTATTGCACATCTGGGATTTTTCTAGTGAACAGAATTTTTGTAGCTGGTGAGCAATGAAATTTTTTTTTTGTTAATTTTGGCAGATTTATGTTAATGTTTAATAAAGGAAAAAAAATGTTGAAAGCCATTTTTTAATAGTTAATTTTCTTCTAATATAAGAAGGGTTATAATTTTAGATTTCACCAATTTAAATTATCTATATTGAAAAGAAACTTTTTTCATTATTTATGATAAATGAAAAATAAATCATAATCATGTGTATATATTTTATTATATATAGGATGTTAAAGTATGAAAGACTGTTGTCATAAGTAAATTTTAATTTAATTTTTATATTACTATTTCAAAACATTTTGAAATGTAATTATTGACAGGATAAGTGCATAAGTCGCATATAAATCAAATCAGAATAAATTGAATCAACTTAAGATTTATTTTTTTGTTAATTTTTGCTTTGTAAATTTATATTGAAATATATTTATATGATTAAAGCTTATAAAATTTCTCTCTTTTCAGACAAGTATGATATCTGTTGAAACCCTGTCTAAATATATTGATCCATCTCAACTAACAAGTGATTTAGATGGAACTTTACCTTTTGATCATAATTTATGGATTGAACTGAGAATGGTAATATTTTATACTTAAATAGTCTGTTTGTATATGTTTGTGCAGTAATTCTTAATGTTTTGTTTTTTACTTAATTATTAAGCTTGTATGCAAACAATATGCAACTTGTATAAATTGATAAATGAATAATTCATCTGTAATATTATAAATTAAAAACACGTCTAATTTACTTTTGCAATACTTTGCTTCATTGCATTTTCCAGATTTGATATTCATCTCCAGTAATAGCAAATGTGAATGCGTTGGCGTTCTACAGAACAAAGTGTTGAACCTAAAGCTTCAAAATTTGGCATATATATACTTTGGAAATTGGGAATATGCTCTTCAAAGCATTTTTTTTTTGAAATTTTAATTAATAAAAAATTAAGTAAAAACGTTAGTGTTTTTTGCTGATAGTTTTAAAAAATATTGTTGTTCAAAATTGATTTTTACACCCTCTTAAAATTAAAAAAAATTATCATGTTTGTGATTCTAATTAAATCATGTAAATTTTTCTATAATTTTATTTTTGAAAATTGGTGTTAAATGTATTTGTAATTATACTTTTCAGTGTTTTAATAAAATTCGGGGCATTATAATTTTTTTTATCAATTTTTTGTCATATGTCTCTAACATCTTCAAAGCTTGAGGGGGGGGGGAGCATTTCTTCCTTTGCCTTTACTTCTAAAGGTGTTTTTACTTTTATTTTGACTTAATATCTGGCAGTAAACAATACAAATTTTTGTTAACCATTGCATTTTATTGTATAAAATAAAGTTGTGTGATCTGGGTGAACTGTTAACTGGGTGTTTTTAACGTTTTTATGTTTGCTTCATGACTAGAAATTTTTATTGCTTTCAACTTCAGGTTATTTGGGGGGGGGGGGGGGGGGGGAGATAGCTATAAAATTTTGAATCTTATGAAAGTAATGAAATGCAGTTTTTATACTTTAAATGTGTTAATTAAAGCATAAAAATTGTGATTACATTAAGGCATTAAATTATCATGGTTTTGTTTTTGAATGCACAGTGTAATATAACTACACTCAACATCAAATTGGTTATTCAACATTTAGTGATTGAGTTTTTAAATAAAGCTTGTAAATGGCTCTTCATGAAAAAAATATTTTATGCATGTTTCCAAGTTCAGAATTTTTTCAATTCATTTTTTCCGGCTAAAAAAAAAAAGCAAGTTATATGCTATAGCACATGCTAGAAGTATTTTTTTACTGCTAACAATCATCTTGCTCATATTTTTTTGAAACTATAAAGAAAGTTGGAGTAAATCTGAAAATAATTATTTCAAGATGACTTTTGAAAATTAATTGGTGTTACACTTAATTCATGAACATTGCAGATTCTTGAATATTTTGCCTGTTTAAAGTTCTTTGATTTCTCCTTTTCATTGAGCAACCAGATCCCCTTTTATTTATTATTCTAAATTTGATGATATCTGTGTATAAATGATGATGAAGAAATAATGTCATATGAATGCTACTTTTGGAAATGACTTATAAAATTTAAATATGATTTCTTTCTGTGCATATTTTAATATTCCCTTTTCTTTTCAGTCATTGGAAAGTTTTACTTGGAAAGCCACGGATTTACTTAACAGAATGGAAGCTGTTAAAGATGATTTGACTCGTAATGACTTTGCAGATGATGTTTCAACTTCCAAATCCATGATAGATGCTCATTCTTCCCTCAAAAAAAGAATTATACAAGTACCTGTTGAAGACATTGACCTAGAAGGGCAACAAGTTCTTCATAAGTAATTTTCAAATATATGAACTTATTAATTGCTTTCTTGTGTTCATAAATGTTATTACTATAGTTAAATTATATGAATTGACAATTTCTGAATAGCTTTAATTTTGACTTACTGATATAAAATTATAATTCTACTGCCTTTTTATTTGTTTTTATGAATGCATAAACTTCACCCTCAGTTTATTGAATGCATGATTTTGGTTTAAGAAGGTTTAAATAATTTGGAAAAATCTTCCATTTGCATACAGCAATGCTCAATGAAAACACATCACTTTTTTTTTATGAATATGGCATTCTAAATTTAAATTAAATTAAGCAAATAATACTGTTGGAAAGAAGGTAATTTTGATCAGTTTCCAATAGGAACACATAATTTCATTATTGTTTTTGTTGTTGTGCCATCCTTTAAGTAATTGCATCGGCCTTGTGTATTAAATATGACAAAATCTAGATGTATGTTTTCATTGACCATTACTGCGGACACTTGAATTTCGTGCCGCCATCTTGGATTTCATCCCTTTTTTAATTTTACTTTGTCTTGAATATCTTGAAAACTATTCAGTTTTCAAATTACAATTGTTTTAACAAATTAAAGAATGTGAAATTCCCTAAGAAAGCAAGTATTTATTATTCTTTTATCTATAATATTTTCCGAGATAATGGGTCTCAAAATTTGCCGCCATCTTGAATTTCATCCCTCTTTTTTAGTCTTTTTTGATTATCTCAAAAACTATTCAATTTTCAATTACATGTAATACAACAAATTAATGATCCTAAAATTACCTACAAATACATGCTTGCAATTTTCTTTTAGTTTTAATAGTTTCTGAGATATTTAAGAAAAACTTAAAAAGGCTGATGAAGTCCAAAGATGGTAGCAAACGTTTGTAGCCCATTATCTCGGCAATTATTAAAGCTAGAACAAAAAATAAAAGCATGCTTTTGTAGGGAATTTCATGTTCTTTATTTTGTTGCATTACGTGTGATTTGAAAATTAAATAGTTTTCGAGATATTAAAAAAAAACTTAAAAAAAGGACATGAAATCCAACATGGCAGAAAACTTTGAGACCCATTTTCTCGGAAACTATTAAAACTAGAAGAAAAATAAAAGCATCTATTTGTCGGGAGTTTCATGCTCTTTGATTTGTTATGCCAATTGTAATTTTAAAACTGAATAGTTTTCGATATATTCAAGAAAAACTAAAATTAAAAAAGGGAATAAAATCTAAGATGGTGGTTTTTTTGAGTGCCCCCCCCCCCAGGACCAGGAACTTTTAGTATGTTCATCTGGAGCCTCTTACGAACATGTGTACCAATTTTCAAAACTATATGATTCAATGTTTTTTGAAAAACCTTCATTGACTGGGCTATTAATGATCTTTTTTCTGCTCCCTCTTTCTTTAACAATGGGTACTGCCGTATATTGAAATACTGGAATGATTATCCCAAAGGGGCAAATTAACTGGTAATTTGTTAATTTTAATGTTGAAAAAGGTCACAGATTTTTATTATTAATCCTATAAAAGTTGACTTAATTTTTGGTAATGATTTTTTTGTCAAATCAAAAAGACATCCTTTATTTTACAATAGAAGACGTGCAAATACAGAAATAAATATTAAAATAAAAAAAAAATACATATTTAAAATTAAAAAAATAGTTATTTTAAATTTTTCAATAAAAACTATGGATTATTATAAAAAAAACGTCATTCTATGCTTAGAAAATATGTGGGTCTACGCTAGGGTGTCCCAAGATACAAGGGAATTTCTTTTTTTTGCAAAATCGAATACGCATACCCTCTATTTTTTTTCTATTTCACCTCAGTAACATAAATAAAAAGTATTATTGCAATAAGATAACGGTAACCCGTGCTGACTTTAGGTCAAACTTGAACATGAAATCTTGTACGGGGAATACTTTGGAAAGATTGTAAAATGCATGTTTCTTTGGTACATAAGACACCAATTTATTCAAAGCAGATATTTATTACCATATTACAGTAAAAGAAACATTACATATTTTCGTTTCAGTGTTTGCTTTTTTCAGTCAGGATAGATATTCATGTGTTCTTGTGTGCAACGAAACAAAAATTGATAAAATAACAGGTAACAAATGCGTGATATAAATAAATAACTAAATAAACAACTACAAAATCAATGTATGAAACTCACCATACAATGAACCACAAAGTTCTTCCTTCGATGGAATGTATCTTTTCTCATGGGTGGAAAAATTTTCTCTACGTAAATTTACCACCATTTTTAATTTTGTTTCTTTGACCACATCATCATCAAAAAGTGCTAAGACTGATATTTCGTCAGTCAAATACCATAAATGCTGGCTAAATTTCTGTAAAGCAGCTTTCTAGATACTTCCATTCACATTTTCATAAGCTTTCAAAGATTTCAAAACCCACAAATCTTTGTAGGGTGCTTTAACTGCCAAAATGAATTGAAGCCATGGTTTAATGTAGATTGTCACGATAAACAAGCAGACGTCTAACAGTACTTCCTTATCCCTGGTGTTTAATTTCAGCTGAGAACTAAATAACGATAGTTTTAGGGAGTAAATCACTTGGGCATCCATCTAGCTTGGTGCATGGCACCCGGAGGTCTGATTTTAAATTTTTTTCTGCATCTCCACATAAAAATACGATAGAAAGTTCGATCAACTCTCAATAGTCATCTCTGACCATAACATTTTTAAGTTCAGCGAGGTAAAAGTCAAACAAATTTTCAAGTTCGGGTACGGTTCGAAATAATTCCATTGTTCCTCTATAGCACTGTATTTTAGTGAGATCGATGTTTTTCCAATTATCTTTGAGCTTTTTAAAGAGTGGAATATCGGGGCTTGTTGTCACTTGTTTAATTTTCGCTTTGAATACGGCCTTTAATACCAGTTCGTATACATGTTGAAGCGGAAACATATTTGATTCGCCGATTTTCTTCTCTGACAGCTCGAAATTGTGCCTTTTCCTCTTTGTCGGTCAGCTTTTTATCCACTCCACCCAAGTGACCGGGTCGACCAGGCTCTCTTTGGAGCTGCAAGGACATCCTATCTTCCTCTATTTTCATTAACTGAAGTGCATAAGCGTGTGCAATGTCGAACAAATTGTCTAAATTACTTATAAATTCTTGTTGTCGCCGCTTTAATATGTATTATAATTTTTTTGCATTTTTTTTGTAAGTCTCTCTAAACTTAATACACGTTAACAAGTTTCCTCACACAATTTGGTAGATATGCATGCCTTTTCCCAAAAGATAATACATTCGCGAATAGCGAGATTTGCACTTTCATTAACAGTTAAATTCACTTCTCGAATATTGCAAAACAAAACTGCGAGAACTTGTCCATTAGAGGGAAGATTTGAACCCGTTATTTGATGTTTTATGTCCCCTATTAAAAATATCACTTTTTTAGAACTACGCAATTCCACTGCCATGTTCTGTTCATTGATTAAAAATTATACAAACACTTACTACCACAACACTTAACCATTTGCGCTCTGCAACAGACACGTGTCAAGCTGATACGTGCCAGCGTTCGCTTAGTACACAAGTACTGATTCACACGTTTAGATGCAAGTCAGCACGGGTTTCTGTGGTTCAAATTACATGAATCTTTATTTATAATTGTTTTGACATAAAAGGAAAAAAATAAGAGGGTATGCGAAAAAATCAAACGACTTTCATTTTTTTGGGACGCCCTAGTCTACGCGTGCAAGCTTATACACAAAGGTGCTTAATTTTTTTGGCTAAGGTGCTTAAAAAGTCCTTAAAAGTGCTTAATTTTTGCAGCAATTTCTCACTAGGCACCCTGTATATAAAAACTATCACATCTGTAGTTGAGAATTCTTGCTATTTAGTGTATTTCAATGCTGCTTCATTAGCATTTAGTTCACCTTTATGAATAATTTTAATAGCACTGATTCCGCTTGGTTTTTCTTCAGTCTCGTTCATGGGAACTACAATTCTTATCCATTTAGTCATTATAATAAAACAGTCATGTAGAAGAACACAAAGGAAACCCTAAAGCAAAGCAAACCAAACATCCACTAAACATTTGGCCCATCTAATAATAGTGTAAACTACAGAGTACATTTTTCAATTTATGGTTTTTAATTAATTCAGAATTGTCGGTTGTAATGGAATGTTGGATAATAAGACTATTGTATTCATTATTTGTATATTAATGCTTTAAAGGTATGTGCATAATAAGGATTTTAATGGCTACTTTGCTGTGATACTAAATAACGAAGATTGTTGTATTCCAGTAACAAGATACACTTATTTTTGAATTCAGTTTCTGTTAATGAAGCATGAGCATTTGTCAGTGTTTGTTCTTGATGCTGTTACTCATGAATAAATATGGGGAATGTTTATTTTAACCATATTTTTTTCTTTGCTGTATCTTCACCTAGATGAATCAATTTGAAAAATGTCCAACAGCTCAAATGTAAATAAAAGTGAAAATTCATAAATAATTTGTATGCTTATAGAAATCCAAACTACTCAATAGATTTTCTTTGAATTTTGCTTACAAATATTGCAAAGTATAAGGAAAGTTTTAGTGAATGTTTCATGATGCTGAATTAAATAGTTAATTTTTATTTATTAAAAATTATTCTCCATACATAGGAAAATTTATTTTGAATCATTTTATTTATTTGTCTCCAAATTGCCACTTGCAATGCTAAATTGAATTTTGTATCTTTCCTTTTGAATTATTAATAACTTATGGAAAAAATTAGCTCTTACTGCTGTCCATAATCATTTGGTGCTGTCATCTGTAATAAAAAGAAAGTTGCAGATAGTGAGAGGATTTTGTGTATTATAATATTTTAATTAAAAGTATATTTTTGCATTAAAATTATTATATATATTTTGAAAAACAAGTTTAATTACTTGCTTGTTGGCATTTCACCGAGTGTTAATATTAAATATATTTTCACTTTCCTACATATGGTATTTACACCAAATAGCTTCCATGGCTGATTTGATATGCTATTACTGTAACCTTTGTAATGTTACTAGCACTTCAAGTTTTACTCACTGATAGTGAAGTATAAGGAAGGCTTTAGTGAAAGTTTCATGACAGTTTATTAAATAGTTGATATTTTTTATTAATGAAAAAAAATCTGTTTCCATAAAAAAAAAAACTTTAAGATGAGCACTAGGTGGCCCCATGCAACTCCTAATTTTTACCCAATTAATGAAAATTTGGTCTATACAAGTTATAAAGCAAACATGCACCACTATTTGTCTTTGGAAATTTCAAAACATATTTATATTTGAAATTCTTCTGTGATAAGTGTGCAACTCAAGCCACCTTTTACTTTACCATAGAACAAATAATTATTTGTGTTCATTTTTTGTATATTAGTGTTGTCTTTTTTTTCTTTTCTTTTCTTGTAATATGCTTCAGTGATGATCTTTTGACCTCTACATGAAAATCTACATTTGTGTGATATATTTTTTAATGTTATATTAAAATGCTGAAATTCGATCCAAAAAATATTTTGATTAACTCCATGTATATCAACTCTTAATATTATGTTCTTCATTATATCTTTCCTTAAAGTTTGATTTTCAAACATGTTTTAAGTTACTTAATTAAAGGTATGAAATTGGTACTTTTCTGTTAGCCGGGCGCAAGCAAAAACTGGCCAAATAATGTAGAATTCCGCCAAATTTTGGCGAAATTTGCGCCCGCCGACTTGGCTCGCGTTTGGTTTACAATTGGCGACATTTGCTCCCGGCTAACGGAAAAGTACCATGAAATCTTTTCTTTGGTTCCTCACCTATTAGAACTGATTATATTATGCCATGTAATTCTTGAATATTTCATTTATTTATGTTCAATAATACCAAAGATAAATAAGTAACCTTGTCTTTGAGTATTTCTAGAAATGAAAATTATTTATTTGGCCACCAATAGATCTACACTAATCTGTATCATTAGTATTTGTGTCCTTTTTTAATCTTTTGAATTAAATCCTACCTAAGTCTGGTGTTTGATTTTTTAAAAACTTCTTTCAGGTTAAGTTTTGCAACAGGTGGTAGTAGTGGGGGCTCATGTGATTCAGGCTATTCTAGCAGAGATAGTGGTCCTGCCGGAATGGCTGGAAATGTTGATTTCCAAAATGCAGTTCCTCAAGTTGTCCAATTGCTAGAAAATATTCATGTTACTAGACAACATCTGTTACAGTTGTGGCACATACGAAAAGTCAAACTTGACCAATGTCTTCAGCTTCGTTTGTATGAACAGGATGCTCAGAAAGTAAGTGTTTCTCTTTGTATGTTTTCAAAAATTGGTTATATAAGAATGTGCATGTGCTTATAACAGATGTATTCTTGTTTGTTATATTCAGCTGTTGAGATCCAACACAGTTTAATTGAAGTTTTATCTTGTATTTAATTTTTAAAACCCAATATATTAACTTAATATTAAAGTTTTAAATGTATTCCCTCCATATATAATGTTGCCAGTGATTTAAAATAAAATGTGAATTTTTACTTCTTTCTATTAAAAAAGAAAAAAAAGTAACTATGCACTTTTAATTGCTTTTACTTGGTGTATCAAATTAACTCGAAGATTATTAAGAACTTTATATGACTATCTTAAACTTAAAAATAAATATAAATTAACGTAATTAATTATGTTCATTCTATTTGATCAACTTTTAAACTTAGAAATTAACTTTCAGCACATATAAATTAAAATAATTAGCTTATACTTGTTACAATATTCTGTAATCTTTTTCTTTTCCAGATGTTTGACTGGATTTATCATAACAGAGATTTGTTTCTTGTGAGTTATGTTGATATTGGACTTACATATCAAGAAGCTAAAGATCTTCAAGAAGAACATACTCATTTTACTAGATCATCAATGGTAAATTTAAACTATAGCATGTTTAAATTAATGCTGTAATATATAAAAAAAACTTTCATCCTTATTCAAATCTGTTCAAGCTGATAATGTTTGTAGAGATGAAAATGAAGACACTTATTTCTTATCAATAATTGGTACTTTTCCGTTAGCCGGGCGCAAATGTCGCCAATTGTGAACCACACGCGAGCCAAGTCGCCAGGCACAAATGTTGCCAATTTCGAGCCAAGTCGGCGGGTGCAGAGTTCGCCAAAATTTGGCGGAATTCTACATTATTTGGCGATTTTTCGCTTGCGCCAGGCTAAAATGATGTCGTCAATTGTGAACCAAATGCGAGCCAAGTCGCCGGGCGCAAATGTTGCCAACTGCGAGCCAAGTCAGCGAGTGCAAATGTCGCCAAAATTTGACGGAATTCTGCATTATTTGGCGATTTTTTGCTTGCACCCAGCTAACGGTAAAGTACCCAATAATTAGTTATTAATTTTACTTGTTTTAAATTTTTAATGTTACCAAATTGAAACTGATTTCTTTTTTTGTCACCAAATGCATGGACGTTTTCAGCTAGAAGAACCTAGTTAATTTATCTGATTTAGCATCAGTTTTTCATTTGTATTCTAAGACAGCATCATGATGATTGTTTTCCTACTAACAGGAAAAGTACCCTCCTCTTTTCAGATATTTTGAATGTACTCTTAAGTGCATTAATTTAAGTAGCATTTACTTTTTAATATTTTGATAATATTTAATTTAAATATCAAATAATTCTCAACTTTATATTCAATGTGTATATGTTACCAGCAAAGTTTGAAATCTGGGATTCTCTAGAATGCCTGGGCATTTTTATTTATTTGTTTAATTTAAAGAAAAGCACACTACAGAAAAAACTCCATTTACAGAGTGCTATAAACAACAAACACACAAAGAACAAAAGCCACGAGTAAATAAAAAAAATGCTTTATAAAATAAAAAGTAACACAAAGAATAAATACACAGAGTCATAAAAATTTTGCAAACACATATATACTTAAAAATGAAAACACATAATCACAAAATAATTAAAACACACTATGATTCTAAAAGTTCTATTTTTATAAAAAATTTAAAATACCATTTTCAAAAGGCAAGGGTCAAAAAGTCAAAACACTCAAGCACTGAATCATCTAAAAACACACCAAGAGTTTAAAAATTTAAAGACGCAAATACACACTTGAGATAAAAATAAATTTCAACATGGCACCAGAAACAGAGTACAAAAATTGAAACATATAGAAAACATTAAAAAAATGGTCGATTACATAACACGGAAAATCAAAATGCATAAAAATCTAAAAAGTTGTAAAAAGGCAAAGTAAAACACACATGTCATCGAAAGCTGCAAGCATTTCGACTTAAAAGCACCAAGAGACATATTAAAGATGTCAAGTTCATCAGAGAACTTGTTAAAAATATTATAAAATTTATATAATGAGAACTTATTAATTTAATTAAATTTTGAATTTACATTTGGAAAGGAAACTTTGGTTCCTAAAAAATCTGGCGGGCACAGCGAAATCAATAGGGCTCAGTATGTCATTGCAATCGATTGAACCATTAATAACTTTGTAAGACACCAGGAAACACTTAATTTTTAGGCAAAGTATGAAACAATTAATATTTCATACATTTCCTAGGCATTCTATAAAATGACAAACTGGCAAAGTATGAAATACATCGCCGATTTGACTTTATAAGTTATTAAATTAAGTTCAAATTAAAATTATTTCCTTGATGTAAACAAGTAGGTTTATGTTTTATTTTTTCTTTAATAAGAAAGGCATAAACTTTCATTTCCCTTTGCGTATTTTGAGTAAAATGTTTTGAATGGCACTCTTTTATTATTTTTTAAAAATAACATTTGTTTTTCTGTAGAATACATGTCTTTTACATAAAAGCCTTATCATGACCTTATTTTTTATGCTTTGCCTTAATAGCATTTGCCATTCTGTAGAACGCCTAGATATTACATACAATGCCTATGGAAAGCAGAAATATATTCAAATAATTCTCATATTTCATACTTTGCCTAAAAATGTCCAGACTTTCTGTAGAATGCTGACATTTCTAACATTGCTGGTAGCATTTGTAATGAAAAGTTAATAATAATTCTATAAAATGAAGTGTTATAAAAAAGACTAATAATCTGGTGTTAGAAAGAAAATAGATTTTTTGCAGTGCTGTTTCCTATCAATTTATACTTTTATTTCCCATTTCTATTATTTGTTATATTTATAGCAAATTTTCATGGCAATGTTAAATTGGTAATGCTCTTCAAAGTAGAGTTCTTCAAAGAGTTTTGTGGTTGTTTTTCTATGAATAAAAAAAGATTTTATTGATAAAAGCATTGTTTGGATTGTTAATTAAGAAAATAATTATTTGTTTAAAAATAAATAGCGCTTCAGTTTTTGTGTTGAAAAAATTAAATTACTTTTGATAACTCTTTGAAACTGATTTTGTTTATTTAATGAGAATCTGAAGCATGTCTTTATTTATTTTTTCCCATTACTATTTTCAGAATGTATATGTAAATATAAATCGCATTCTCTCAGTTGCTTCAAGACTTATTGAAGGTGGCCATTATTCAGCTGCTACAATACAACAAATAGCAGCTCGACTGGATCGAGCTTGGAAGGAGTTTGCTGCTGGTTTAGATGAAAGAACAACTGTTCTTACATTATCCGTTTTATTTCATCAGAAAGCTGAACAGGTAAAGAGACTTTTTGTGTTTTGCTAAGCATCACTGTGCAATAACTAGCAAAATATGACTATCACATTTTAGGTTGATCTTTATTTTGTGCATGATTTGATAATTTTAAAGTTTTTAAAATAATAGCTTAAACATACAATATTATTAATCAAATTGTTTACATGTGATTGAATTTTTAAGTATATGGAATTAAAATTGAGAACCTCTTAATTAACCTATGGGGATGAAGTTTTTGTAGCTCAGTTCAAATATCTGTAGTAAGTAATGATTCTGATTACAATGTTGCAAGATAGATGTTGAACCATTGCACCACAGTAAATATGTGAAATATGTTTTCTATTTGACACTTGCTTAACTGTTGGAATCATTTGCATTACTGTGAGATTCTTTAATCGGCTGAATTGAGAAAATAGAAAAATTCTCCATTTTGTTTATAATCAGCACCCTGATTTAAATAAACACAATTAAATTTTGAGTGCCATGTTTGAATCAACAATGCCTCGAATGCAAAAAGCATCAGTTTGTATATGGTTTTTAATAGCTGTTTCTTTTGTTCTTGATTTTTTTTATACCTATTGGTTAAACAAAAGGTTATTCATCTTCATTTCAGACAGAAAAAAATATATAATTGATATTTCTTAGCTTAAGTTTATATGTCAAAAAAAAAAAAAGCTATAAAGATAAAAACATCACAAAATGGTAGTTTCAAAGTATTCTCAAGTATTCAGTTGGGAAAAAAGACTTCCAGTACTTTTAAACACTTGAAATGAGGTGCTAAAAAATTCCAAACAAAGAAATAAACTAGAAATCAAACTATTGCATCAAAGTAAACAAAAATGAAATTTCATCTATACAATGCCTTATAGATGATTACATATATATTTTTAAAACATTTTAGTACATGAATAGTGTGTCCCTGTGGAGTAAAGCTTGTGAGCAAACAATAGTTCCAAGAGAAGTCACTCATTTGGAAGACGTCATCCATCAGCATCAGACATTATATGAAAATATGTGCCAAGCATATACTGAAGTAAGTATTTTTATTAAGATTTTCTTTCAGAATAAGAAATGTAGTTGAAATTGTTTAGCTTCCCATAATGTTTGTTATTATTTGGATCATTTCTTCATTGCATATGTTGATTAAGCATTGCTTTTATAGGTTCATAGCACCAGTAAAAAACTTTTGTATCAACTAGATCATCTTGTCCAAGTTTGTCACCAGCCTAGAGTAGACATGTCTTCACGAAAACATGTAAAGTTTTTTACACTTTTTATTTTATTTAACTTGTTTTGTATTTGTGAAGAGAGAATTTTGTAATTGTCTCTTTGCTCACTTTCACTTTTTGTATTAAATCTTAAAAATTTGACTGTGTTTTTTGTTTAAGTGAAAATGTATGAATTTTCATTGTATCTTTTAAAATTAATTTTTCTAGTGAACCAGTGTCCATAAATTATATTATTAAAACTTTGCACATTAATGGATGTTTTAATATCAAATGAATTTGTGTAAAGGCAATTCAATTAGCTACTTATTTAAATGTGCTTAATGCTACTTATTTTTAGTCTCATGGAGAAAGCAAAAATTTGTCCGAGATGTTAAACCATATTGGAAATAATCATCATTGTAATCCAGCTGCTGATTACTCTGAAGGTGCCAAACATGTTCTGTCTGTTATTCATGATATCCTAAATCATCATCGAGCTCTTGAAACTCAGTGGCATACCAAAAAAGTTAAACTGCATCAACGATTAGCACTTGGCTTATTTCAAGAGGATGTACGCCAGGTATTTAGTTTTTAATTAAGCTCTGAATATTCTTTACTGTTTAAGAAATAACCTCATGATACATAATAAATAAAATTTATTTTGAGTTTGTGTGGTCAAAAGAACTGAAGTTGGGAACATCGGTCAGATCTGCATATCATTTTCACATTCTCAGGAAAGTATAGAATTATAGACCAAATTTTATATAGATTATAGATCAAATTATTATGAAAGTTTAGAAAGTATAGACCAAATTTGAGTCAAACAAAAGAATGTTTGATTCAAATTTGGTTTTAGTTTATTTTTCTCAAATTATTTAGCAGTTGATCATTTTATTCTTATTGCTAATTCAGTTACATACGCTATATAGACAAAAGTATCCAGACACTTTCAGATTTTCACATTTTTTAGAATTTCTCTGGAAAGGATTAACTGACTGCCCTTAAACTCCGACCATGTGAAGAATAGACTGTAACTTGCATTCTACAGTGAAGATTTGGTCCCGAGGGCAATTAGGGGACCGTCTACAACTGATGAAGACAAAAACGTTTTTGGCCCACCCCGCTTCACAGAATACTGATAACAAGATGAAACTTTCAGAAATGGTTATATTTAATGTGAATAATATTTACATGAATTTTCGTAAACTCAGCGCAAATATTTGAGAAGATATAAAAGTTTTCTTAAGAAATCTCAAATTTTCCCACCTGTTTTTTGCTTATAATATGTACAGTTTTTTGTTATATTATATGAGACTTGCAGAGAAAATGACAATATATTACTGAAGCATTGTGCAAAAATTGGGAAAAAATTTTATATAACAGGAAATAGCATTTTTAGTAAATTTTTTACTGTGCATGCACAAAACATGGCATAATTTTTCTTTTACAGCTTTAAAGCCAGATATATAGGGCAACTTATATAAAAAATTCAGTTCAATATCAATAGTATTAACCCTTTCGGGATGGGTATTGCATATATGCTTTGCTTGGAATTGTCACCCATTGCATTTATGCAATTTGAGCTGAAACAATTTTTAAAGACCACTAGATGGCACCCTGTGTCCATTTACTTTGAACTGAACATAATTATTGGAACCTGACCTTCAGTTCGTTCACTTCCTGCCTGAATTTGGTATTTTCTCATCAGATGTTGTGGGGGGGGGGGGCTAAAACGTAATGTACAAAAATTACGACGTTAGGACTTAAACTTTTTTTTTGTGATTTTTTTTTCTGAAGTTAGGCTTAGCGACGAAAAAACTCTGTCCTGTGGGACAATTCATTTCTCCTCCGCTCCGTCCCGTAGGAAGGTCTTTGACGAAGGCGTGTTGTCCTGAAAGGGTTAAGAAAGATATCGGCATTACAACGAGAAGAATTTCAGCTCTTATCGAAGAGAAGCTAAAAGATGAGGGGTTGTACACAAATTGGTATTTTTTAAACTTATATCTTTGAATAGTTATATTGAATTTTATAGTGGTTAGAAATTTGCTAAATACTCATGAATACTTGTAATAAATGTAACTAATAAAGAATATATATATTTGTAGAATTATTAAAATATTATATGAAAAGAAATTAATTAGATAAAAAAATTGTTTGGCCATAAAAGAAATTAATTTAAAAATATTGTTTGGCCGTCAAATTGTAACAATATGTAACTTGTTAATAATCCTGTAAATAATATAATTAAAGTAATAAAATGTTTGTTATTTATAGTGCCTAATTAGCTGGAATTTTAAGTTATGCATATAATTGATAAATGTTCAAAGGTATTTAGCAAATTTTAATCACTATACTATTCAAAGATATAAAATTAAAAAATATCAATTGTGTACAACCCCTCATCTTTTAGCTTCTCTTCAATAGGAGCTGAAATTCTTCTTGTTGTAATGTCGATATCTTTCTTAATAGTATTCATATTGAATTGAATTTTTTATATAAGTTTTCCTATATATCTGGCTTTAAAGTTGTAAAAGAAAAATTATGCTATATGTTTCGTTCATTCATAGTAAAAAATTATTTACTAAAAATGCTCATATTTTCTGTTATATAGAATTTTTTCCTCCAAATTTTTACACAATGCTTCTGTAATATATTGTCATTTTTTCTGTAAGTTTCACATAATATAATAAAAAATTGTGCATGTTATAGGGGGAAAAAACAGGCGGGCAAATTTGGGATTTTTTAAGAAAACCTCTATATCTTCCCAAGTATTTGTGCTGAGTTTATAAAATTCATGTAAATATTATGCACATTAAACATAACCACTTCTGAAAGTTTCATCTTGTTATCAGTATTCTGTGAAATGGGTGGGCCAAAAGAGTTTGTCTTCATCAGTATGTAGACGGTCCCCTAATTGCCCTCAGAACCGAATCTTCAATATAAAATGTGAGTTACAGTCTATTCTTTACATGGTCAAAGTTTAAGGGCAGTCAGTTAATCCTTTCCGGAGAAATTCTAAAAAATGTAAAAATCTGAAAGTGTCCGGATACTTTTGTCCATATAGCATAGAAATTAATATGTTTGTCCGAGTAAATTATTCAACTTATTTTCTTAAGGTTTGGTTGCTTTCTAATTAAATGGCTTCTTCCCATACTCATAAGAGCGGAAATGTTTGCAAAAATTCATAAAATCCTAAAACTGAATTTTTTCAGGATTTCTCTAGTTAATATAGCCAAATTTTGATGAGAGATGTACTTAAAAACTTATTAAGTTTCAAGCAGTGATTTTAACAAATGATTACCCTTAAATGAAATTTGTGAATGAAGCATCTCATTTTATGAATATTGCCGAGATTTGCTGCTGTTATAGTGATTCTTCAGCATGATTTTGTTTTGTACGAACAATGTTATTATCACTTAATATTTTACAAATATATGAGCAGTCCTATAATCTATAGGAAAAATAGCTGCTGTGGTATTTGCTTATTAAATGTTTTATATCACTCCCATTTGCAGAATAATGCATTTTTAATCCTCTGAGTGGTTAGCTATTTTGATGTTCTAGCTTTAAAGTCTTAAAAATTGCTTTTAAATTGAATAATTGGATCTTTTTTGTGTTCAATCAAGTCTCTGAAATCTTAAGAATATTTTATCCATGGTAGTTTAAGAAATTATACACATAAACATGAATGATCTGCTTTTGAAGTCAATATGAGAAACATAAAAATACGTGTGAAACGCTCAAAGGGTCAAATAACTTGCACCAGAATTTGGCTATATTAACCAAGAGAAATCCTGAAAAAATTCAGTTTTAGGATTTTATGAATTTTTGCAAACATTTTCTCCCTTATGAATATGTGAAGAAGCCATTTAATTAGAAACCATTAATTCTGCATTTTTAAATAACTGCAGAATTAATATCTCCTAGCTTATTTTGCTTCTTTAAGTGTAAGGTTCTTGTTCTGTAGTGTGCGATGTAAATAGTGAAAGAATATTATGTATTTTTGAGTAAAATATTTGTAAAGAGTTGATAAACATACAAAATATGCGTGTCAATAACATATTACTAGTTGATAATATTGACAAGAATGGAGTTCAAAATTATTCTTTGAACTTATGGTTTGAACTATTCTAACCATCATTTGATGCTTTATTTGAAAAATATTAGTAAATGATTTTTAATATACAGCATTTTAAAAATAATTTCAACTTAATTTTTCAAGAATTGCTGTCTATTAGATATTTCTTTTGTTTTCAAAATAAATTTTTGTATAAAACATTTCTGCTACAGTTAGACTCAATTTTATTTTTTATGGGATTTATTTTATGTAATTCTCATACAATATTTTAAAAGCCTTTTCTTTCATTTATAGGTCTTAGATTGGTTGGAGAATCATGGTGAAGTGTTTTTAAGGAAAAATACTGGAGTTGGTAGAAACCTGCAACGTGCAAAAGTTCTTCAGAAAAGTCATGAGCATTTTGAAACTGTGGCCCAGGTAAATGTATAAGTTAATTTTTCAATGGAAATAAGCAGAATTTTTCTAAAAACAGATCTGAAATTCAAATAATTCCTTTTGTTTTGTTTTGTTATCATTTTACTTGCAGGTTTCATTATTAACAGAAACTAATATTTTTTAAGAATTTATAATTTACAGTATGTTATTGATAATTAATTTAATTTGTCTTTTAAAGTTGGAAAATGTGCCGAAGCCATTTTCTTTTAATTAAGAATATATTTTTTGTAAATTCACTTTTTTCTTTTTTTCAATTGGGAATCATCTCTGGATATTATCAATTGAAATCATTTACAGTGTAATCTAAACTAAATTTTCTTAGCAGTTGTGAACTTTTGGTATTTTAATCTTAGAATTTCTTGTATATGCAGTGGAACCTCGCTTAATGAGCACCTTGCATAACGAGTAATTCGCATAATGAGCAAAATAAATTTTAAAAAAATTACTCGCGTGACGAGAAGAGGAAGCCTCGGATTTTGCCTGTTGTCATATTCATAGAGCTTTCATTTTGCTTTAATTCTTATTAAACATGGTGTTTAGGGACCAACCTTACTCTCAGAGAATATTAGAAATAACACTTCCACCTCATTTCCTGCCTCAAAAGCATTGAAAATGCATGGGAAGGGGTTACCAAGAGAATCTTCATTTCTGCTTGGAAGAAGCTTTGGCCGGAGAGTGTTGTCGAATGTCACATTTAGGAGTCGGTGCTATAGTCAACAAGATTATGTTTTTGGCCAAGGTCAGGGAACTGGACAATGATATCAATGAGTTTGTGGAAGAGCACAGCTAAGCGTTGATCACCGTAGAGCTTATGGAGTTGCATTGTGTTTCACAGTAAGAAGTTATGGAGGAGAGTTTGTGAGAGGAGGAGGAGGAGGTAACAGCAAAGCAACAATCTTCTAGCGCAATAAAAGAAATGCTGAAAGCATATTAACATACACCATATTAACATAATATCTTCACTAATATAAATTATTTGCTGCATATATGCATTTGTTGCACTAGTGTAATTTCATTTCTAACTATCATTATTTTTATTTTATACTTATTCTATTTTTTTTTAAAAATTCCCTTTTTCAAATTTCTGAATTTTGTTTTTTTTATATTTCATTTTATATGTATGTATATATATGCTTGTATGTATGCGTGAAACAGTTTGTTTCTGTATTTTAATTTTTAAAAAAATATTTTTGTTTTTTAATTTATGAATGTGACATCATGACATTATTTAAATTTTTTAATCTATTTAAGGCAGTCTAATGAATGTTCTACATTTTATTTTTGTTTCTGTTTTTAGAATACTTACACCAATGCTGAAAAATTGCTTGCTGCTGCTGAAGAATTAGCTCAGACTGGTGAATGCAATGCTGAGGAAATCTATGGTGTGGCACAAGAATTAGAAGGTCATATTACTAGCTTTGCTGCTCGGGTTGATCAACGGAGAAATCTGTTAGATTTAGCTGTCATGTTCTTCACTCATGAAAATGAAGTAATTTGAAATTTTCTTTCAAAAAATATTACTAAATTCTTTCTTGTATACCTTGGGTGGTTATGAAGCTTTTCGGTTACTTCCTATTGATTTTTATCCAATGAGAATATTAAATGGAGGGTTCAGAATTAAAGTGAACCGAGTCCATGAGATTCATTACTGAGAAAACATAAATCAAAGTTGATTAGCTGAATTTAAAATACCAGTCGACTTCTGCTTGTTCTTGCTGCCTAGTGGATACAAATTAAACTAAGGACTTGAATCATTATTACTCTGAAAATATAATATTTTTACAATACCATGGTGTTAGTGCGAAATGGGCAAAAACATGGACTTGGTTCACTTTAACTCTGAATCCTCCAAATAAGCTGAATTGCGAAAGTTATTTAATAATCATGACTATGCATATATGTTATAAATGTAAGTTGTTGCATAAGAAAGAGATAGCTATTAATTCAGTCTACATGCATGTACGTCATTCTAGTTACAGTCCCTAGAAGAGTCATCATGGATAAAGTGTGCTAGATTAAGAGTGATCAATTCCATTAATCGAGACTTGGATATTTTCATTGCAATTCCTGTTAAAGATATTTCTGTTATTTCAACTGTATTTAAATTTTCTAGGACACTCAAAAAGCAAATTTGTAACTATAATTATTTTTGTAAAAATTTAAATGAGATAAACAATTCACAATGTTGTTGTAACGAAACAGATCTCAAGGAATTTATTGATATAGATAAGGGACATATTATCACAGGAAATTTGAATATAGTTAAATCTAAATCTCTTAGAGACATTATGATTAAGGGAACTAAATTTAGGTTAAGAAATAAAGTTAGTCAATTAAGAGTGATCAATTCCATTAATCAAGACTTGGATATTTTCATTGCATTGAAAAAGTTTGTCATTCGAGTTCTCATTCATTCCTTCCATTTTGAATAATCTCTTTTACATTCTAAATTCTATTTTATGTGTCTTAAATACTAATTGTTGTAATTTTTTGTTGGTGCAATTACTTGATGCTGTTGTGTTGAGCACACAAAAAGGTGTATTGTTATCGTATTTTGTTCATATCTTCTGTTTCTTTTTTATACTTTTTCTTTTTTTACCTTTTAATTTATATTTCTATTATTTGTGCTAGATAAAGCCTTGTTTTATCCAAATTAGGTTTTCAAGTGTATTCTAGACTTTGGCCTTATTTCTGATGTGAATTATTCCCTAAGTATGGAATTTGACTTTGGGACAAGTTCACATGATATTTTGTTGACAAAATTGATGACCCGAGTAAAATATTTATAAATGCTTGGTGCAGTATAGCCAACATATTGGCTCTCACATCATAAAATTGCAAACCAGATTCAAAGTTCACAGGAGAAAATTACTGAAAAATGATTGATAAATATCAAATATCACTGGTGAATTTCATCAAAATGTAGAAAAGTTTGTATAGGAAATTCAAAGTTCTTTTTAAAATTATGAATAAGTACACTTGAGTGTGTTAATTCCATATTTGGACTGCATGCCCCTTCCCTGTTAGGGATGTATTACTTTAAAAGATAAGCTAATCACTTATAATTCATTCAGTGACTTATGCTACTTTTCAACTGCTTTAATTTTAATGTTTGGGGTATTTTTTATACCAAAATTTTGTGACAACGATTTATATTGTTGTGTATTAAATTTTTATTTAATGTTATGTTGCTTCTAAATAGCAGATTATATTATCTGTTTTTCAGATGTCCTTTCTTGTTTGTAATTTAATATTTGCACCTAAATTCAAAACTGGTTTATACATGCTACAATCAATTTTCTTTGTTCCTTTTTCTTAACTGTCTACTTTTGTAGTTAACTAGTTGGTTTGAAGAACTGCGGCAAGAACTGCAAAGTGATGAAGTTGCTGAAAATGTTGAAGGAGCTGAGCAGCTACTTGAGCAGTTCAATCAACAGAGAGATTCAACTATCGATGCTGCAATGAATACAGTTTCTGAGGGAGAAGCTCTTTTAGAAGAGTTACAGTATGTATGATTTCTGTAATTAAATAAATATCTCATTCAGTTTTCAATTATATTTATTAAAGTAAGTACCTCCTGTACTTATGGATATGTACTTTCTTTTTCTTTTCAGAAATTCTGGTTTAGAACCAGATTCAGATTCTAGTACATCATATGCAGCCATTGAAGGATTATTAGAATCACTTAGTAGAAGCAGAGAAGATCTTGAAGAATTGTGGGCAAATAGAAAGTTGAAACTTGACCTTTGCCTGCAGTTACGATTATTTGAAAGAGATGCATTAGAGGTGAGAGCATTTTCCTGTGGTCTTTGAAGGAATATTTATAAAACTGGAAATGAATAAATTTTGTGAAAACTATTTGGTCTATATTGACCTGTGTTTTTGTCTTGTGAAATCTGCATTACATTCTGCTGAGTTGATGCCTAGATTAGAGCTTTTTTTTTAAAAAAAGGTCTTATGTTTCTGAATCCCTTTTGGCCATAAAAAATATTCTATAATCCTATTTATGATGAAAATTTTTTTCAGAATCTTAAATGTATCTATGAGCATGAAAAAATAGTATAGTAAAGTATTAATTTATTATAAATAAAAATTCACCTGTGTTTTTGTAAATTTTTTAATTCAGTTTTCAAAATATCTTAAAAATTATGCATGTGACTCCATTTCGGGTCAGGATCTATTATTTAAGATGCTCTGACCTAGATAGTAAACTCTATTGTTGAGAGATTGGTAATCATTAGAGAATTTTACTGTATTATTTAACAGCAAATCAGACAAATCCAGTATATGCTAATGCTACACATTTCCAAACTTCCTTTTTTTTGTTACTTCCTTTCCATTTATTTTAAAATGCTAAATTTTTAAATATGCTTTTCAGATTTCCTCACAGCTGGAATTGTGGTCTGAAGAATTACAAAATGCTGAGATTGCTCGAGATATGAGCGAAGCTGAACATTCTTTACATATTCACAATGAAAATGTTAGTAATATGCAGCAAACTGCTTTAGACGTAATCCAAAGAGGACAGGAACTCTATCAAGTAAAATTATTTTTAATTGATTTTTTTTTAGTCAGATTTTTTTTTCTCCTGCAATTCAGTTAATGACTGATATCAGTATAGTTCTTAAGTAATTGTAATTATGCCATTTTTTTTCTATTACTTTTTGTGTATGTTTCCCAATGCGTGCTTTCTTTTATTAAAATGCAGTTTTTTATTTGAAATGATACATATTAGACTTATAATTTTTTTCTTTTAATGCATTAATGCCAAGTCACATTTTTTCGATATTTGTATGCTAATATTACATATCATGAAATCAACTGAAAAAATTATTTTAAAAAATCGTGCCTGAAAAATTTATGTTTTAGCAGTGCTGTCCTAACCCTAGCGTTCCGATTTTAAGACTTAATGCAAAAAAAGTAAAATTCTGAAATAAAAAATAATCTTTCAATTATATTTTTTTATATATTTGTTAAATGCAAGTAAATTAATTGGTAAATAATTGAAAAAAGTTACCCTTTTCTTTTTGACGTTGCAAAAAACTACTTTCAAGTCTGACTTGAAAATAAAAAAGGCTACTTTTATCAACTGAACACTTGATACCTGCTGCCATTGATTGAATATAAAAGAAATGAATACTGCTACTTTACTTTTTTTATAAAATTTATGTTGAAAAAATAATTCCTGTGTTTATGATGTATTTTTAGAAGCATCCTTAAAAAGAGACACTAGACATTAATAGGTTAAAGTTTAACTTCTTTATAAAGATAATTGCAGGAAACTGCACCACATTTATAATCTAATAGTTAATCTGTAGTTATTTTTATTCTGTTAAAGTTTAAATGTAAAGTATTAATGTTATCTTGTATTGATGGTATTGGTATGTCATTTTATGTCGATGTTGAAAATCTGCTCTTTTAGACTTCTGCCATGGAGCAATTCAGTTAAATCAATTACCTTTTTATAAGAAAATTAAGTTTTAATTAATTAAATATTAATTAATTTAAATAAAAAAAATTGTCTTGTATTTAGATATAATTAACTCAATTTTTTTATAACCAAGAAATTTACCTCAGTTTTTTTTTTTTTTAAATTTTTACAACAAAGCAACATTTTGTGAAATGAGTTTTTAATTTTGTTTATAGCTCTTTGAAACATCTGGAATTCAGTTAATGGCTGATGATCAGTATGATGGGCAAGCAAGGGTGCAAGTTTTGCTGGACTTTCTTCAGGAACGTCATTTAGATTTAGAAGATGTTGCTGAAATGAAACGAGTGAAGCTTGAACAGAGTATTCAACTGTGCCAACTAGAAAATGACGCTAGTCAGGTTGGGAATATGTTGCCATGCATTGATAATTCACATTTATTATCAATTCCTTATTCTAAGCAAAAAAATTTTGCAGGTTATGAGTTGGATTGGAAATGGAGAAGCTATGCTTGTTGCATCATTTATGATCCCAACTTCTTTGCAAGATGCAGAACAGCTTAAAACTGAACACCAACAGTTTCAGATAGCAATTGAAGTAAGGATATTAAAAACCAAATTTATTCTTTATTATTTCTGTTGGAATTATCTTTTAAATTATTCAATGTTATCGTAATATAAATAAGAATGAAATAATAAATAAGAATGAAGAACGAAATAATTATGGAGTCAAATTGCTGCATTCTGATAGATTAATGAACTTGGATAATTTTTTATCTGCAGAAAACCCACTCAAGTGCTGTTATGGTACAACAGAGAGCCGAAGCTCTCATCCAAGCTAATCATTTTGATCCTGCAAGTGTCCGAGCAATCTGTGATGAAGTAAATACCAGTTGGCATCAGTTAATGACTCACGCTGAAGATAGGCACAAACTTTGTACAGCTTCATTGAACTTCTACAAAACTGCTACTCAAGTAACTCATTTGAAATTTTCCTTTCTTTTTTTAATATTCTGCTATTCTATTCTTTAGTCTTACCCTTTACCTTTGTTATTATTGCTTGAAAATATAATTTTATAAAATTCCCGAAGAAATGAAGAAAACTGTTAAAAATCTAAATGCTTAGAATTATAAACCAATTAAGATGTGTGCTTAATATAATAGTAAAAAACTGAACATATAATAATAAAGAAAAGTCATACGGTTGCAAAGATGAAATGCAAGAAAGTAATGAGAAATACTGAAAAATTGAGCATGTATTTTGCAGTTTCACATGTATGGATAAATAAATAAATACAAGTATAAATCAAGAGGCATGTATGTAAACATAAACTGAAAAAAATAGGAATAAATAGAGATTTTTGAAATATAATTTGGTACATAAGGATAGATTTTGTGAACATTGCTAGATTTTGAAATGCATATTTATGAAACAAAAAGTTTTAATGCTAGTTTTTAGAATGTACATTAATAAAACAAACTTTTAAAAAATCTAAATGTTGTTAAATTGCCAAAAGCAAAATCGAATTTAATAAAATCTTTCTACAAATTATGCAAAATTAATTATGGTTATTAATAATTCTGTAAACTGATGTACATGATACTCTTTTTTTAAGAATATGTGTAATGGAACAGAAAAATATATCTGAAAAAAAAAATTGCAGAAAAATTTAAATAGCTTTAAAAAATATTATGAATGTGTTTTTTTAATTTCCCCCCCCCCAGAGTGTTAGACATTCATTACGTGTTTGTAAAATGGGCAGTACATTTTTGTTTGAAATAAAAAAAAACCATTTTGGTGTGTTCACTTCAACAATATATCTTTAAAAAATTGTTTAAAAGAAACAGATGTTTTTTAATCCTAGTTTTATTATTGTATCAAACTAGTCTGATAAATAATAATAGAAGTTTTTAATTTTGTTTTATTATATCCATTTGATTTTTCTGCATAAAATTCAAGAATTGTATTAATTTCCATCAGATTTTTGCAATCCTTTAATTGTTTGTTTAAATTGATATTTAAATTGTGTGCTGCTGATTTCTGTTTTGATTTAACATTTTTAGAATTCCTTCTTTGATTAACAGTCAAATCCCATTATAATGAACTCTCAACAGACTGATCCAGAAGTTCGCTATGACCGAGGGTTTGCTATATTCGATTTTTTAAATATTGGCTACTCAAAATTTGGAATCCTTTAACACATTTTTATATTGAACAAATTAACTACACTGAATTACAATTATTAATGGGCTATAATAAGCTTAAATATTTATTTTTAAAAAATTAAAGAACGAAATTAATTATAGTTTAATTTTTCTGTAAAGTATTAAAATAAGCCACAATTTCTTGTTGAAAGCACCTAGATTTCAGATACATTTCATTTATCTTCTTATCAGTAATTAAAAATGAGTACATAATATTTTTATCAGCAATTTCTGTTGCAAAGAAATTTTACAAAATATTCTCAGCTGCCTTCACATCAGAAACTGAAGGACCTGAATTTACATCACCTTACATCTTCCATATTTGAAGACGAATCGTCAATCAAATCATTCTTTTCTTTTACGAGGTAAACTATATCTTCATCACTTGGTGCATCAGATGTAAGCAAGTTGTCATCACAACATTTGAAATGTTCAATCTCGCTTTGGGAAAAAGCATTCACTCTGTGCTTTTCTAACCATTTAGCTTGAAAAATGGGAATTTTGGTTTTCTACATCCGAATTCCTTGCTTTTGCATTTCATTGCAAGCATTTGAAAATGCATTAGTGACTTAGCAGTTCGACTGGAACCATTTAAAAAGTTTGTTGTAACCAAGGGTTTGTTATATCCCGGATTCACTATATTGGGGTTTGACTGTATATTTAAAATCTTTTATTTATTTTCTTTTATAGGTATGTTCAGTACTTGATAGCTTAGAAAGAGAATATCGTAGAGATGAAGATTGGTGCGGTAGCAATAATGAAACTAATGATAAGAAAGATAATCAAGACAAGGTGGCTCTGGTTTCACAGCTTTTGACTAAACATCAAGAACAAAAGGAAGCATTTTTAAAAGCCTGCACCCTTGCTCGGCGTACTGCAGAAACATTTCTGAAGTATAGTTCTCGCTGTTCACAATACTACAGCTCTCAAGTTGAGATCAATAGTAAAACCTCTGAAACCAAAGTAAAAAGTAAGTTTCATAAATTGATACTATGTAAAGTTTTGTTTAAAAACAAAAAGCTTTTGTGTTTATCAAGTAAAATTCTCACAATTCATTGTTTTACTTTGTTTAATAAACAGGTATCCTTGAGCAATTATTGAACCAGGAAAACAAAGTATTAGAGTTCTGGACTGCTCGAAAAAAGAGATTAGATCAATGCCAGCAATTTGTACTTTTTGAAAACAGTGCTAAACAGGTTAGTTTTACCATTGACTTTAGCTTCTTTGCTGACTGTGTTACATTAAAAATATTTATTAAAAGATTATTTATTGTATTGATGTGTTATATTTCAACTTGTTTGTTTTTTCATAGACTGTAGTGTTGCATGCAATTATTTGTTGAAGTAACAAAACAAACTTAAATTCTTAAAATGCAATAGAATATGCATTATTAATTTTTTAAAGAATGTCATGAAATATATATATGTGTTGTATAATATAATCTAATGATTTTTTTCATTCAGCATTATTCATACTAAATATAATTGCTGTATAGTGATAATGGATAATTTTTCAAGTCCTTATGGACAAACAAATTTCAGCTGCTAGCAGTTCCAGAGAATGCTAGTTCTAATTCTCTTTAATTCTAACTAAAGTTAAAACAAAACAAACTATGATTGATTAGACTGACTACTAGATTCATGGGTGACTGAAGGCAGGCCGTACACCAAACCTGGCACCTCAGCATACAACCTGGTGAAATGAAAATGGCATTTTCTAACTCAAGGTTCACTGCTTCATAAAATATATGCTAAAATTAAGCAATCTTGGTTACCAAAGCACTAAAGTTAACAATTAATATTCACTCTCCTAGATTGAAGTTTAATGGATTCATATGTATTTACATCAAAAACAAGAAGCAGCATAATAACCAAAATGTTATGTAAGCATAATTCTAACTTGTAAACTATTTTCTTTATCTAGAATGTGAAAAAGTATATTGTAAAGGGATGGGAAAGCTATAGCTTTTTTTATAGGCTTATCATATCAAGTAGAGATATGAAATTTACATAATCAAGGAGGAGAATATTGGCATATGTATAGTGTACTCCAAAATTAGTTTATTGCTATGTTTGCTAACCAAATTTATAAATCATTTTCATTTGTTCTAAAAAAATGAGTATGATTTTTTTTTGCTAGAACGTACTATTTATTTGTGTGTTTTCTTAATTATAAAATTTCCCATTCAGATATGTACAAAAATAGCATAGAATTAGATTTTGAAAAATGCCATATTTACTGATTTTCATGCTCTAAATTATGTAAAGATAAAATAACTGGAAGAAAACCATTGATAAAGAAAATTTATGCTAGGTTTTTGTTTTTGCATGCATTTCCAATTTGATGCAGTCGTTATTGACCTCTTATTAAACATTTTTTTGCATAGCACTCAAATATTGTGAGTATTTTTAGAGTAAAAATCTGAATTTGAGGAATATCTGTTGAGATATCTGTGAATTTGAGGAATATGTTTCACAAAATATGATGTATTGGTAAAATTAAATATATAGTATTTAAAAAAGTCATTGAAATGGTCCCAGTTTTGTTTTATACCCTTCCTGGAAGAGAATTATTAACATACCTTTTTACATGGGAAATCAAACTATTTTTGCATCATGGATAATGCTTATTTTTATTTAAGCCAAAAGTGGTATTATAAATGTTCTTTTGAAAATAAAATTTAAAAAATAGAATTGGGTGATAGTTTATGTATAACTTGAGATGGCAAATCTGTATTAAATGAGTTCATGATTTTTTTTCTGAGTTACTGCCAACATGTGTTCCTCCCTACAAACAAAAGAAGGTGTAGGGATTTCTTCAAATGTTTGAAAAAACTGAAAGCAACTTCTTACTTCAAAATTTTAGTATAATTTCAATTTGTTTGATTATACTTACTTACAAGTACAGCATTTCCTTTTTACATTTGAAATTGTGTATATAGGAGATGTTTATCTCAGTTGGAATGCAAAAAGTTTTATAATAATTATATGCATCATTTTTAGGCTCTTGAATGGATTCGTGAAACAGGTGAAGATTATTTAGATAATCGAAGAACATTAGGTGACAACGTTGAAGAAACCAAGGCACTGTTAAAGGAATATAATGAATTCAAAGGGAATGCTAAAGTAAGCTCAAAATCTATTCATTTTTATTATATGCATTACAAGTCAATCTCTGACATTTTTATATGTAAATTTGCACAACCGAATATTTCTTAAAATTGAAGTGCTGCTTATTTGGGAAAACAACCAAATTTAATTTCCAGATAATCGAGAACATTTACTTTTACTTTGTAATATTAATCAAAAGTGAATTTATTATTAAATTATCTTTTCTCATTTTTCAGGAAACCAGAGAAAAGGTACGTTTGCTTTTGCAGCTTGCAGATAGCTTAGTTGAACGAGGTCATGCTCATGCATCAGCAATAAAGCAGTGGGTTGCCTCAGTTGATCAGAGCTATAAGGATTTCAGTGAGCGCATGGATCATTATCGACAGAAACTTGAAGAAAAACTTGGTTTGCAGTCTGATGTAAATATACGCTATGAATTTTTTTAATTTAGTCAAAATAGAAAATAAGACATTTTATTCCAATTCCCTATTAAAATTGTAATTGTTCAATTTTCTTGAAAATGATTGATTTCTTTCAATCAATTCAAAAATGAAGTTAAAAATAATCAATGACTTAGAAAAACTTCTTACTAAAATGCTATAAACAATTTCTTTAACAACATATTACATTAGCATTATGAAATTAAATTAACATTTTATTAGTAGTGATTATTGATTCATTAAAATCTCTATGAAGTTTGTAAAATGTTAATTAATATTTAATATTCATTTGGTATATGCTTTATGAAATCAAGTATTTGTTTTTGATTATTAAACATGATTCTTTTATAGCGGGATACAAAGGATTTGTCATTGGATCGTCACAGTGATCCTTCTTTAGAGGATAAAGTCAAAGAAGCTGCAGCAAAAGAATTAAATGAAGAAAAACGAAAATCTGCTCGTCGAAAAGAGTGAGTTTTTGGTGATATATATTTATAAAATTACATTGTTGGAGTGTGGAAACGTCTTAATGAAGATTTTAATCATGATCAAATTCAGAATTCTTTTTATTCCAATTTTCAAGTATTGCTTAACTTGATGAAAGATTAATGGAGAATTTTACTAAGGTTTTTTAAAATGTTTCTAGTCATGACCATTTTTGAAATGTTTCGCACAGAACAATGCAATTTACTGGTAAGTGCATAGTAGTAGAAACAGATTGTTGGCAACACATTCACACTCAGACTGAGAATTCCTGTTATTTTTGCTGAGACCCACAACTTTATGTGGTTAATAAAGCTATCGTGTAAGATAGTTTTATCTTCAAACAGTGAAAATTGCAGTCATTAGAATTTGAGAGGCCTGGGAAAAATTAAAGGTTTGTGCAACTCATGAATTAAAGCAAAAGTATTTTAATTTTGAAATGGTAGTTTATATTTAAAAATTAAGCAGTGTTAGAAAGAATTAATTTAAAGGTGCAAGTAAACTGAATTTATCATATATATATATATATATATACATATACATAATAATACTTTTTTTAAGTGAAACTACTGCAACTAATTTTCACTGTCTTAATTTTGTTGCCTGGTCCAATGAGGTTTGCAGCAATGATATGCACATATTTGTGCTCAATATTCCCCAAATGGTCATGGATTGGTAATTAGCTTTCTTGGGGAAAAAAATATAAATCTAAAAAATGAAATTGTTTAAATGATTGTCAGAAGGTGTGACATTTCAAAGCACAATATGAAGAAATATATTTATAACTGATGTCATGGAAATGTTTTAAACATAAGTAGCCTTTCATTATCTGTTCAGAATTGTAGATGTCTAACTATCTTACTCAGTATGTCATCCAAAATTAATGAATGACGTTGTTTTCAAAGTAAAATTTATCCCATAATATTTATCATATATTAGTCTTTAATCTGATTGTAGTTACAGTAAATTTTTCTTTGTCTCCTTAGATTTATTATGGCAGAATTATTGCAAACAGAAAGAACTTATGTTAAAGATCTGGAGACTTGCATAAAAACATATATGACTGAAATGGAGAAATCTGATGACACCATCCCTCCTGGATTGCAGAAAAAAAGTTCAACATTGTTTGGCAATATGGTTGAAATATTTCAGTTTCATGATAAGTGAGTTCAATTTTTTACATGAAGTAGTGAATTATTGAATTTTTTTTAAAAAAAATTCTTAGTAATAAACATTTACAGAAAAAAGGAAGTTTTTTTTCCCTTATATTTATTACTTTTTAAAGATTTTTTTTGGTAAAATTAAATTATATTATCCAGATCATTTTGGTCAGCCATATTTGATTTGCTTAGTATAATAAATGTATTTTCTACTATTCCTCTAAATTTTTATTCTGTTAATTTTGTTTCTCAAATATAGAATATTTCTAAAAGAATTGGAAAAGTATGAAACTATGCCTGAAGATGTTGGACATTGTTTTGTCACTTGGGTGAGTCAGTCAAATATGAGATTTTTATGTACTTGTACATTGCTTTTTTTTTGCAATTTCTCATCATCATATTTGAAATATTAAAAAAACATACATATATTTTCAGGCCCAAAAATTTGAAGTGTATGTAAAGTATTGTAAAAACAAGCCAGAGTCTAATTTACTTTTGGTTCATCATGCTGGAAATTACTTTGAAGTATGTATTTTTTTTTCCACTGTCATTTAATTTATTTTTGATATCATTGAATTGATGTCAGATAATTAAATAACTTGAATTTTTATAAAATATTTTGTAGGACGTGCAAAGAAAACATAATATTCCACATCCAATAGCTGCCTATCTTATTAAACCAGTGCAGAGAATAACAAAATATCAACTGCTACTAAAAGATTTATTGTCCTGTTGTGAAGAAGACCAAGGAGAAATTAAAGTAAGATTTTCTGTTTTAATTCTTTTATCTTGTTTTTAATTACTTTTATTTTACATCATCTATATAAATAAAAGTGAAAATTCATAAATAGTTTGCACACTAGAGATATCTAACTATTGAATTGATTTTTTTTTCAAACTTTGCTTACAAATACTATGTAGAATATAGAAGAATTCCTGACAATAGCTTTAATTAAATAGATATTTTTATTAATTAAAAACCGTGTTTTCATATATAGAATTGATAATTTTATCTAGTGTTGCCATTGAATGAAAATATTATTGATCTTTTAAATCATTTTATTTATTTGCCTCCAAGTTGCCACTCGTAATACATAATTCTGTAGCATTCTATAAAAATTATGAATAACTATTGAGATTTTTCCCCTTTTTTTCATATGGCATTTATACCACATGATCATCAGCAGCTGATTTGATATGATATAATTGTAACCTTTTGTTAGAAGTACAGTAGAACCCCGAGAATTCAAACAAGTTGGGGCTAGAACCCCGAGAATTCAAACAAGTTGGGTCTGACCTTTGTTGGGAAATTCAGTAAAATACTCTTGATATACCAAATGCAGTAGAGTATTGACTCTGGGTACTCAGTGAAGGTGTACAGAATGAGCATGCGACAATTCGCACAGTACATTGGTAAACAAGTTGAGAGTAAAAAAAAGATATCTGAGTTTGTTTCTACTAATTAAGGTGCTGTGTTTATTCATAAAGACGAATTTGAATACTTCTTTTAATTTAGGAATAAACATAAGCTTTGTTTCTGATTTGTAATTCTTATTTTCCCTTCATTTTTCAGTGAAAAATTTTCAGAAAAGTAAAAAAAGGTGTTTGGATTTTCCGAAATTTCGTATTCCTAGGGTTCGGATTCCCAGGATTCTACTGTACTTCAAATTTTGCTTACAATGGAGAATTTTAGTGAAGGTTTCATGGCAATGAATTAAATAGCTAAGTAAAAAAAAAGACATGAAAATATTCTCATCCTACGCGTCTCTAAGTGCTATCACTAAGCACATCAGCTACTATAAAATAAAATAGCTGCATCTCTTGAACCCTTTGAGGATGGCTGCACGCATAACACTAGGAGAAGGTGGCATGCCGGAGTGACAGCCATCCTCAAAGGGTTAATTGCTATCTGGCTTAGTCTTTTGGCTTAATTTCAAATAAGCATTGAATTGTAATCTTAGTTGAAACTAGTATGCTATGCATTTCTCACACACTGCTCTTTTTATACATTTCTCTTTATGTGGAATTAGTTTACTGTAAAATATGTTACATTATTTAATAACATTAAAAAATCATGATATAAATTTTGTTGCCAAAATATTTAACTTCAAAACTTCTTTTTAGGATGGACTGGATGTTATGCTGAATGTACCCAAGAAGGCTAATGATGCCATGCATCTTAGTATGTTGGAAGGATGCGATGTATGGATTTTGGTTCTGTTTTTGATCTTTTTCTGTTTTTTTTAGATTGCATTGGAAAAGTTGTATGTCTGTATAATATTTTTATTGCTCTGTTCTAAAAATCAGATTAATCAAATTTGAATAATAATTTTATTACTTAATTGTTTAACTTGTATATATTATACTCTCTTTGGGATGTTTACATTTAAGTTCAGCTAGTTCTATGTTGAATATTAAACATAATGTTACATAAATTTTAAAACGTCTAAATTTTATTTGAATTAATTAACTAGAGATTAAGGGATATTTTCCCCCTCTCGCTCTCTTTTTGTAATAAAATAAGCTGTATCAAAGGCAGTAGATTTTATTTCGAAGTAAGAAGCCAAGAATAAATGTACTGAATAAACAGCTGTAGTTTTAATTCAAAACTGTTGTGTACCTAAAGAATTATAGTTGAATAAGGTATATCTATTTTAGTTGTCCAGATTAATGATGAATTAAAATTTCAAAAAAATATTGTGATGTTTTTTAAAGTATAATTGAATAGACTTCTTAAAAACCAACATTTTTAAAAAAAATCTTTTTTTGCAAAATTAAATATTTAAAGGTTTACAAGTTCCTTTATAGGTACTAACTTAATATGTTTACTTTTCAGGTATCCCTTGATCAATTAGGTGAAGTAATTCTCCAAGACTCTTTTCATGTTTTTGAACCCAAATCTTTAATTAGGAAAGGACGGGAAAGGCACATATTTCTTTTTGAATTGTACTTGTTATTCAGTAAAGAAGTTAAAGATTCGAATGGAAAAGCAAAATATATTTATAAGACAAAACTCTTGGTAAGTTCAAGTGCAGTAAATTTGCCTATTAGTTTACTTATTATCAACATAATATTTAATTTTGTATTTTAAATCTTTGATTATTTTAGTGGTTTTGTTTTCTAGTGATTGAAGTATTTTAACTGAACTTGTACCTTTCTATTTCTTTTTCTTCCAATTAATTTGAAGTTTAGTTTAAATTCTGTTAAGATTTTTTGATCTTCAAAGTTAATTACTATTTTTGAGGAAAGGGGTAAAAAAAAAAAAAAAATGAAACTCTTGTTCATAACATTTCCAGGATACATTTTTGTAGGAAAATGAAGATATGCATCATATTGTACAGTTTCATTTTTCTCGTGCTTTGTCACTTTATTTATAGAATCGAACAGACATATTATTTGTCATTAAATATATGCGATATTTTTTCCTTATATTACATAATTTTTATTACTTTTTTTTAAAGTTAGGGAATTAACAATATTTTTTCACAAATTGTTCGATTTAAGTAGATTATTTTAATATTGGTTTCTTTATTATAACATTACTTTAATTTTGGTTTCTTGTTTTAACTTACTTTATGTTTCTTTAATGTAATCAAAAATACTTTGATTCATCAATACTTTTATTAATAATTTAATTAAATATTTTTATTTTAGACATCTGAAATAGGCATTACTGAACATGTTGAAGGTGATGAATGTAAATTTGCTGTTTGGACGGGTAGAGCACCTCTTGCAGAAAACAAGATAATCTTAAAAGTATTTTGCATTTACTTTTTTGCTTCTTTTTTAAAATTTATTTTACCATTCTTAGTATTTTTTAAAATCTAAGTGTTTTAATGTTGTTTTTTTAGTAACTTAATGTAAAATTATAATTGTAAGGGTATTTATAAATGTTTTTTATTTGTAGGCTACTTCTTTAGAAAACAAGCAATCCTGGGTCAAGAAATTGCGAGAAGTTATCCAAGAAACTTACTTTAGTAGTGCCCTTTCAACTCTTAATCTTTCTAAATGTCACACTAAGATTTCCAAATCAGTCAGTAATAGATCCAGCAGGTACAAATTTCCTAGTGTCTCTTCCACTAATTTTTCAGTCCTGATATCTTTTGACAAAGATTAAATTGTGCTTAAAATGTATCCTTAATGAAATATTAATTCTTGATGGAATTAAATATTTAATATCCACCTTATTCTTTAACTCCCATATATATTAAGTCTTTTATTTTATAGGGACATGGAGGATTCTTCAATGGATGAAGGAAGTATCGAAAACCAAGAACGGGGATCCTTGGCTTCCTTTGGATCTGGTAATACTACAGATAGTGAGAAGGTAAATTTTTTGTCACATATCTTGGTATTTTAAATAGACATTCAAACACTTATGTTTTCAATTTGTGTGATCTGGAAAAGAATCATGAACATGATCTTTTGATCATAATTCTTTTTTTTAATAAGCATTGCTCCATGTTTTGAAACTGTCAGTAAGTTGTAAAATACTTATAAACATCTATTTATAAATTAATTAGTTCTTATAATGCTCTGTTTTGGAGCAGAATAATTTATTGTGTTTATCTTTTAGTAGAAATTTTAAATTATGTATTATTTTTCAATAAGCAAAATGAATTCTGTAAAGATAAGGCTATCGCGCATTTCCATGATTATGATGCCGTTGAAAGAATATTATTTTGTTTGCTAAAACAGAGTGATCATTAGTTTCTGTTGTGTCAGGTTTCAGAATTATTAAAGATACACCAAACTTTTCATGTTGCTTCATTTAATGTAATTATGTATTGTTATGGTGTGAATCTGAATGTGTAAATCATTGTTGCGTCTTTTTTTAAATATAATTATTTCTCAAGAGTGCTAAATGGGGATACCATAGATTTAAACATATTTCTGAAGTGTAGTGTAGTCTAGGTAAAG
This sequence comes from Araneus ventricosus, assembly GCA_013235015.1. Classification (NCBI taxonomy): domain Eukaryota; kingdom Metazoa; phylum Arthropoda; class Arachnida; order Araneae; family Araneidae; genus Araneus; species Araneus ventricosus. Next base: position 182,084 of record BGPR01000552.1, read on the forward strand.
GTTTTAGATGATTAATAAATTATATTTTAAAATAACTAATTGGATGTGTTATATTATCTTTCCTTTATCTGTCTTTCCAGAGCCTGTAATTAAAAAAAATAACCTAGCTATACTCTGTCATAACTTTATTCAAGTTTTTAATTAATGTGCAAATAACCTTCCAACATACATATTTTTTTTTATGTGAAGGATGAATCCTTTTTGAAAAAATGTATTTTATTCCAAAGTGTATTCTTTAAGATATTTCCTAAGCATCATTGGCAGCAAAATTATGTGTGTAATGTGCTGACTGATCTGATGGAAGAATTTCATTAAATAATTTACTAATTTATACATACTTTCAAATTCTTTTTGTTTTATCTTAAGGGCGGTGAAATAATGAATGTCATTGAAGATCACAGAGCCCTGCCTGGTTCTTTAGAGTTAACTGTTCATGCTGGTCAGCAGGTTGAAGTGTTAGAATCAAGCAATGATTGGTATCTAGTCCGACATGTACAAAAGGATGAGTCAAATATAGCAAATCAGGAAGGCCTGATTCCTTCTTCATGTACAAAGCCTCCTTTGAAACAGTCATTGCCTAAAACAAACACTGAGAATGAAGGTATGAGAATTGTCAATTTCTTATTAAAATGTAATTTGTTATAGTTGCAGTGAAAAAATTGTATCATTTGGCTGCGAATTTGAACAATCTAAATTGTTTCATTGAAGACAAGGGAATTCTTAATAAAATAAATAGGGTTTTAAAGTGAAAATTATTTAATACCATCTCCAAAAATTTTTTAAATGATTGTTTAATTCACATAGGATTTTTTTCATTAATGAAATTTGCTGGCTAATAACAAAAGTGTATAGTTATAATTGGCTTAAAATATATAGTCTCTTCTTTTCTTGCAGAATCACATGTAAATACTACAGATATAAGCCCAAGTGGTTCTAATGCATTCCCTTTGACAAATATTTCAACTCTGCCAGCATCAAAACGACGAGGAGCTTTTAGGTCTGATTTTTTCCCTCCCTTTCTTCTCCATTGCATTTATTTATTTTTATTAGAAACTTAGTTGAAATTTATTTCGAAACACTTTTGTTCAAATTGCAGCTGACAAGGAAATAGAGAGTTTAGGGATCTAGACAGTTTGAGGAAATTTATTTGAACTTCTGAAATAAAATTTTTAAAGATAACGTGATCTTTATTACTTTCATCATCGCATTAATACATAGAGTAAACTCTTGCTTTAATCAACGGATTGGGGTCTGTTCAGTTCTAGAGTGGATTACAAACTATATTTAAAATAAGATATTGCACTTGTTGCACTAAGATATTGCACTAATTGTGCTTTCTATTGTAAATTTTTATTTACAGTTATTTTCGTTATAACTGCATATTAGAAGCGTGAAAGAAGCCTCAACAATTTTTTTCTCCCTTGTAAATGTGCTACATTAGTCAAATTCTGCTGTTGATTCAAGGGCCATTAACACCATTTACTTTATCATTTCAGATTTCACTATAAATATATTGCTATAACAAAACAAATCCTTAATATGTCAAGAAATTTTTAAGCCTACTTTTTTTTTTTCTCAAGATTTAATTATGACAAGGATTTGTTTAAGAAGTTAATTTAAAGAAACAAATACTTTTGTGTATTCATTTGATGAATAGGAAATTTATTCTCTTTCATTAAGATGCTTATTTTTACCTCTATTTTAAAAAGTAAAATAATTTTTTTTCTTTTAGAAAATGGTTATCGAATCCAGTTCGTAAACTAAGTCATAGTCGTGTTGAAAGATCCGGTAATGAAACTTCTAAGTCAGTCTCTAGTAAAAAATCATCACAACAATCACAACCAAAGGTATTACAATAATCCATTAGATCAAAATAAAATCTGCAAATAACATTAATGGTTTGATGTTCAATGTTTTAATTTTTATTTTACAGACCGTATTGAAAAGTGAAGGTCCCAAGAAAGTTTTACTTAACTCTACTAGAAATGGCATATTACAGGTTAGTATTCAGTTTAACATTATTCCTTAGGCTCTAGTTAAAAAAATAAATTCTGTGCTAAGATTGAGTACTCATCTTTAGTTGAACAATTACTTTGGAACTATAGAGGGCTATGCTTTGTAGCAGATACATATCCAACAAAGGGTAACATATTAAATGTAATCCTCTTTTAAAATGTATAGAACATGAAGCATAAACACTTATGAATCTAATAACTAATTAACACAAAAGAATAGAAGTTGTATAATAAGAGCTGCAGAGAGCACAAGAAACAGATCTTGAATGAAGAGTAGAATAAATATACAGTTTTGACTACCATACTGTACAAATTAATGTTCTGAGACACAAACATAGCCTAACTTTCCCATACTCCAGCAGATGGGATGAAAAACTCAATAAAGAGTTCAGTAATTGGTTTCTGATAATGGATGCTTCAGCAGGTAAAGGCATCCGTTTCTGGAGATGGAATTAAACAGTTCTTTTGCATTTTTTTAAAAATAAACTCAATCGATAATCTTTTCTTAAAATATAATTTTTTGAATGTTGTTTATTATCATTGAAAACTGTATACAGTCGAACATTGCAAATCCAGAATCGTCGGGACTTCAGCAATTCCGGATTTGGAATAATTCTGGATCTTAGATTATTTCAATATTAAGAAGTGAATTTAACATCATAAAACACATAATTCAATATGAATTTTTTAAAAACTTATTTATTACTTATTTTCTTTGATTTATAAACATAATTAATATTATTTCTTATTTATTTTAACATTTTTACAAAACATAATTTAAAGTGAGTTGCTTCATTAGTTTTGGTTTTTGATTAAGTAACTTCTTTTAATTTATGTATCGTCATTATGTCCAACTCCGAAATAAAGTCTCTTTGCTTTGTCCTTGATCAATAAGAGTCGCATGTTTTCTTTTTGATCCGCTGACTGCAGCAGAACTCAAAGCACGCTTCGGCATATCGACAATGAAAGATATAAACCAGAAGAGATTTAATAATGAAGATTAAAATGCTAAATAAAATGTTGGAATTGTTTATCAAGCAAAATATATCAACTCGGATGAGAGCAGTTCAACCTTCGTGAGGGCTAGTTTGGAATTAAAGACAACTCCGAATTTCTACAATATACCATTCGTTCTGGGCAAATCCTCTTTGTGAGCCAGAAGGGGAGAGGATGTTGCATGCGCATCTTATTTGTTAACATTTCTTACATTCGGGACTAGTCCATTTTGAGTGCTAGAGGGGGGAAGGAGAAAGCTATTGTAACTCCGTGATTCGTTACAATAGCCACCCCCCGCAATACCTTCGTCGCACATCGTTGTACACATGGTTAAATCCTTTCCCTCCCCAGATGGTTACGACCAGTTTCCACTGACTCTGGGCATCAATTTGTTAGATAAAAGTTGGGAATTTTTTTTTGTTGGGGGGCTGGGCATTACTGAGTGAGAAAGGTCCGAATTTTGTATCATTCCAGATTTGCGACGTTTGACTGTACTTCAAAATTGGTATTTTAAAATATTTTGATGTTGTAAATGCTTTTAATTCATACTTTTCTAAGATATGTCATTTCATGAATGCATTTTATTATTAGAATGAATCTAACAAGAAATCCATATCAGTTGAAGAAGATGAAGTGTTAGATGTAGAACTACCTCCTCCCATGAAAATACAGGAACATAGTTTTACACCTGTTCATCAGAATTTGGCTAGTGGTAATTCTGAAAAAGTATGTTTTTTCTTTTGAATTTTCCTTTTTTAAAATAAGTAATGTGAAGGAGGCTTTTAGTACAACAGAAATAGTTAAGCTTAAATATGTACAAATTATTTTATGTAGAAAAATAGGAATGATGATAAATTTAAGTTAGAAATTAATTAATAATTAGATAAATTTAAGTTACGAGTATTAATTTGTATAATCATGAGGTTTATTTCTGAAATTATAAATTTTTTCATCTTGTATTTTGCTGAATATATTCATCTATATGAGAAGAAAAATAATAGTTACTTTGCTCCAAAATTTGTGTCTGTCATCATTAATTCATTCAAAGTTCTTATTGATTTTTCTTATTAATGGGTTTAAAGAGTCAGAAAGTTAAATTTTTGATAATGTTAACCTTCACTACGTCTTGCCTCATATGATATTAGCAAAAGGAGGGAGGGGAATGGGAAAGGTTGATGAAAGAATTAAAGAAAATAAATTACAATTATTAGAATTCTTTTTATGAGAGTAGTTTACTGCAATTTCTTGTACATGCTTTAGTTAGAAATAAGGTCTTCTCAAATTTTACTTGCAGTTGCTGCTGCACATTTCCTTTAATAATGAATTTCACTCTTTAACTAAAATATGTTGCTAATAAAATAGAATTCAAAATCATTCAAAGAAAGCAAAAAACTAAGAAAAATACTCTGAGAGAAACGAAATAAACAAATAAGGAATCCATTCTAGTCCACTTTATCAAGGGCTAAGGATTATATTCGAAATGGATTCAAAATATTTGGGAAATTTTTCTGTAAGAAGCTTGCATTACGCCAAATATAGCTTCGCTTAGCACAAAATTTCCCAACAAAAGACAAAGAAGTTGAGGAAGGCCATGCACTAGTACCATCTATAAAGCATTATTTTAAAAGAAAAAGGAAAACCAAACACAAACATAAAAGCGCTAATAAGATTGATTTAAAAATATTAGCCATCGGACTGAATAACAACCTTCATAAAAATAAACTTGCCCCATGCTTAGAAGAGAGATAAAATGTCCTCACTCTATTACAAATCAACGTGAACTTCCCGCCTAAATAAGTAATTCCCCTTTTTTTTTAAAATAAAGACTAGAACCATGGTGCCATCTGTATTCGAAAAGGAAGGCAAAAGAGAAGGAGGAAAAACAGGAAGTGTAGGGATTAAAATCATTATACAAATTAATAAAATATGCCTCAATGCAGAGTGAAATATTTTTTTTTTTTTGCTAATAAAACATCTATATTTACACATTTATTAGTTTGTGTTGATTGATTGAGATGGGATTTGGGGGTTCCCCAAATTTTGTTTTTATATGGTTATTTTCAAGAAATTTATATTTCAAGACGGGTAAAACTAGACATTTCAGACCCTAGCAAATGTTTCGAGTAAGCCCCTTTTTTCAGTCCTGGAAGATATAACTGTAACAGTGTCTATGTGCATATGTAATTATAACCCCCCCCCCAGTCCCGCCCCCCTAAAGTCATACCACTGTATCAATAAAAAAAAGGTATGAAATCTTTATCTGAGTAATAAAGCTGTTTAACAGACCTTCCGTTGGGGGGGGGGGGGATTTTATGGAATGTCAATACTTTTATGTTTTTTTCCCACTAATCTTAAATTCAGTGTTTTCTAATAAGAACAAGCTTTTATTAAAAAAAGTTTCTCTGCCCTGATGGAACAAAGCGATTTACAAGGAAATATTTAATGTTTTTCTATTATGAAAGTGTTGGTTTAGGGTTTTTTTTTTTTATTATTATTACTTAGCAGTTTGCAAGTAGTATTAGTTAAATAAAATATTTGTATGTAATTTTGAAATTAAAATTTAGTTTAATTAAATTCTCTAGCTATCCATCTATATCCAGACTAACTCATAAAATGCAAGTGTGTGATCCTGATCATTTTTAACATTTTCATTTAGCCTATAACCTTACCGTCAGCTGATGGAAGTAGCTCTACTGATTTGGCTTCTGAAATAGAACAAATAGTAAAGGAGCGTATGGTGTGTGTGATGCTATAATCATAAAATTTGTTTGCATGGAGCATGTAAATAAAGTCTATATTAATGAACTAAAATTGGAATGGAATGCTTTTATGTATGTTTTGTTTTCTGAATATGTGTTAAGAAACGTAAAGTTACATGATACCTTTATTATTAAAGTTTTATTTTGTGGTATATAGTTTTTATTTTCCCTGCAATTTTTCAGATGCATGAAATGTCCACATTTTTTTTCTTGTTTGATCTACTTCACTATATTGTCAACACATTTCATTGGAAAATTGCAACTGCATGCCTTAGTTTATATTCGACGGGAAATTTTGTATTTGTGTTTATAATTACTTGGAGAAATGGTAATATAGTTTAATATAAAATTTTTAAAATTATCTAAATATAGTTATAATTTATTTTCAGGAACATCATACTGAGCTGGTAGCAGATGAATTAAATAAAAAGCATGCTGTTAGTGCTAAAGAAAAAGAGAAGGTTTTACAAAATCGCAAGTATGTCTCTTCCCTCTCTTCTCATTATTCAAATCTTCTCTTTCATGTATGTATATGTGTTTGAAATAAGTTTGTACACTAAGGCACTAATATTGTTTTGCAAATTTACATTGATTTATGACAAACCTTGCAACTATTTTTAAAGCAATTACACTTAAAATAAGATAGAACAGAGTAACAGTATCCAAACTCATAAAGATAAATGATCCTGATTATTTTCAATGTTTTCATTTAGCATGTAATTTTAACCTCTGTTGAGGAATCCTGCAATATCCTATCCGATAGCAACTTTTTTTTTCATTACTTCAGTCTCTGTGGCTAAAGAAAAATACAATAATTTTAAATTTTAGTAGTTTAATTTTTAATGTACTTATAAACATTTTTAAAATCTAATTGTGATACATATGAAACATTTGCGATATTTAGAGTTTCAAAATATATTTATCAGTCTTAATTAAAATGATTGCTAGCCAGTTTGAAAGTTGAAATTGACGATTTTGTACTACTGGTGCTCTGATGTTTGGTTTTAAAAAAAGCCATATATCTTTTAAGTCGGGGATTTGAAAAAGAAACAGGAAATCCCCCCTCCCATTTTTAAGTCATTTGCGAATAAGATCTGCTACCCTTGCTACTGCCTTTAGGATTATCTATTCTTTTCTTCATTAATAAGAAATTTACCTATTGTGTATTGGATAATACAATAGGATAGGAAAATAAAATTAATCTGCTAAGTGATTAGAGAAACGATATTTAAGAATTCTCCATGAAGGAAATAAAAACCTGATTGTTTAGTCTGTAAGAAGCTTAAAAGTACATCTGTACTGTCTATGTGAAAAGTTAAATAATTTTAAAAAATAATATAAGTGATATTTATTATTATACTGTGTGTACACAAATAAAGTGACACATTTCAAAAATTAAATTTAAAAAAAAATCTAAAAATGTTGGAACTACGGGTTTTTTTAAATCTAAGAGTGCATCTCAAAAAGTTTTTTTCAGACAGGTAATGCTGTGTTATGCCGTTCTAGATTTGTTACATCGAGAAAATTCCGTATGCAATGGCTACCGATCAGCAGAAGCTGATGCGTGTTTTCTGGTTTCTTTTTTTAGTTTTTCTTGAATATCACGAAAACTCTTCAGTTTTCACACTACATGTGAATTAACAAATTAAAGAGCATAAAATTCCCTACAAATACATGCTTTTATTTTTCTTCCAGTTTTAATATTTTCTCAGATAATGGCTCTAAACAAATTTTTGATTTCTTGTAATTCATGACCCCCTAGACCATCGAAATGGCATGTTACCTTCCTGAAAATAATAATAATTGAGATGTGTTCTCATTTTAAAAAAAATTTGGGAGTTCCAACATTTTTAGATTTTTTTTATTATTTATTAATTTTTGAGATGTGTCACTTCGTTTGTGTAGACCCTGTATGTTCTGTTCATATTTTTCTCAGCAAATCATTACTATAGTGTATACTCTCTGTTATGCAGGTGTGTCATTCAAGAATTCATCGAAACTGAGAAAAATTATGTGAATGATTTAGAATCAATAGTAGAGGTATGATTATCATTTCTAAATGTAATGTTCTCTTTCCGCAGAATGTCATTACAGTTTGTGTAAACATTGTGTAACTTTGTACATATTCTAGGGTTATATCAAAAATATGAAAGGTGAAGTTCCTGTTCCCCAGGAATTGGCTGGAGACAAAGGAAAAGTTGTTTTTGGAAATATTGAATCAATCTTTGAATGGCACAGAGAGTAAGTTTTTACATTTTGTGTGTTTAATTAGTGTTTATCTAACTTATAGTAACGTAACCAAGTTGGAAGTACTTATCCAATCTAATTTTCCTTTTCCTTGGTAGATCTATATCACCTTTCCCAAAAATCAGTATGCAGAATGGCATGAAAGGTTTTCAGAAAATTGAAAGTATAGATCAGGCATACCAAAACAGATATGTTTTACATAGAAACATATTAGCTGTAACGTGTGCAGGCTTGTGGCCGTTGTTTAGCTGAAAGGGGAACCTCGAGCCATCATTGTTGTATTTAAAGACATAGCAAAAGTAGGAGTTGTTCAAATGGTGAGATGGCTGGTATGCATTTAATGTATGAGGCAGCTAATGGAAATGGGCAATTAATTTCATATACACCGTTTGGACTTTGAGGCTCTGGGCACAAATATATATATATATGTGTGTTCTCAGTAAATAAAATATATATATATATATTGTTTGGGGAGTGTTATTTCTCGAAGAAAAATCAGGATATAAATATATGAATCATCCTTCCTATCAAAGAATATTTATTATACTTACAATAAGTTATCTCTTGTAAGTATAATAAATATTCTTATAAATATCTTATTACAACTCTTGTTAACTAGAAGATTTGTGCCCATCTATAAAGGGCTTTTAGCTTGCCAATAATATTTCGGATATGATTATCGCAGATTTATTAACAAAATTATCATGCACATTGTCGGAGTGCTTAAGAAATAAAAAAAAAAGCATGAAAAACAAAAATGATGAATCAATTGACACTAACTTTCATTTTGAAAAATATATAATATTCAATTCCAAAATTAGTGTGAAAAAGGAGAAAAAGAAAGAACCTTTTTAATGAAAACGAAAGTAAAGATTTCCAAGAAATGCAGAATAAATTAATTCTTCTATAACTTCTATATGATATTAATTGAGTTCGGCATTCATGAATCAACATCAAATAAAAAGAAGAAACTGCTAAAATCGGCTAAAAAAAACCTGTCATAACTCCTATTTGATATTAAATCATCACAGAATCTAAACAGTATCCTGTGTGTATGCTAATTTGTAGACAGACTGTCTGGCTTGAATCTCTTTTGGCATGTAGCCACACCCACTTTCCTGAGCGTTACTGAAAGATTTGGCCTATTCTAATATAGGTGGATAAAAATGAATGGGTTCAATGTCATTCACGGTGGGTGAAATATTCCAAATTATTAAATATACCATGCATAATTTTCCATTATCTTTTAATACATGCAACTGTAATTTATTATGATTCCTTCTCCATTCTCCCCGTCTTGGGGGGGGGGATTCAAGAAATAAATTTGGTTAGTTTTCATAGTCTTATAATTCTAATCTCTGCATATGACAGCTTGGTGCAGAGGTTTCAGGAGTATGCCCATTTGACTAACTTATGTCTGCTACTCATGCATTTATATTGTGAAAGTTTTCAAAATAAATATATGCTTTACCATGGGCTGTTTGTGTGTCTGTGCCAAAGATTGTGTGAATTTGAATCTTTCACATTTAACACTCATTGTAGTTGAGCACTTTGGTGTTTTTAGTACCTTGTGTAACCTGATGTTTATGCACTGATTATTTAATAAGCCTTTGTAAACCATATCTACAATCATTGAATTTTGATTTTTTATATATTGCTAGTGTGTTCCTGGATGCTATGACAGGACAGAATAAATAAAACTTTTGTGGATATACTGTTACTGTGGTCATGTGGAGTTTCTGTCTATATGTTCCTTTGTAAAATTAATTTGTTTCGGTATGCCTGACCTACCCTTAAAGTTTGTCTCAAACCTTTCAAATCAGCTTATTTCTTTATTCTGCATGATATAAATTTTTATTATAATTCATTTAGATTTTTTTTTTCCAAAGCAGTGTAATGTAAGAGTAAAAGTTTGTTGCATGTCTTTGTAGTTTGTGTTAGCTGAGAATCTTATTAGTCATATTTTGCCTTTTAGCACATTTTTTCCTGAACTGCAAAATACGTTGGAAAATCCTCGGAGCATTGGTCTTTTGTTCAGGCGATCAGAACGAAAATTACACATGTACATTGTATATTGCCAAAATAAACCCAAGTCTGAAGAACTTGTAGCACAGTTTTTTAATTCATATTTTGAGGTAAAAATTGTGATTTAATGTAACTACAATATGAAACTAAAGTGAGTTTTTTTCCATGAAATTGTACTGTACTACATGTGAAATATATGTATGTATATTATTATAACTGATGAGTTAGCATGTTTTTATTACCCTTAATTTACTGCAATTTGTTTTTATTTGCTTCCCCCAAACATTCATGTATTATTATTCGATGTTTCGTTTTAGAAACTTTTCAAATTGTACTCCACTAAAATTAATTCCTCTTTAAATTGTTAAAATCAATGTAATCGTGAAATTGATGATTTTTTTAAATTTTCAGTTGCATTAAGTCTTAATTTCTTTCATTTTTAAAATTGCTCTAAATGCTATTAATTTTAAAATAATGTAAAAATTATTTCCCCCCCCTTAAACAGGATTATATTTAATGAAAAGCTATTGATTAAAAAAATCAATGTTAGATAATAAATATTTATTTTTAAGAGATGTAATTTCAAAAAAAAAAAGTTTTTGTCAGTTTGCATTGAAGCACAGAAAGATAATTATATACATTTATAAATGTCACAAAAGTTATGTAAAATATTATTCTTGTGAATTGAATGTGATTTTGAACTTGTTAATTTACATACCAGTACACAGTGAAATAAATATTTAATGACAGGTTATATACTAATTATTTTTTATATTTTCTGACCTTGAATATGCTTAACCCATTATTTTATTAAATTTTTTTGTATTGATTAATTACATACAAAATATGAAATTATAGCTATTAAATTCATATTTTTCTGTGAATTGTGGATATGTTTATTTCAAATACTAAATATAAATTTAAATAGCCTACAGATTATTACACAAGTTAACTCTTGATGTTCACAAGTACATATTTAATGTTAGAAAATAGTATTCATTAAAATTAAGTGGTATTTTTTTTTTTTTACTAATCTGTACTAGAAACTAACTACTATTAGAAATTCATTCTTGAAATTAATCTGAGGTGTTAATTACTTGGTTTGAATATTTTAGAAGAATTTAACATTTAGTAATAAGTTCTATAAAAAAATCATGTGTTAAGATTGGTATAAATTAATTTTCTGCAATTGATATTTATATAATTAATAGCAAGTGCTATATACAGGGATCAGATTCTTCCAACTTTTTCGATTTTTCAAAAATTTTCCGATTTTTTTAATCAAATAAAACTTTCTTAATCAAGGGAGGGGGGATATATCTGAAGATCTGAGCTCCAAAAACTCAAATCAAATAGTTACTAATGAACTAGAGAGGCAATCATCCAAAAAAAAACAAAAACTTCTTATAATATAAAAGATCTCTTCAAGAGAGCTGTATTCAAAAAATGGCAACTAATTTTGTTAATACATTTTGTGTTTCTTTTGTTTGTGTTGTTTATTTTCCATTTAATCTAGAAAAGTGTACTCAATATTCCAAATTTCAATTCAATGAATGTTTATCCAGAGTATTATATCTGATTTTTATCTTAAAAATGAATGCACACTGATTAATTTCAACAAACAAATGTTTTACTGATGTGTGCTTTATAACGGTACTATAATTTCTTTCTAATTCGTACTATTTTTTCTCATTAAGGGAAAATTGTATATAAATAGGATAGATTTAATACTAGTAGCAATTACAATATTTGTTGTACTTGAAATTCTTAAGTATTATTGCTCAAATGTTGTTCGCACATTTTTTCAGACTTTTTGCTTTTTTGGCAATTTCATCCCTGTATATAAATTAGACTGCTTTGTATTATTATTTAGAACTTATAGAATTCAATTTTTTCCTAATAATATATCAAACTTTTCAGAAACTTTTGACAATACTGTAACTAAAGCAGAAACTTTATTTTTGACTTCTATAACATTCTCTGCACCTCCGATTTATTCAAAAATGATAAATGAATCTTCTTTTTATTGTTTATTTGATTAAACTAAAAATAGTCAACTTTTGAGTTTCCATTTCAGGAGGTAAGAAGGAAATATAACCTTGAACGACAACTTCATGAATTGTTAACTAGGCCTGTACAGAGAATACTGGAATATAAACTTCTCCTGAAGGTATTGCTCATTAAAATATTCCATTATGAAATCTAATAGCTTGCATATTTATAAATTGTGAATCATTTATTCAGAAATTAAATTAGATTTGAATGTAAGTTTATTTTCTTAATATTAAGTTTATCAATAAAACTGACATTTTTGTAAATAAAATACTGATGTGCATATCCACTTATGCACAATTAAAATCAGTGCCACTTATATTATTAATGTCTTTTCTTTACTAAGTAATTTATCTAAATTTTTAATCTAAAAAAAAATTTTTTTTTGTCTTTTTTTGTACTATTATCAGTTGTATAATCCGATTCGCAATTTTTTTTGTTGTTTATAAAAGTGATAATATATTTCAAGATTTCTCAAAAGCTCTAATAGATGATGAAATTTATTTTGACTGTAGAAGATAATAAGCTTAGTCAATTAATATTGTGTATAAAATATTTGTATGTCAGTCATTTAATTATTGCCTGTATTTGCCTTGATTTATTTCTGCTTTGCTACTCTGCTATAATTTGTTTAATATAAATTTCTTGTGCCTTAAGAAAAAAAGCTTCAGACAGTTATGTAATTAAAACCTTTTATTATACTGGAAATTATAATGTGCTTATATTTGTAGTTTCACACTTTTTAACTGAATTTTGTTAAAAAGGGGGAGGGGGAAAAAACTAAACTTAAATTAAGCGCTATGCAGGCTTTTTGGAACTGAGTATATAACAAAAGTAATCATTATTATTATCATTATCTGCAGGATATTTTAAAGTACACTCAGCAGGCAGACATAGAAGAAGAAGTTCAACAACTTGAAAAGGCCGTCCACATTATGCATCTCATTTACAAAACTTCCAATGATATTTTGAATCTGAATCGAATGCAGGGATTTCAGGTAAGCTGACTGAAATATTTAATAGCCCGTTGGATATTTATACAACCTATTTTTAAGAATCTTTTTGTTTGGTTTTTCTTACAATGGTTAGTGGTAAGGTCTTCACTGCGGCCCAGAGGGTTCCAGGTTTGAAACCCGATTCCACTGAAGATTCCAGCTCGGATGTCATCTGACTGCAGTTCAAAATTATGAGGCCCGTTCCAAAATGGTCCTCATGTGGGATGTTAATTTAACTAATGGCAAATCTTCCAGTGGTTAAAATAATTGAATTGATTGTGGTCTTTGACAAGATTAATGATGTTGCTTCGAAACAGGGCATTAATATAATCGAACCACATCTTACAATGGTTAAAATAATTGAATGGATTGTGGTTTTAGAAAAGATTTATATTTAACTGTTCACTAATGTTTAATTTGTTATTCCATATCTTATTTTGTATAAATTTTATTCACATTTTAAAGATTATATAAATACAACTCATAGCGTCAAAAAGCAGAAGAGGTTAAGTAAAAGAGCCATTAAAACAAGAAATTTATCACAAATATAAAATAAAAATAAGAAAATACGCTAACCAAGTGTGTAACCAACCAAAAAGTGTTCTAATGTGCGACAGAAAAAATAAACTAAGTAATTAAAATATAATTAAAGCATGAACTGCTCTTCAAGAGAGGAAATGCCTTGTTTCTTTTAAATACTTGCAGTTAGTGTGTTAAGCAATCCGTAGTAGGAGGGTATCAAAATCGTTCATGAAACATCTGTTTATTTTCCAGGATATGTTATTGATTAAGCAATCTCCATATTTGTAGAATTTTTCAAACTTTACCAAGTAAATTCAGGAAACAGGATTTAAGTTTCAAAATTGAATGCTGATGTCCACTCTATGACAGGTGACACGATCACGCATTCACTCTCCCCTAAAGACAGAATCTAGGAAGAGGGAACAGACTGGTGATAGCCAGATTATATCAATAACAGAAACAGGAAAAATCAAAGTTTAATTTAATGCAACATTGATAACAATTTGCTAATTCAGTATTTTAAGGAAGCTTTTATGTTGGACAAACCAGATTGAATTGAGGTAGTTATAATAAAAAGAAGCAGCATGGATAATCTGTAATTTAAAACTGTGTGGAAAAAGATCTATCATATATGGTAATTCTTTTTCACATTGTTGAATTTAAGAGTTAGATAAAAGCACTACTTAAGAGTCATGGGAAAATTGAGTTTTCATTGGTCTCATTAAAACTGCTGAAGTCGTAATTTCTTTATTTACCTCTTAAGTAAGGAGGTTCCTTGTTTCTGAATTGAATGGAGAGCACATACCATTGGATGGTAGTCATACAAAAATAAAAGTCTCTAAATTGAGATTTCTACCAAAATGCTTAATATGAACAAATAAAAGATGTCTTTGAACTGAAAATTTTCTTCCTTGTTTCCTGATGTTAAGAATATATGTGAGAGAGATAAATTATCAGTGAAGGAAATATTCATTATTTCTGTTTTTTGTAAACATTCCTCCAAATATATCAGAACTATAAAACAAGAATTTAGTCCTACTCACAACCATACCATCCTACTTCAACCAAATGTGAGCAAAAAATGAAATTACCCTGGTATTTATTTCATATGTCATAGTGCAGTGAAATATTTATGACTTTCCAAAATGAGAAGAGAACATTAAATGATTTACAGCTCCAGTTTGGTGTTTTGGATTAATTTATTCTTGACAAAAAGAATGAAAAATATACCATTTTATGAATGGATCGGAAATAAGAATCCAACCATTGCCTTAGCGTAAAAATCATTTGTGATATATCAAGTATAATTTCAGTTTTAGAAACAATCTTCTTAGAATAGGTAGAATAGGAAATTCTATGAAATAGTTTGAAAGATTTCAAAAAAAAAAAAAAAATGTGCATTTTTTCCTAAGGTAATTTAGTAAGAATGTTTGCAAATATTAAGAATTATTTTGATTTTACTAGAGTTATACAGACAGTGACTTCTTTCAGGTCAATTTAGCCAACCATGGACAGATTCTCCTTCAAGGCCAGTTAAAAGTTGGAGAGCATGCAAACAAACTCAAGGATCAGCAAGTGTTCCTCTTTGAACAAATTATAGTTTTTAGTGATATTATCGCACCTAAAAGTCAACATTCTAGTCCTGTGTATATGTTTAAAAATTCTTTACCGGTATGTTATTTTATTTTTTTTTAACAATTTTTTTTATTGAAAGAATATCCATAGAATTGTGAAATGGTTTCTGTGAATTATAATTATTCTCATTCTGATTATTCTTGTGTATTGTAAAAGTTTAAAAGAAGGTGAAACATACTTTAACTTTAATAATTACATTGATAGAATATTAGATTAGTGCAGATGTTTAATCAACTAAAATTTTATTTTTCTCTGCTATCTACATAGGTGACACATTCTGTTTTGTGTGTGTTTTGGCTTATCTAAGAGCCCATAGATGTTTATACATTCATTATAATTTTTTTTATCAAGTTATAACATATTTGACTGACTTCTAAGTTAAATTTGTAATTTTTAAAACATGATAATCAGATACACACAGGGTGTCCACTCTTATCGTGGTCCAATAGCTAATTTCTAAACCATTAGAGATGCACATATAGTTCCAATTGGAAAAATGCTTTAAATAAAAGGAAAAATTATATTTTATGTTTTTTGAGTCACTAAATATATTTCTGAAAAAGTTACAAATTCTAATTTTTTATACTGTCTCCCGTTTCTATCTGTCATATTTAGTAAAATATTCTTGACACTCTAAGATTTTAAACAAAAAAAGTCCCACTCTTATGCGACTAAAACTGAGCAAGTTATGGAGCTTTGAATTTCATGATTTTTAACCAACTGGCGGTCTCATTGAGCAGATGTTGCACATTGATTGGTGATTTAGACGGCTATTGAAATGGTGTAAAGTGGTCTAAGTCAGCGATATTCAAAGCTCCATAACTCAGTCATTTTTAGTCCCAAAAGACTGGAACTTTTTTTGTTTAATATGTTAAGAGTGTCAAAAATATTTTACTAAATTTGATTGATAGGACCCTGGGATTGTATGAAAAGTTAGATTTCTTAACTTTATCAGGAATATATTTATTCACTCAAAAAAGATATATTATAATTCTTCCCTTCATTTAAAGTATTTTTCCAGCTTGAACTATATGTCTATCTCTAACGGTTTAGAAATTAGCTATTGAGCCACGATAAGTGTGGACACTCTGTATATTATGATGCATGGGCAATTCAGTTGATTGGTTAAAAAGTAACAAACAATAAAAAAATGGCACTTTATTTATTTTCAGGTGGATAAATTAGAACTGGATGATGCAAAAAACTCTAATAAATTTACTCTGAAATCAAAAGATTCAACCAAAGAAATCTTAATCCTACAAGGCCACAGTATAGAAATAGCACAAGAATGGAGAGACAGAATAAATTATGCCATTAATTCGCAAATTGAATATTTGAAGGGTAAGGCTTTTTATTCCTTGATTTTTAGTTTTTTTTTCAATTGGTTATTATTATTTTTCAATATATTAGTTTATTTAATGAAATAAAAATACTGTTATGTTCACTATTGCCAATAAAACTGTTAAAGAATTCTTGTTATGTATGATTTAATTTCCATTGCATGATTAAAAAATTACCAAGAAGTTTCCCATTTTCCTGTTAACAATCTGACAATTTCTATACATTAAAACTGTAGGAAAAAATGTTTTGTCAAATTGGGGGAAAATATTGATTTCACATTTTACCTAAAATAGACTTTTCTCAAGTGTTTTCATAATTGTTACCTATCAATTAATCTTATCAAATAGTCCAGATCATAATTCACTTGTATTTAGCAGCATCTACTGTTTTTGCAATTCGTTTTTCAGCTCATTAAATTTTTATTGTTCTCTTTATTCTTTTAGGTGTGCAATCACCTTCACCATATTCATCAGAAGGAAATTCTGGCAGGTACTTCATGATCTAAATTCTCACTTTTATAAGTAGTATTTATTATGAAACTTTATATTAAATTAATTTATATTTAATTTAATATTGTTAATTGTCATTAAATAATTTTATATGACATTAATAGTATTAATTATATGTGATATATATTAATTATGTAAATATATAATATAATTAAAATATTAGTGTATTTTTAGAAACTTGTTTTGAAAATAAATTAAAATGTGTTTAGTGTAACATAATAGTTATTATTATAAGAGGTAAGAATGCACCTTTAACAAATTGTAATCATTCAACTTTCCTAAAACTTCTAAATATGAACTTTTAAAAAATGAATTGTTGTTTTTTCTCCCCCTCATCAAGTAATATCAATTTATTTGTTTGAAATTTATTGGTGTGTGTGTACATGTGCTTTTATTTCAAATTTTGAATGTGTTCGTATGCTTAGAGGGAAATTATATCTAAGTGTAAGATAATTAATAATTATGATCAAATTTGCTGAATTATTTCATGTGAAGGGTATCTCAAATTAATTCTAACAAAATTATGTTTGTAGGTATTTAAAAATAATTTTAATTCAAAATTTTTGTAAAGAATTAGACATAAAACTTGATGTTCGAATTTGCTGTTATGTATGGAAATGCATTAATATATTTTTGTTTTTCTTTTAATGTAGTTCCCAAGGTAACTGCTGACCCAGGCCCTCTAACCCCCTCGACTCCTAAGTCTGTGTATGTAATACTTGCTTAATGCTACAGCTTATTCCTTTCAATGTTATCACCAAAGTACTTAAATACGGTGCCTGTAAAGAACTCAACCAGATTGTGATCCCACTTTCAGGATCAGGGCCTAACTATGCAATTAAAAAACTGTGAACATTCTACTCTATGCGCTACTATTGTGATTGCACCCAAACATGTGTGGATCTCATCATCATCACATTTTATTACAACATTGTGATTAATTGTGCAGCTTTCAACTCACATCTCATGTTAACAGATTCTTTTTAAAATGTGTTCCACTGTTTGTTCCATTTTTACATTGCAAAACATCAACTGGAAATGCTTTGTAAATATGTATATATATGAATCTTTTTTTAATTTAATTTGACATTTTGCCTGTTACTGCTTCATAAAGTGCAATATTACCTAAAAGGTATGTAGTCACTTTCCTAGGAAAAGTATCCCCCCTGTATAACTCATACATCATGAATTTTCAAACAAAAATTGCCTTTGGATATTTGTATACTTGTTACATATTAGTCTTGATTTTTTTATAGTTAATAAAAATATGAGATAAGATTTTGTTGTGGTATTTATCTTCATATCTTTCCATTGCACTTTCTGCAAATAGCAATAATAAGAAAATGTTAGAAATTTGTATGCCTAAGAGGTTGAATTTTGTTTTATGAAGTTGAATTCATCTACATAATCAGTTAATCAAACATGTAACTAGTTTTTTTTTTAATTTTTTTTATTCGATTGAAGAAGAGGGAAAGAAAATGATTGTATAATATGGCATTATTCTGTTTTAAAACTTTTTTTATTCTTTATCTAAATAAAATGATGTAAACATAGCATAGAATATTATATGACCTCTTAGATTTAAAAATAGTGCATTTTTTTAATAGTTTTTCATTTTTTATAAATAGTGCAAATAAAAGTCAAATATAATTAGAATTTTTTTGAGCGTAACTTTTCTTTTGGACTTGCATGTAGTCCTTCTACCCATATGCAAGAACCCAATTTCTTTAAAAAATAATCCAATATGTATTTTATTTTTCATAAAGTAATAATTATTCTTTGTTTAAACACAACTCGAGAATTGTGACATCAAAAATGTGAAAGCTGACACTGAGATGTGAACTTTCACGAATCATTGAAGCTCTAAAAAATTATGTTTCACCAATTGGGATGACTGCTCATTTTCTGATAAACTTGATTGATTGAGTAGTATCAGAGTTAGTTATTTTGAAGTGGATCTTCAAAAGTGAGATTTGTGAATCAGAAAAATCTGTGAAGGAAATCGGAATGAAAGACTAAGAGGTGGATAAGAGTGTAAAGGAGGGGGAGAGAGATGAGCTGCATGTGAGTATGACTGATGAACGCAGCTGTAATGCACGATTACAAATTTATTTTAGAGTATAGACATTCTTGTGGTAAGGTAATAGCTGTGTATCTCTACTGTTTAATATGTGTTTGTTTTTACACTTTCTGTGACTAAAATAATTAAAAATCTGAAAATAATTTTAAATATCTACTTGAATGAGGTACAGAATATTGTAAATTTCAAAGTTTGAGTGAACTTGAGAGGTCCTGAACTACCGAAAGCCAGTCATTCATAGGGTTGCCGGTTATTGCGAAAATAACCAGTTTTTGGTTATTCAGGTTTTTTTCACCTCTGGTTTAACCTGGCGGTTATAACCGCTCAAATTAACCAGTTCTCAGGGTTTTTTATAAAAAAAATAAATAAATAAAACACCGTTCACAAACAAAATATTGTTTTCACAGGCAATCAATCCATTGGCCAATATTTATCTGTTCATAAAGACTCTTTCAGTAATTCCCCAAATAACAGATGTCTCGAGGAAGCTGTTGTCGTTGATGGGCCTAAAATGATGAAATTCAAAGCTTCTTGACTTGGTAAATTTTAGTCTAATCGAGCCTATCTTCCAATCCGGTTTTTTTACTGGTTATTGGATTTTTAAAAAATAACAGTTATAACTGGGACAAAAAAATAACCAAAAAAACCGGTTAACCAAAACTAAAAAACGGTAGGTTTTTCCCATCCCTAGTTATTCACGAATGCTCCCTGGATGCAAATGACGTGGTGGCACTCCACTCTATTCTATTTTTTCAGCCCATCCAATTAGGCAGGCCATTCATGGCCACTCCAGGTAATGCAAATCCTTCTGTTACAGGCCACTTCGATCCTCTACTGCACGTACCCTCCCCACACACACACACCGCCTTCAAAATGCAAGTCCCACCTTCTCTGATTTTCCTCCACCCTCACCCATATATCTACATTGATCATATTTCAGCATTTATGGTTCGGCAATCCAAATGGAGCAGGTGGATATTCAAACTTCCGAGAACACCGCTCCAGTTCTCGTCATTTTTTTGCACTAACAACCAGTTTTGGCGTGGAGTGGACATTCACGAATGTCCAGCCTAGAGTGCAAAGGCTCTATTGACCCTCCTATGCAAAGGAAAGTGACTATTTTCGTGGAAGAGGAATCCCTTGTGGAGGCAGACATGATGTTGTATAGCTGTATGCCACTGCATGTCTTAGATGTGAAAATTGTGATTGCAAAGTGCTGCAGAGCTTAAGTTTTTGAATGTTTCCTAGGGAGCTATTGGAGATGACTCTCTTTTATTGGACGATAATGAGAGGCCACAAAGCTCGTATGTCGATGATTTTCTAGAGGAAGAGTATATATGTCAAATGTTGTGGCCATCACATCTAATCCCATAAATCATATTTGGATGCTCTAGGAACAGCCAAGCTTGCCAGATGTCAAGCCACTCGCAGGGCTTTCAAATCCTGAAAGCTAGAAGAATCAGATTTTCTTACCAACATTTGTGATGAATAAGCTCATTTTTAGCATATGGCTGCCTCTTGTTAGTTAGACAGCTCTGGACATGTCAGGTGTTGTTTTTCACTCTTGTTTATGTAATTATGTATTGTATAGAAGCTCCAGCTTTGCTTCCTAAGACTCATTGAAAATCCTATGCGTAATGAATCGCGTCTCGACCATGAAATCATGGCCTCGCCTTCACTGTAGCAAAGAATGATGTTCCTGGCTCCATTAAAGACGTTTTCTTCTGCAATATGTTGGTGGGAAGGCCTTCACAAGGCATACATGCATTTGGCTTGGATATTGTTATTCCAGATTTGGTACACAGATAGACATAATTGCATATATATATTTCCAATTCAGGGTAGATTCATCAAAATCTTGAGGTCGAAATTTTTGACAATTACAATGCTTTATCATTGTATTCTTCATATACGGGAAAGTAATAATGAACTGGGAAAAAAAAATATTCTTGTTCTACATGATTTGTAGCAAAAACGAATTTATTTACAAAATCAGAAATGATAGACAACATAAATTTATCTAAATATATAAAAATAAGCAAATAATTCGTTGCTGAAGAAATACAGAAATGCAATGCAATACAGAGCTGATCACCCAAGAAGCTCGGAACCGTGTCAATGTACCATTGCAACTCTCAAGCAAAAGCTACCCAAAACTTTCCATACAGCAAACTTTACACTCAAGTTCCACACATTGAGAAAATTCAAAGACTTTCATGGAAAACTTGTTAGTTCTAGGAAGAATTTTTATGAATCATTGCCAAATTCGAATCAACTTTGATTAACTTGGCTACATTTTTTCTTCTGCACTTTTTGTGGTACTATAGCCAACTTGCAAATTTTCAGCTGGTTGATTTGTCCTAAGTTGGATCTACTCGTAGCGGATGGAGGTTTAAAAAATTGCAGTGCATTACTCTGGACATCGAATTTGATATACTCATCACAAAATGAGGGTCTTTTTCTACTTTAAATATCCACTGCTGGTTGGGTTGGGAGAATTTAAAGACCCCAATATCTATTTAATAAATAAAGCTCCGAAAAATAATTTAGACGGGAGAGGGAGGTAAAGAAGAAGGAACGGATTAGCTGAATGCCAATTAGTGATTCTGTCATTCATGAACTGGAATTTTTAAGGAACAGTCATAGGAGGGCAGAAATGACTTTTCTCCTCATTTATATATCATTATACGACAAACTCTAAGGACAATTCTGCATTGTTTGAATTTTAATCATTACAGCTTAAGCACTTGTGAGTTTTAGTTTCTACTTGCTTTACAAGATTAGATTTGGTTTGCTTTCCTGTCGGATCATGGACATTTCGGTATGCATAAAACTAAACCTTCCCTGTCGCAGAGGTGTTCAATAAAAACTAAAAGACCGAACCATCACAGATACAGCAGAACCTCAGGAATCTTAATCCAAGGAATCTGAAATTTGGGATAATCCTGTGATGTCTCTCCCCCTTCCCACGATGCAGACAGACCACAACAGCCGAAGTCCCCGAGGGAACGACGCAAAAGGAGCGTAAGTGGGTGATAAAACTGTCAACCTTACGCAAACCTAAAGGGGTGCAGCAGAGTGCGGTATCTGTTGACAGAACACGCGGGTGTGTGTAAGCCGACAAAGACCTCCTGTCAAGATTGACAGCATCCAATCAACACCATGGAGGAAGGCACACGACTGCGTTTGGGTGATTTGTCCAGCTTGAAGACTAATCACCGAGAGATAATTCATCAACCACTCTCCTGGCCTCTGAAGGTAAGGTGTTTAAAAAGGGAGTTGAAGATCCGCAATCGGAATTGAGACGAAACGGGCGTTTTGACCCTGTGTTAGCCGAGCACCTCGGCTGGAAAGAGTCCCTATGGTGGACCGTTGCATTCGATCGAGCATTTATTCAACCTCGATGTCTTATACCGACCCTCGGTATTTCTCCAACTCATCTTGAGTATCTATTAGCCAAAGCCTTGGCTAGACGTGTCCCTGTGGTGGACCGTTGCATATTATCGAGCGTTTTACAACCTCGATATTTTACATCGACCCTCGGTGTTTTCCATAACTCGCCCTGAGTTACCATAGACTGCTGAACTCTCATAGTTCCCTGAACTTTACGATGGAGTTGCATCTCCGAGTATTCTCACCGTTAGTAACTTCGACGAAGTCAATTTACGCATTGTTCATTGACTCTCGCGATCTATATCCGGGACTCGTTTATCTTCGTTCCTGAAATATGTATATAACAAATTTATATAAATTTGTAAAATAGAAATTAATCTTTTCGTAAATTTAAAATTGCTGAATTTCTGTGACTTCTTTAAGTCTGTTGATCCTTGATCAAAACCTCGGTAACGCTGGGCCAAGACATTACAATCGGAACATTATTTAAAAAATTTTCTGAAATATTTTTATTAAAAAATTAATCAAAATAAGAATTAGAAATCAGAAACAAAGCTGATGTTTATTCGTAACTTAAAAGAAACATTTTAATTAGTATTTAAGAATGAGTACAACACCTTAATTAATAGAAACAAAATTGGTTATCTTCTTTTGACGTAAGGAACTAAACCTAATTGGCGATGCGAATCGCAGTTGCCTTTTTCCGTACTCTTTCACAGAATACCCAAAGTCAATACTCTACTGCATTTGGTATATTAAGAGTATTTTACCAAATTCCGAATAATATAATCCGAATTTCGCGGAATCCGAACAGAGGTCAGCTCCAATTAGTTCGGATTCCCGAGGAAGTTGTAGAAAATATCCACCATTGCGCAAGCATCTCATTCGCTGGGCCCTCACGAGGAGGTACGTCCCGTCATTGGCGATGGCACCGTTAACCCGTCTACACCTCCATTATTGTACAGCCAGAGGAACTGCTAACTTATACGGTAGCTTCTCATTTTTGAGATTCCCTCTCTACCCCGTCTAGGTGGATGGATCATTCAGTTAACGAAAAGTCGACAATGTTTAGGAAAGATATATATATATATATATATATATTTGAAAAAAAAGGAAGTCGGTTTATTCTCAAGTCGCACATCAAAAACGCTGCTCAAATTTAGTAATCTATTGTTCATCTCGTAGGAGAAAAAGTGCAGTACAATTTGCAGGTAGATGTTAGATGATTCGCGCAAATTGCATTGATGATTAGTTTAGTTTAGTTATATTAACGTCCCGTTTTGAAGCAACACGAGGGCTATTTTGGGACGGACCTCGTAATTTTGAACCTCGGTCAGATGACGAGGACGACACCTGAGCTGGCACCCCCCTCTCCAAACTTAATAAAAATTACAATGAAATAACTAGCCAAAAAATGTCTTCGACCGTGTCAGTGCTACAGGTACAAGTGGAATGACTACAAAAGTAGCAAAATTTTCTGGCTTTTCCAAGCAAGAAAGCAATGTTGAAACGTTTTTATTATTTTTTTAAAGAGAGAA
Source organism: Araneus ventricosus (assembly GCA_013235015.1). NCBI lineage: Eukaryota > Metazoa > Arthropoda > Arachnida > Araneae > Araneidae > Araneus > Araneus ventricosus. The sequence continues at coordinate 206,191 of BGPR01000552.1, forward strand.
ATTAAGAAAACAGTTGTAATGATGTTAAATTAAATCAAGAATTCTGGCTTGGCTCTGGGGGGGCTGTAGCCCGATAGCCCCCCCCCGGATTCGCCACTGCATTGATGATTTATATTTTGTTGCTCGTTGAAATTTTTCCCCTTCGAATAGAACAGAGTTATTTTTAATAAATTTGGTACAATCAATAAATAACGTGGCAGAGGATATTGCAGCTTTACAACAAAGGTGGAAATGATTTTCTCTCGGCATTTGTTGCCGGGGGCGAAAATTGGTGCTACCTTTTTGAGTCCGAATCGAAACGGCAGTCTTCAGTGGAGGCACATAGATTCCCCTCCACCAAGAAAGTTCAAGATCTTCCACAATAGTGCCTGCACAAGGTAACTCTTTCATTCTTCGATCACTAGGCACCGTTCCTTGTCAAATTCCTGTAGCAAGAGTTACGGTCAATGCTCAGTGGTATCGTGAAACGCGGAATGGCAATCAAATCGAAACCTCCCTATAAACTTTCTCGTGATGTCATTCTGTTGCACGACAACGCTAGATCACTCACAGCCAACACAACAAAAGAACGTCTGCAGAAGTTCAAGTGGGAAGTCATGAGCCATCCTTTATAGTCCATATCTATCTCCGTGTGACTTCTACATTTTCATTGAGTTCAAAAAAGTCATACGGGGACAACGGTTTCAAACGGACGATGAATTCAAGGAGAGCGTACGCGATTGGTTCAGCCGTAGGGTTTCTACAAGCATGGCATTTCGCGACTAGTGTCACATGGGTATAAATGCAAAAACATTTGCGAGCTATACTTTTGCATTTCGTTAAATAATTACTGTGAAATACTCTCTGCCTCGTTTTTCATTGATTATTCCTTGTATTCCATTAAAAATGATTGCACCTTTGAAATTAATACATTGTTTTTTGGAATTTCTTGACTAAACCACAAGATGATGTACAATAAAAGATGTATGCGAAGGATGGTTGTATGTGTGGCGGAAAGCATGAATATTATAAGCGCGCACTTTGTAATAAAAAATGTACATAATGCATTTGTATATATGCCATATCCTTCATTATATCTATATGTGTGTGTTCCCTAGAATACATCATGGATTAATACCGAATGCTCTCCAGATTCATTTTGAATAATTCATACGGATTATCTCATTTTTTAGATTTTGAAGGACCCGAAAAGACAAGTAAGTGAATTTTCTCTTACATTTTGATAGAATTGAATTTGGAACCTAGAAAACCCAAAATTGTTCGTGTGAATTATGCTAAGCAAGAACGTAAGTAACAGCTCAACACAAAGAAATAAATAACTAATGGGAACGAATGGGTATCCCTTTCCACTTTCTCGCATACGTTCACAATGCAGCGCGTATTGTGTTTAACTTCGTAGTATAGGGAAGTGAATCGAGTACGCATTTTGGACTTTTTCTCGTAGCAGACTGGGGGTCGATCTGCAATTTTGGTGTCAAGACCGCATGTGAAATTTCTTTTATCTTGCTTGTTGAGCTTTTGAGCAACCACGTTCACATTTACTCGAGCAGATAAACAGACGACAGTCTATCTGTTGATGGATTTAGTCCAAAACTAGACTCAGATCTACAGGTTTGGTGTTAAGATCATATTCTAAAATTCATCTTTCTAGCTTATTGTGGTTTTTTAGTAATCGCGTTTACTTATCCACGTATTGACAGACCAACAGACAGTTAACCCACCGAAGGATTCAACCCAAAATTTGAAACATATATACAGTTCTGGTGAGGAAACTGCACATACTCAACTTGCTTGTTGCACTTTTAAAATCGTCATTAACGACCATTCCACGTCACGCAAATCCATCCCACAGTAGCTCCGATCCCCATATTCCCACCTGCTACGATTTCCTCGCGTGAACTCAGTGGCTTAGAGACCGGGCGCGAGTCTTGGAGAGCGCCATGAGGACAAAACGTTAGTGCGCTTATGTCACTTTTTAAAGTGAAATATGATGAAGAGGCGAAAAAATTATGCCATGCCCTGGGCGCCATTTATCCTTACTAAACTTTGGTGACGACTGGGGGCGAAAAAAAAAATCATACGCCCCAGGAGCCAGTTACACTCGCTACGTCACTGGGAGAACCACACACCTCGAGCCCCCTCCAAGTGCCTATTCCCACTACATTTCCGCATTTATGGGCCGGCAATCGAATAGCGTGGAGGGCTGGTAATTCGGTATGGGCTGGATATCCAATCTTTCTCTCCACGCTACGCCAGGCCAATTCTGACAGGTTCCGCATTGTCGATCTATTTTGACGAGGAGTGATTGGATTTGTGTGGCATGGATCGCTTGTGAATGACCAGCATACGTTATTGTGTTCACATGCACATTGGCAGGGAGATAGACTGACAGACTTCCTTTTGACAGATTTCTTCCAAAATTTGATAGAAATCTACAAATTTGGCATAAGGTGACATACCAAATTTAATTCGTTTAGGTTTTTGTGTTTTTGAGTTATCGTGATCACAAACAGAATCCCGAAAGTTTTTTTTCTTTTTTTCCAGGGCCTGAAACGAAGATTCATCAAAATCTGGTGTCGCCCTTTTTTTTTTTTTTTACTTACTCAAGAAGGGTCTGAAAAGTGGAAATTCATCAAAATCTGGATGCCGAATTTTATTTATTTATTTACTTTTTACTTAGAAAGGACGTGAAAAGTGGAGATTCATCAAAATCTGGGATCGGGACCTCAATTTCTTTTTTTTTACTCAGGTCAAAAAGAGTATGAAAAGTGGAAATTCATCGAAAGCTGCATGCCGAATTTTATTTATTTACTTAGGGAGGATTGAAATACAGTCGGACCTCTATTTAACGAACCTCTATTTTGCAAATTTCTCTATTTTGCGAACTTTTTCTTTGAACTAAGAACATTTTGCGAATTTCTTCGTAAAATAACCTCCAAATAGCGAAGTGCATTCTCTATTTAACGAACTTTTTCTTATGATCCTATATTTTTTCTCCCTATTTCTCAAAATATTTCTAAACATTTCAAACTTATTCTTTCTTTTAACACATTTTATGGTGATCAATGACCTTGATGCTGGAAAATGTCAAAGCGAAAGTGCTTGAGCACCAGAGAAAAAAATTTAATTCTTCATGAGGTGGGTAAAGGCGTGAAAAAAAAAGAATATTGCTTTAAAATTTGGTATTCCTCCAAACAGCTTATCAACCATAATAAAAGAATCGTGTTAAGATACAAAATTATGATTCATCAAATTCTTGTTCAAAACACTTAAAAGCATGTGTCTATAAAGATGTGGATGAGGCAGTTTTGAAGTGGACAGTGTGAAAAATAAAAACAATACAGCAATGAATTGTGATGAAGACGAAGATGATGAAGATGGAAATGATCATGATGCAGAAATCAACAAACCTTCGTATGATGAAATGCTAAAATTCAGTAATTTTAATTAAAAATACAGTGTATTCCCGGACAATGTTTTGTTTTATTCTTGTTTCCATTGAAGATTTCTTTTTGATGGGTAAAATATATAAAACAAATAGATATTAATTTACAAAATAAAGGTGTGATTAATTATTTTTTTAAATAATATTTAGTGTTTATGAATTTAAAATCTGTTTTGTGTAGTTTAAAGTATTTTAGAAGGTGAATCTCTATTTAACGAATTTTCCATATAACGAACTTTTTTTCGGGATTTAGCGACTTCGTTAAATAGAGGTCCGACTGTAATTTCTCTTTGTATACTTCGTATCGAGAAAGTGAAAAGATGCACTAAGAAGTATCTTATTGCGAAATCTGTTTTCTACCTCTTCGAAGAAATAAACAGATAAGAGGCTTGTATCGGATAACGAGAGTGGCCGTGAACCGTCTAATCGCATAATGAACTCTCATGCGACAGGCTGTGTCGTTCTTTCATCGAATTCTGTTATTGGATTTTTTTTTTTTCGAGTTTATGGCGCAAGGCCCATTATTTGATCGAGCTGCATCAAAAGGAGGTAAATAAAATTCTAGAAAAATGTTATAAAATGCGCCTTCTTAAATGTTTTCCCAATCACTATCCAATTTTCGTCATAAAAATTTTGCACCAACCCCAAAATTCAAAAGTAAACGTGAAAATTAAGCATTCATTAATTAAAATTGAAATGAAAATTAATTAAAAATCAGCATAATTTTCTCTCCCCCCCCCCCAAAAAAGAAAAGCGATTTAGTTCGTTGTTGGGTTGTTGAAATGTAATACAGTAAACTGCCGATTATTTGTGGTGTTGGGTGGCATGGCAACTGCGGATAAGCGAATTCCGAGGATTATCCGTAAAAAAGGCTGAGAAAGGACACAAATCAACTCCTACAAGCTTTTGAACGATTTTTTTTACAGATGCTCCTCTGGGGGAATCGCGAGTACACGGATGAGAAGTCACCAGATAAGTAATCGTGTTCTCGCTTCTCCAGAGGGTATAGCAAGGTGTGGGGTAGTCACCTTCACTCCGATGACGGGACTGCCTCCTTCGAGAGGAGTTGAGCCGTGGCCGGTGATGGCCGTTAGGACTCCAACTTTAGTGCCCGAGTTGCTGTCATGTACGTTCAAAACATCCGAGTTGCTGTCATAACGTCAAAAACATATACGTTCCGGTCATTCAGATTATACCGCACGGCTTCGCTCCAGACCGGGGTGGCTTCTATGCATTACAGTAAAGGGTCTACAACAGTGTTTCCATTTTTTTGTGCCACGCCCCATCGAGGCTTATCTAGATACATAATTTTTAATATTCAAAAATTGAATCGTTCGCTAAAGGAACTTAAATTATAGGTTTTAGGAAGAAATCACTAGGAAATTATTGAGAAACACAGTAAGTAAATTTTCAAAAACATATGCTGAAGAACTGAAATTCAGGTACGAAATCATTTTAATGCAAGGCATTTTTATATTATTTTAATTATTAGTAATTATTTATTATTTAAATTTAGTGAGATTTGCGCTTGATGCCTGCTGCAAAGAGGTTTTATGTTAGGTTCTAATTTAGTTAGCTTCAGTCTCAAGTCTCACCATTGTGTGAAATACAGCCGATTTCTTTTTATTATTATTTTTTAGCTGAAAATCATTTATGGGCTTAAATCCGCGTTCAGCTAAATATGAAGGTGGAAATGGTAACAATAGTTTCCTTGCACGTTTTGCTGAATTTGGTTATTTGATTTCTGTTTCCTCACAAAGTAGCTGTGTATCTGTACTGTAGCTGTGTAAAGCACTGTATTATCGCTCCTTTTATATTAAACTACCAGTACGAGAACGGCGTTGCCCGTGGCATAATGACTTCAACAAAATAAAAAAAAGCCAAAAGTTTTGAAAACGAAGTCAAAACACACACGCATTATTGATTTCGCCCTCGATTTTTAGTGAATTAAGTGAAAGTTAGTGAAATTTAGTGAAAGTTCACGCAGGAACTTGAGCGAGATGAATAATGTGTTCTTTTAACTGAAGATATCAGCATATATACGAGACTATCAAAAGTATAAAACAAATAAATCAAATCATTCTTGGATCAGTAAAATGAAGTACTTAAGATTAGCTGACGCAATAAAATGATCGAGAGTATAACGTGATTTTCGCTTGGTACCGCCAGCCAATCCGATAGTAGAAATGCATTCTGGGAACTGAGAGTAACCTGGGATCGGTCGAAAGCTTCGTCGTTTCGGATTTGAGAGAAAAATGTTTTGAACTGATCAATAAAAAAAATCATAGAAAATTGGAGAAAAAAGATATTCTAACCATTCTTGTTTTAGAACAAGGATAAATATTCCGGTTTATACCTAAAAAAATTGAAAATGATAGCGTTATTAGAACGACGGATGCAAGAAAATAAGAATTGAAAGTTAAAAATATAAAGGAAAAGTGATTATTATTTAAAAATTTCTCACAATTCAGTAAATTATGTTGGAAATTCAAAACAAATTTCATTAGAACGAAAATTGTTTGTTCTATCCGGTGGTGCATTGATTGGTTTTCAACGATCATTAGAAAAGATACTACAGCCGTAAACGTGCCAAAAAAATGACCCCAAATAACACAAAACATTAAATAAAAAATTTTCTAGATTAAATTTTAAAATTCTGGTTTCGAGGTGCATTGAGTCACCATTACGAATACTTGTGTGCCAAATTTCATAGCTATAAGTGCAATAGATTTGTCTGAACATCGCACACACGCAAACATTGCTTTTTATAAGTATAGATAAAGTTTTAACTGACTCATCATTTTGTATTTCTGCGAATTCTTCTTGATACTGCATTGTCCCCCTTAACAATAAAATTCCCACCCTGTGGGGCGTGGGCTCCACGTTTGGAAACACTGACCTACACATACCATTGTGACTCAATAAACGGCAGATTTTTGTACCTACCTAGTTTGTCGTTTTACTTTTTTTTACAAAAAAATTGACCAATTTTTTTCGTGTGCTTTAAAAGACCTCTTCTTTACTTGTAATTGAAGTGTCTTTAATTACGTTCCGTGACAAGTTATGCATGATTTTGTACCTCCAGATATTGAATGAGTCCGGAGAAAAAAGGAAAACCGCGTATAATCGAAAGTTTACCATACTCAACGAAGTGTGACACAAAATAGCAAAGTCTGTTTATTGATGTGAACGTATGTACAATTTCCTTTTGCCTATAATATTTGAACTACAGGATGTCCGAGAATTGTTGAACCCATTTCAAAAATTAATTTAAAAAATAATGTTACAACTACAGTTTTTTTTTTAATGATTGCGCATTTTAAAAAGTCTTTTTTAAGATTTGTAACAAAGAGACTTTTACCTTCGGTCAGAAAAGTGTTACATTTGTCCAATTAATAGCTTCTTAATGCAAATATTACTCGTTAAACCAAACAAAAATTGTATACTCCATTATCATTCAAGAAAATTGCACACATTTAAAAATTCAGTAAATATTATTGGACCCATTTCAAAAGTTAATAAAAAAAACTTATAATGTTACAACTACGGTTATTATTTTTAATGAGAGCGCATTTTAAAAAGTTTTTTTCCAGATAGGTAAAGCGCCGTTACGGTGGTCTAGGGGGTCGTAAATTATTGGACATCTCCCATTTTTGACAGCCATTATCTGCGAAACTATTAAAGCAAGAAGAAAAATAAAAGCATGTATTTGTAGGGAATTTTACTCTCTTTAATTTGTAATTCGAAAACTGAATAGTTTTCGAAATATTCAAGAAAAACTAAAAAAGGAAACCAGAAAACGCGCAGCAACTTCTGCTAATCGGTAGTTATTGCGTATGGAAATCTCTCGTTGTAGTAAATTTAGAACGCCGTAATGGTACGCCACCTATCTGAAAAAAACTTTTTTTTTTGCTCTCTCATTTAAAAACGCAGTTGTAACATAATTAGTTTTTTTATTATTAATTTTTGAAATGGATCCAATAATTTATGACCACTCTGTATTGTTAGATTTAGTGACTCTTGGAATGTCTGCATAGAGTTGTCCATAAGTAAATACAGCGTTTATCAAGTATAATCTAGCTGTTTGAAGCGTTGGGAAAAAAAGTTGTGAGGGAGTTGCGCTTCCATGATGTCGCAATCTTTGTAATACTTTTAATTTTTTGTGGGTGTGTTTTTTGACACAAACTGAGTATGTTATATTAGAAGTTGATAAAAATCCTATTCACTGATATCTTTTTCATCGCTGTGAGTTGGAAAAAGGGGTACTGACAACAGAAATAATGTATAGGATATTTATTTAACAAATTCCTATCAAAACTTTCTAGTCGAGTTGACATTCTTGATTTTTTTTTCTCAGAAGTGTTGAGGAAACTGAAACTCCCCGTTGGAGTTTACACGATCCCAATATTTTTCTAGGAAACTTTACTCGTACTTCAAAAAGTCCTTTTTAGAGCAGCACCGGAAAAAAGAAAAAAAAAGGGCAAAAATTAAAAATTTTGACATTGCAAACAGTGATAAAATAAAACGAAACAAGGAAAGATATGATCTCTATTTTAGGGAAAAAACGAATATATTTTAAAGTCATCTAGATACTGTTGGAGCTACCAGCTATTATTGGAGAAATGTATTATGGAATCAAAAAACAAAAACAAGCAATAGTCGGCCATTAAAGGTATATATTTACAGGGTTATTCAACATCAGTGCGGGAAACTTGCGGGAGGGGTAGGGCGCACAAAGACGATTCGGAATCGCATGGTATTGCAGGGTCGGAAATGCTCTCTTCACGAGCTAGGGCAAAAGAGAACTAAAGAGTAGAAAAGAAATGAATCAACAACATGTAAGCATAAAAAAGTATTTTAATCATATTTATGTTAGCAGAAATGCTGCAGAACGTACCCGAAATTTCGCTTAGAAGCTCTTGCACATGCTTAACATCGGCGCTGCGTGGAGTCCTTAGCATTCTGGAAGATTCTTGTGGTATTGCAGCAACAGAAATGCAAGCGACAAGTTCTTCAACTGATTCAACTTGAGTCTCATTATTTGTTTATTTATCAGCCCACGCCGACCTATTTACCTACTGTTCAGCAACGGATTCCGAGACTACCACTTTTGGACGATTTTACACAGGAAAGGGTGTCAGTCAATGAGTTATATGAGAGCATTTCCGGAGTTCTTTGTTAGATCATGCTTAGTAAAATGTAAACATCACCCTTCCATTCTTCACTTTCCCCCTATTTTGATGAAAATAACTCTGCTCGGCGCATGCGCAAAAGACCGGAGGGTTTCCGAATCCGTTGCTAAACAATACAGGGTTTAGAGCGTTTACTGGTCGATGGGGGTGGGGGGGAGTCTCATACATTTTTGCTTTCATATGATGAAGATGACAAGGTATGATAGGCCCGGTGATCTTGCAGGTTAATGAACCGAACCACCTAACTTGATGCAATGCTGTCAGAAGGTAACGTTAAGGTGTTGCCGGACATCATTTGTAGAATGAGCGGGGGCCCAGTCATAAAGCCGACCATTCACTTGAAGGATTGCCATGCTATTCATCATAAGCCTGTTTTTTATTTCACTCATCAAAAAATACAGGTACTCCATTCACTTGATATTTAAAAGAACTGTAACTCTGAACGAAGGTAGGGGGAGCGATCTTCTTTCCCTCTATACAGCTGATTGTCAATCGCTCTTCGATTTTCCCCAGTCAGCAGATTTTAATTTATGCTACCTTCGAAGCGAGGCTTCAATCTACGCAAGGCATTGTTCTTTTCGCTAGCCTCTTTCAGGGTCCCTCTGAAGCGAGTCTCCAGCGTTTTCGCTCCGATTTCAGTCCAGACGGAATTCCAACCACCGCAAGCCATTTGGCAGATTTCCATAGATTTTTATGTCTTTTTCCTTCTCGCGTTCCAAAATATTCAGTTTATCTGTGGAGTGAATGGGGGCTTAATGGAACTCTTGAGCGGCGACGCTGGGACTGAGAAACATGTTCTTATTCGAGAAGTTCCGGCATGACTTGCTGTAGAAATATTAATTATTATATATTATTATAATTGATAATGATCTGTATAATTATTTATATTATTATATAATATAAATTATAATATTATATCGGTATTCCTTACCACCCAGACGAGGCGGTCTTATAAGAGGTTGTCTCCAACAATGCCCTCCCAAACATTTACAGGCGAATAGTTTTGAACTGAAATGTGTGTAGTTCAGTTCCCACACAACGCCCTCTACCGCATGAAGAAGGCATTTCCGACCTTGCAATGCTATATGATTCCGAATCGTCTTCGTACCCCCTACCATTCCCTCAAGTTTATTGTACTGGTGCAAAATCTCCCTGTATGGTACTACTCATTCCAGTACATCATTTAGAAATTAATTTTTATCTATCTATAGAGCTGAAACAGTGAAAGAGAACTTTTTAATTCGTTCCACCTCGTAACTTTTTTTCTTGGGGGATTATTAAATTTATTATTGCGAAAAAACAGTGAAGAAATAATAGTCGGTTCAGTTAGTTTATTATCCCGTCTTGAATCTATATGAGAGCTGTTTTGGGAAAGACATCATTATTTTGAATCGTGGCCAAGAGCCGAGGATGACACCTGAGTCGTCACCCTAGTATCTAAACGTCTACGCCACACCAACGCGAATTAAGAATGAAAATACCCTAAGACAGACAATTAATTTGAATTTCCAATCATTTTGCTCTATGCAATTCTCTCTCGAGGATCATTAAACTTGTTATTAGGGTTTGGGTTAATGGAGTTTACTGGCGCAAAAACCATTTTTGATCATGCTGTGCCAAACATATGGTCTAGGATAGAATCTTATCATGTTATTATGACAAGCAGCGGGAGTGGCCTCCCCTAAACTTTCTCGTATACTTTTCAAACATTTGTCATTTCCCTTCCCCCTGGTTTGATAAAAAGTTCGAACCAACCCCAGAATGCATTGACTATCAGAAGGTTTTTCATTGTAGATTATAGTGACAGTAAAATATTGAGGTGAATAATCACATTCAAAAAGATGCGTATGTACAGTGAAACCTCTCTGAGCGGCCACCCCTCCGCTCCGAGAGAAATTGGCCGCTCAGAGGGGGTGGCCACTCTGAAGGGTTTTCGTTGCCATTACAAGATAATTGCTATAATACATAATATAAACAAGTCTGACACATATTTCTTATTTAAAATGAAGTTTGAGACTTATCTAAAGAGAAAATAGTACTTTATTTAATAATTTTTTACATTTTTTTGAAAAAAGGATACAATTTTTGATTTTTTTACCCTTCTCGGAAAAAAACCCATTTTTTCAAGATCGTTTTTCAGTTTAAAAAGTAAATCTCTAGCCGATGCGTTTGTTAAATGGGATGGGCGAACCCACCCGGCGGCCGTTCAGAGGGGTTGGGTGGCCGTTGCTAGGGGTTATTTTAACATTAGAGTCTATGGGCAGAAAAATCCGTGCCATGAAAAATTGGCCGTTAAGAGGGGTGGCCGTTCGAAGAGGTTTCACTGTATTAAAACTTCGCAATATTTATTATTTTTTTTTTTATCAAACTCTAGAAATACGAGTTCCGCGTGCGGAGAAGAAAACAGGGGAATATCTTGCTCGCTGAATAGCTTAGCATGCGCAGAGATTGCTTCCAGTACGCCAGTAAAACGAGACGCCCTAAATGTTTGCTTCCTTACAGAATCTCGCCGCCAGAATTCGTTTTTGGCAAACTGCCAAGTTTTCGGAGTATCCCTTCTTTGCACAGGCATTTACGCATGCGCATGGAGTTGAACAAGTATGCTATTATACAGACCAACAGACAGTCAGCCGACGGATTTGGCCCAAAATTTTATACGGACCTACATTCATGACGATAGAACAGTGTACCAAATTTTTTCGATCTAGCTATTCAAGTTTTTGAGTTATAGTGTTCACATGACTTCGGACATACAGACAGACAGACTTCCCGTTGACGGATTTTGTCCAAAATTTGATAGAAACCTACAAATTATGTTTAAAGACCACATACCAAATTTCATCCCCGTAGCTCTAATAGTTTTCGAGTTATCATGTTCACAGACATACAGACAGACATAATTCCAAAATTGTGTTTTTCGGAATCAGGGAGGTCTAAAACGTGGAGATTCATTAAAATCTCGAGTTCGAATTTTTTGACTATTACAATACTTTCTCTTTGTATACTTCGTATACGAGAAAGTAAAAAGTGAAGGAAGAATCAAGATATCCCGAAAGAAAAACTGCGAATTTAGAATTTTAATGACATAGCTGAATGAAATTTTATTTTGAGGATCATTCAACTTATTGAGTCAAAATATCAAAGATAAAACCGAAATACAACTAAAGAAAGCATTTTTTCCCCACTGCTCTTGAACCTATCCAGAAATGAACTTTATCTCTCCTCGTGTCGACGCTTTTGTGACGATCAAAGTCCAGATTATTCGAAAGAAGATACCTCAGTTAATGATCAGAGCATTATCTCCAGAAAGCCGGCGGTAAACGGATCAACTTTGACGCTACTAACCTACATCCTGACAGCTCTAAGCAAAATGAGATTTCCAATTAAATGGAAACCGGACTATAATGGATTCTACAAACTTGACAGAGACCCACTTTATTCAATTTTACCATTAAGCCAAGAATGGTCCCTGAAATGTATTTGGGCGAAAGATCGATCTGGTTTACTGAGACCTAATATAATTGATATTTGGAGAAACTCTAGAGTTGGTGACGCTTCAGTTTCAGGAACTCTTTGCATTCTTTACGGTCAAGAATGTCTATTGGAGAAGCGTTTCAACAGATCAATTTCAGCGGGTTATGATCATACTACTATAGAATTCGATTACGACTGTGATGTTTATTGTATTGATAAGATCTTTTTCATAGATGGATACGTAAAAATATCCGAGAGAGACTCCGAATCTGAATCCTTCACAGGTTTATCAGATGATTTGGGATGTTTGATTGGCCCGAATGTTCCATATTTTTCAGATGTGAAGCTGAAGTGCGGATCTTGTATTATACCTGCTCATAAAAACATTCTTTGTGCAAGATCCCCTGTGTTTGCTGCAATGTTTTTAAACCCGATGAAAGAAAGTGTAACAAATGAGGTGGATATCGTTGACATCACCCCCTCTATTCTTCGGGACATGCTGACCTTCATCTATACCGGTAAAAGCAGGAATATGACTGTAACGTCTGCCGGTGATCTCTTGTTTGTGGCTGACAAATACCAGGTTCAACATCTCAGAACAGTATGTTGCGACTACATGAAGAGCAACATCTCTGTTGAAAATGCGATGAAAATCTTCATGCTGGGTGATACGTATGATCAGGATGTGAAGGCCTTTGCGCTGGAGTTTATCTGTAGTAAATTCAATGAGTTCTCTGATTTGGAACAATCAGAAGATTGGAAGCTTTTGCTAAAGGAAAAACATACATTAGCTGTAGAACTGTTAATATCGTTAATCAAAGCTAAAGATGAAAAGATAAAAGGATACAGGAAGGTACAGACGCTAAGTGTGATGGGGTTAATTTGATATTAATCAGATGAAAATGTGATCAGTTGCACTGTAGAAGAATTTCTCCAAGTTAGATTAATTTGTAAAATGTGATCAGTTGTACTGTAGAAGAATTTTTCAAGTTAGATTAATTTGTAAAATGTGATCAGTTGCACTGTAGAAGAATTTTTCAAGTTAGATTAATTTGTAAACTGTGTAAATCAGTCAAACTTAAATGCTTTTCGTTGAAAAGGATTGAAATTTATTAATTAATTTTAACTTTCTATATTACTTGCAGAAAATATAGAATTTACCCGCAAGTAATATAAAGAATTAATTTAGCTTCAAAAAGAATAAGAGGTAAGTTTCGTTGCTAGAAAAATCACTAATTCTTTATTTACTGAGATATCTTGATTTTGCCGATTAATTAATTAATTAATCGGCAAAAAATCGGTTTGCATCTTCACGATTTCTGATAAATTAAAATTTTGTCACATGGGCTTTTTTTAAAACAAATACTGTTATTAGTATCAGATATTTAGCCCATAAATTTCTTGTATACACTTACTGCAAATTTGCAAATTAAATATTTCATTTCTAATAAGATTGCATTTGACATACTCGTAAATTTTGTAGGTTGTCTCAGCGTCTTAATTTTTCTCAGGGATTTATTATTGTATTATTAATGCATTTATATTTCTCGTTTCGTTTGTATTGTCCAAGATGTGAAATGATGTTCCTGAATTTTTTTTAGTTTTGTATATTAGTTTTGAATATATGAATTCTATAATATTGTATCATTTAATTCTTTGCTATGATTTATATTTATTTAAAAAAATCATTTTGATTATGGAGTGTGTTATGTTTAGTAATATTTATGTTTTAATATCTATTGATTTGTCGTGTTGTGCAGCATTCCTTCGAAGTAAATTTCGATGTTTATGTAAAGTTATTTTTTATATCTTATATCGTTTGTATATTTTATTAGATTAATGTTAATAAATTTAAAATACATTAAACTGTAACTTTTTATTTTATTGAAACTCTCCGATTTTTGAGATAGTTTTAATCATATCTTTTAAAAAATAAAATGTTCTTTAGAAGAACTTTCATTTCCACAAAGCTTTTTTCAAGAATAACAATAATAAATTGTTATAGAAAATTTCATATAATTAAATCGAACAAATTAATATGAAATTGTTAGACCTAATTAATTGTAAACACGGCCATATTTAGAAAAAGACTTTCTTGTTAATAAAAAAAAATTAAAAGCAATTTATTTTTTAGATTTATGTAGAATCTGCCATTTTGCTGTCATTTTTGAATGGAGCAGTGAATAGCTCGTAACTCTGCTTTTCAAAAAAAAGTAACTTTATTTGTTTCATAAATTTACTGATGAGACTTTCATTTATTAGTTTCACAGGCGTTAAGAATCGAAACAAAATGGCTCGTCGTTGAAGTTAATACATTTCCTGTCGCAAATTTTTCGAAGTAACAAAGATCAGAGCTGGACAGTTTTACTACTAAGATAATAATTTAAGTAAGCTCGTTCTAAAATAGAAGTTCTTAAACTGTCGATCGAGTTCTTTAGTGGAGTAGCGAAAACTCTGATAGGTGCGGGGCTTTCTTTCAGATTCTTTCAACATTTGCAAACAAAATTGGTTAAGAAAATTATCTCCACTTAAAAAAAATAATTAAAAATTGGTAAATTGCTATTTTTAGTTGAATTTATTTTCTGTTATCAATTATTCATAATTATTATTTTTTTATTTTCAAACTTCGGGGTTGCGATAAACTTTTTTTGGCGGAAATTGGGACCACTAAATTTTTCCAGGGATTGGGTTGTAAGAATTCAAAAGGCGATTATTGAAATTAAAATAGAACAAAAGGATACATTATATTAATACCAGTGGCGTAACTAGGGTGGGGAAGGTAGGGCACGTGCCCAGACGCAATTACAAGAGGGCGCAAAATTAAGGAATGAATTGACTGCATTTAAAAAGAGAAATAGGTTTTTTTAAAGCTCTTATTTCCTAAAATCTTAAAAATTGAAGCGATTTCAACAAAGTGTGGTAAAATCTTAAGAATGTAATCTTTTTTATAACCCAGAAGCGTCAAACTATGATAAAGTAAGGAATAATATTATGTTTCAGAGATCTGCTGACCAAAAGCCTCATCGTGAAATTAGAAGCTCGTTAGTGGAGTGGGAGCTAAGGGAAGACAGTTAAGAATCGAATATCACCGCAGGGTTTCTTATGGTTTCTAACTGTATGCCTGATTGGATATAGGTTTCTTCGGAAATTGGTGATAAATGGTTAACAAAAATGTGTCATTCCTATTTTCATTCAGCAAAGACTGTGATTGAAGAAAGTAAAAAATACCTCCATTTTTTGGCTTAGTGTAAGAACACTTAAGAAACTTTGAATGACGTAATTTCATTCTATTACTTAGCTATCTTTACATTGTTTTCAGCACTGGATATTTGCAAAATTTGTATGCTGAAAATGCGATGGTGTTTATTTTAAATTTTATTTCGCAAACCCAGATGTAATTGTTCTGTAAAAAAATAAATAAATAAAACTGAAAGAGAGAGAGAGAGAAAAGACCGCATAAAGTTTGCAATTGCAAGTAAAAATTATCAGTCAGTGTTTGCATTAAAATCAAGATAAATGAAAGCGAGAAAATTACATAAAGAAAAGAAATTCAGTTCCTGCCATAATGTGTCTTATGTGTAATACTTTCTATGAGCAAATAAGTAATACATTTTTTTCATAATTATTCGTACGTGTTTGGATTTTTCACTGGATTAAGAGATTTGTACACATTTTATATTATTTTTAAGTACGAGTCAAGTACTATTATTTATATTATTCTAACATATCCAAAGTTTCTTACCAACAACTTTGAATTTCTCGCTTGAGCCATATTTAAAGGATTAAAGTTAGAATGCACCAAATTTTCTGAGAAAATGAATCGAAATTGTGTAAAAAAACTGATATTTTAAAATAAATGTCATATAAACTCAAAATTGTTTTGTATATTATTTTTTGAGTTTATTTGTACTTTTAAACTTTTCACTCCCCAGTATAAAGTTTCCGAAACGAAAATGAGGACCGCATTTCAAAAGAAGGGGGGGGGGGGGGGGCAGTTTTGTAATTGGCCCTGGGCGCCATTTTATGTAGGTACGCCACTGGTTAATACAGAAATTAAATGCTACTCTTAGACAGACAAATGCATTGTAAGACAATGCATGTATATAGATATCAATTATTTAAGAAGTTCGAAATTCTTTAGAAGGGATACTCGATTGAAACTGATATGAAAAGTTGTCTCTAAAAAGCTTGAGAAAGCACAAAAGAAATGATTGAAAGTCTTTAAAAATCTAGTAAGTGGATGAAAAATGAAATTCACTCTTAAGAAAATGCGAAATCAAAATAATTAAAATAATTTTGAAGTAATAAAGATTCATTGTAGATAAATCAGAAGCAGAATTTTTATTGTCTTGAAATGAATCTGGTGAAAACAAATATCTCAAAATCATTTTTAATTTACGCTTCTTTCATTAGCCGATTAATCTTGAAAATATTTCTTCATAATTAATAACGATGGTATTAATAAGAATTTGGTATATCTCAGGTAAAAAAATACTTTCATCAATTAAATTAGTTTTTCATCACATAAAAAGGATGAAGGAAAGTCGAAACGAACAGAAAGTTTCTATAAACTTAAGCATTCATGACTATATGTCAAATATTATTTTAATTGTATTACTATATTACACTACCCCAGTCAATTAAGTTCTCCGATTTGCCATTTTTCTTGTCCAAAATTAGAAGTTCGATTTTCAAAGAAATCAAGGAATATATTATTTATTTATTCTTAAAAAATTGAAAATTCAGAAAGATAAATAAATAAATTCATTGATTTTATATTGCATATTAAACTCAATAATTAAATATACATATGGACGTTGCATTTTTGACACTAAATCAGAAAATACTGTCTAAAGGAGTTGATCATTTCTTTCCAAACTGTCTTTTGCCATATTGGTCGAACGGTAATGATTATTCCAATCAATTTTCATCGTTTCTATCATGCGTTGCTAGTTAAAGCCTAGTTAGCTAAAATTAAAATAAAAAAGCTCATACTACAAAAAACTTGCGTACTTGTAAATAAACTTGTTCAGGAAACAAGAAAACAAAACCGAACGTGGTTTCCTAATTTGCCATTTTCTATTAGGAGACGTAGTAGCTGCACTTACATGCATAAAAAAGTCATGGTGTGTGTGTGGGGGCGTTTAAGGGTTCAGTGAATGAACCAAGGTAGTGTAACAGTTATTTATTTACGAGTTTACGTTACACACAGACAATTTACATAAAAAATTCATAAATGATACAAAATTAATCAAGAGCCTAGTTCTTGTTAGGCATCATGTGCGATTGTCTGATCTCAACTGACCAGTCTTCAGAGGGCGCTGAATCTGACGTCAGTCACCGTTAGTTATGGTTAATGTTACAAGAGCGGCTACAATGGCTAAATATCTAAACCGAAATTTCCCAAATATGTCTCTGTTCTTTTCTTCATTTGAGTCACCGTTAGTTATGGTTAATGTTACAAGATCGGCTACAATGGCTAAATATCTAAACCGAAATTTCCCAAATATGTCTCTGTTCTTTTCTTCATTTGAGTCACCGTTAGTTATGGTTAATGTTACAAGATCGGCTACAATGGCTAAATATCTAAACCGAAATTTCCCAAATTTGTCTCTGTTCTTTTCTTCATTTTGGAGTAAGTGGAAAATCGATGCACTAAAAATGGACGGAGGGAGTATTAATTATATTAAACCGAAGTACTTTCTTTGGGCTGGATGAAAGGGAAATTTTATTCCAAATTTTTTTTTTCTTTTTCCTTTCAGAACATTATCTAAGTCACTACTCTCAATGTCAAATTTTATCTACAACATTCCGAGTATCAACACTGTCTCAACCTTCTTATCGATAAGCATGGAAGCCGACGGAGGGCATCGACTTCATTCATCAAAAGAGCAGATAACCTTTTTTCATTCTGTGTTTAGATACATGTCGAAACAGAGGCTTGAATAAAGTTCCTTAACCCAAGGAGTTACAGCCTTGGTAGGTAGAGAAAATGTTACCACTATGCACAAAAGGGAAGGCATAAAATCATTTACTGTGTGTTATCACAAATAGTTAAAAAAGTGAAATTTTGAAGAATTTTCCTATAAATATTTTACTATGTCGTCGCTTAATAAGTAACACCACCTATCTCAATTTTTTGAAATTTCAAAAAGGGAGAAAGTAATCAATTTTCCGCAACCAATAACGAATATTTATAAATTTTTTAAACATCTAATATGAGCATGGAGACCGCGGTGGCCAAGTGGTAAAGTCTCGACCTCGGAACCCGATTCCATTGAATATCCGCCGTGTATGGGGCCTGTTGCACGCTAAATCATACTTAGTGGCCAAACGTCCTCCCGTTGGTGAGGCGCGGAATTTTAGAGAGGAGGTGCCAGCTCAGGTGTCGTCCTCGTCATCTGACCGCGGTTCAAAATTACGAGGTCCGTTCCTAAATAGCCCTCGTGTTGCTTCGAAACGGGACGTTAATATAACCTAACCTAACCTGACATGAACATGAGACTAGATGTGGAAAAAAGAAATTCAGAAATATTCGTTATTGGTTGCGAAAAATTGAGTATTTTATTCCTCTTTTGAAATTTCAAAAAATTGAGATAGGTGGTGTTGCTTGTTAAGCGACGATGGCCATTCTAATATGATCAATGTGGATACATTAGATTTCAGTGAAAATAGTAAAAATAATAGCAAAATATGCTCTTCATGCTTCTCCATTTCATCCTATTTTTTTTGAATTTTTTTTAATAATGAACTATTTCACTATTTTTGATTTTTTAAAAATCTTATTGATGTAGTTACTTGAAAACCCGTGCGACACTTTCGCATGTTTAAACTCGCTTCAAACTTTCGCAGGAGATTCCTAAACGTGTCATATGAGTTTACCGAAATGATAATTTTTCTTGCAACTTAAAATTTGTTTTAATTCAAATGTTGAAACATACATTGTTTTTAATTCAAAATGAGTATCCTATCACTGAAGTCGCTAAAATACCCCTATTCAATGATACCTCATGCATCGCTGTAGGCTTTGTATTAGTTGAGAAACCAGCGGGAGTGGCCTCCCCTAAACTTTTTAGTATACTTCTCGAAAATTTGTCGTTTCCCCTTCCCCTGCGTGGATAAAAAAATCGAACCTATTGTAGCCCAGAATGCAATGACTATCAGAAGGTTTTTCATTGTAGATTGTAGCGATTGTAAAATATTTAGGTGCAGAATCAAATTCAAAGAGATGCGTATGTATTAAAATTTAGCAATATATATTTTCTATCACACTCTAGCAAGCTCCGCTAATGCGAGGGCGTGCGCGAGCGAAAAGAAAACAGAAGAAAATGACTTCGTTCGCTATCGCTGAATAGCTTGCGCTTGCGCAAAGATTACTTCCAGTAAGCAAGTAAAAATTATGAATATGCAACTTGAACGCCTTTTTTCTTAACCGATTGAAACAAAATTTGGGCGCAGATCTATAATTAATGTTAGCAATCGTCATACCAATTTTTATTTATCTAAGCCAAAGGGTTTAGGAGATATAATTTTTATGAGTATGTGATTATATAGTCCGACAGACAGGTGACCCTTTGACGGATTTGGCCCAAACCTTTACACGGACCTACATTCGTGAAGATAAAATTGTGTACCAAATTCTATCTATCTAGATATTCAAGTTTTTGAGTTAAAGTGTTCACATAAACGCCGACAGACAGACAGACTTCCCGCAGACGAATTTTGTCCAAAATTTGATAGAAAGCTGCAAATTATGTGGCAAGATCACATACCAAATTTGATCCCCGTAGCTCTAAGTTTTCGAGTTACCGTGTTCAGACACACAGACAGACATAATTCCAAAATTGTGTTTTTCGAACTCAGGGAGGTCTAAAACGTGGAGATTCGTCAAAATTCGAATTAGAATTTTTTGATGATTACAATACTTTCTCTTTGTATACTTCGCATACGAGAAAGTAAACAGGGATGTTGATAAAAGAAATAATGATTTTGTCCAATGCACCCTCCCCTTAGACAGCATCCAGGAATGAAGTTCTGAAAATCAGATTTCTTTAGAAGGAATGGCGCTAGAGTTTGCCCGACGAAGGGGGGGGGGCGATTTGCCCGACATTGGGACACGATCTCCCCGACAGGGGGAGAAGAGTATAATGAAAATCTCAAATTTTCGCCAGATTTATTTATCAACTACAATTGAATACCAAATTGAATTGAATACAAAAATTTTTCCCGAAGGGATACAAAAATTTTCCCCGACAGGGGGCACAGCATCCCCGACGGGGGAGGGGGAGCTGGCCACCCCTGTTCTTTAGGTCCATGGAATATACTTCTGATCATGTTTCGCTGGCCTGAATCCTAAATAACCATCTTTTAAACGATGAAAAATGGTTTGACGATCTCCAGTTCCTTCATTTGACATGTACATGAGAAACGAAAATTTTTATAATTTGAATTTTGGTGTTGATTATTTGAAAATCCGAAATTCATTAGAAGGTGGATAAAATTGAACAAAAATCTTTGAATGGTCTCTACTTCCTTCATTCGACATATAACCGAGAAACATAATTTTTTTTGTATGTTTTGTATTTTTTTGTTTATAATTTGAAAAGCTGAAATCTATTGGAAGGAGAACAAAATTCGACCAAAAATGAATGGATGGTATCCACTTCCTTCCTTTGACATGCATATGAGAAATGATATTTTTATTATGTTTTTTCTGTATTTTGAGGCTTATTTTTTGAAAATCCGAAATTCTTTATAATTTAACAAAACAGTATTGAAAAGGATGAGGGAAAGTTGGTAAAAAATTACCTTGAAAGTTGAATCCCAGATATTGAAAGGTTATAAATCATTCTGTTGCAGAATAATGCATTGTTCGCTACTATATTAGCGAATCTTTTATATTAGAGTCATTTTTACTTCATTAAATCAGCAAGCGATGTCGATATCAGTCAAAGCCTCTGTTTTGAGAGTTTGTATTGAATTTATTCATTTCTTCTAACACAAAAAAACTTTATTTCAATTTGACACCTCCCAGTTTATTTACATTTTGCTTAAAACTAATCATATTTGGGAAGAAATGTGCATTTTATTATGGTCTATATTTTTATTTATCGCGGACATTAATTTTGCACCGCACGTTGAAAAGTAATTCAGAGTCTTGTTGTCTATTCACTGTATGTTAACCTTAAAAGTTCAATAACTTGAAGGTGAACTTCACGTGTAAAAATATTTGTAGTCCATAAGGACACGAATTACTCTTAACACTTCAATGACAAATCAATTTTCAATGAGTCTCAACATTCCATTTATTTAATTATTACCCACGCACCCATAAGGTATGGAGCATTTAAACGGTCGGCGAGGAAGAATACAATGAAAAAGTGACTCATTGTATAAACATTCAAAACAAATACAGAATAAAAATACAATCCTCAAAAATCAACGTTCCACTGCTATAACTCGTCTGAAATTAAATGAATTTTTCCAACAATTACACTGGAACAACTACTGTCTATCCGCCACCAGAACTTTGCTCGCCAAGTTGTCTGGTTGACGGCGGTCGCTATAGAAACAAGTTATCGTAGGAGAAATCCATTATCAGTAGCTAGATATTCATTCAAGTTTGTTATATTGGCGTATTTAGTCCAAATGGGAAGGAAAGTGCAACTCAGGGCCGGACAAACACTCCATTTGTCCATGTCCCGGCACGGAGTAAAAAAATCGAAGGGTGCAAAATTGCCAAAACAAAATGAGAAAAAATTATAACTGAGTTTCTGAATTAGAAACTTTTCTGAAAAAATCTTTTTAAAGCTAGTCCAACTGTTAGCAGAAATTGATCCTACCATGGAGGAACATGTAAGAAGGGCTTTAAACAAACATAACATAACCACAGCATACCCCCGAACTCGGAGCCTAGACGGCTTCCTGTCGGTTGGATGAGTATGTGTGAAACTTTATTGAAAAGCAAAAGCAAAAGAAAAAAAAATGCATCATGAGATATAAAAACACATAAAAGGGAACATGAACAAAGAAAAAATGAAAAGCACATGGAGGGTTACCATCCTAGTATAATATAAAATATATACAAGAGGAGTTATCATATATGAGTGCAGTGAAAGGGTTGCAGCTCCATGATTCGGAGCTGTTACTGTTGTTCGATGCTACGATAAAGAAGAATTGAATAATGTAGTACAACCGGTTAAATTGAAGATTATTGTCGCAACCATCCTAAAAATTGTGGGACTGGTTTTTGTTCTGTCTTGTTATTTATACTTAGGGGTCGCTGGAATTGTTGATTCAGGGTTGGAAGTGATGTAAAAGGTGAATTTTTCGAATGAATTACGGAAGATTTGGTGGTGGCTGGTTGCTGTTCTTATGGAAGTATGCTCTGCTGCTCAACTGCGTATTCATCGAATTTCTGGTTCCGGGAGGTGAATCTTTGGAAGTAGCTATTTCTAGGCTGGAGTATGTGACGGTGTTGTATTAATTAGGTCTTCGTTAGTCGCTAGGAATGTGATTAAATTATCTATACTTCGTCTTGAGAATTTGCTGGATAGGGCGCTCTTCCACCAATGGACTATGAATTGTGGTCTTGGTTCCTTGTGGTGATATGATAAAGTAAATGGGCTTCTCGTTGCGTAGTGTAGGGGATTTTCCTATTTCCCCACATCCGCAGTAATCTGTAGAATGGAGACAGAATCTTTTGAGGTAGCTGGGGAAGGGCCCATGGCTAGTGGCAAATTGGATGCATTCTCTGAACCTGTACAGCTGTTTGTTTGATACTTTTGGTATATGTAAACCGATCTGTCAGTCTCACCATTTTCCCACTCAGCTTGCCAACGCGAGAGGGAGAGCTGTAGTTGTTGGTTCTTTAGGTAACTTTTTGGGAAAGGAAGGAAGGCTGGCTGGTATTCCATCCGTGGTTGCCTCCTTTATGCCTACGAGTGCTTTAACACAGCCGTGCCTGATTCTAGCATTTCCTAGAAGGGTCATTTGTGCCTCTTGAATGATTTTGATCTTTACATAAAAGGATTTAAGAGCTTGGAGGCTAGACTCGCTGACGCTCCAGATGTTGACTTCTTCGTTTGTAGTGTTGGCCCACTCGATGGCTGTTTTGAGGGCTAGCATTTCTGCTTGGCTGCAAATGCTTGCAGGTGCACCCCTTGGGGCCCTGGGCACTTCGTCGGCCACCAGGTTCCAGAAAGCTGGCCCTGTGCAGAAGCCTTGGGGGTATCCTTGTTGCTGATTCCAAGTTGCTGGGTCTTGTGAGGTATTTATTGCCACTTTCCTATTGGAAAGGATATCTATGAGAGTTTCGAGGGTGTTGCTATGGTACTTCAGGTTGTCGAGGCTGTTTTTAATCGAGGTGTACTGCAAGTGGTCAAATGCCCCTTTGATGTCCAAGGAGATCATCAGGGCATGCTGGTTGCTGTTTTCTGCTGAATTTACCTTATCGAGGAGGTCAAGGATTGCTTCTTCAGTATATCTATTGGTTCTGAAGTCCTACTGGTTAGGATGTTGAAGGTTATTTCTTCTGAGGTGGTGGTTGAGTCGTTTTAAAAGTAATTTCTCCAGTATGTATTTTGCCCAAAGTTGGAAGGAGGGAGACTGGACGGTAGAATTTAATGTCCGATTTGTTTTTTCCTTTTTTAAGAAGAGGACTATAACTCCTGTCTTCAGTGGGTTGGGGAAGCATTGGAGTGACAGACATTTGTTGTAAAATGTGATGAGGATCTCTGGGTGGGTTCTGAAGATGGTTTTGAATACAATAAAGTCTATTCCGTCGTACCCAGGTGCTTTTTTAATTGGAACTATTTCGTTTTTGGTAAAGGCTTCTTCTCTGGCTATTAGGTTCTGAGGCTACCGTTGGAAGGGGATAGGGATTTGTGGGTAGAGCTCTTGCAGAATTCTGTTTGCGAAGGACTGGGAGTCGCCTTCTTCCGGCTGATCCATAACCTTGAAAAGGTCTCATGGGATGGGGGGGGGGGAGATTGTCTTTGACTATGGCTTTATATGGGATTCCGTATGGATCTTTCGTCTGCGTGCAGAAGTTTTTCATGGATGTTCGTTTGAATCTGAGGGACAGTTTCTTGTAGAGAGCTTGCTTTCGGCTGAAGAGGAGTTCATATCTTGTTTGTTTCGAGCCTGTGGTGTTATTGGCCCTCTTTTGAACCGCTCGCAGCCTATTGGAAGTGCAGTCTTTTGCCAGGTGCCGGAAACCTTGACACTTGTTACATCTCTTCATGTGGAAAAATTCCCGGACCTGGTTGCATAGTCCAGTGGATTGGGAGCTTTCCTAACCTTTTCAGCTTATGGAAGCTCTTACTGGGGGTTTCGAGAACCCAGTGGGCTGTACCTGGTTGCCAGCATGAGAGCTTGAACCTAATATTCAGCCTTTCCTTAATGTCTGCGTTAACCGCTAGGGCCTCCTGAACTTCGTCTTCAGTTGTTTCATCAGGCAGATTGTAAATTATAATACCGGGGTGCCTTTTCCCAGGTTTTTTAGTTTCTATTGTGGACTTTAGCGTTTCTTTATTGTTAATAGTTTGAATAAGCTCCTCAACGTCCTGGTCTCTTTCCAGATGCACCCCCACACCCTTGCTTTTGATTTTCTGGACATCTTTAATCTTGGTTGAAGACCTTGCAATTTCTCTTTTTAGAATCTCGAGGACTTCTTTTTCCGTTGATTTCATTGGGTATAGAAGCAAGGTTGTTTTCTTCCCCTTGCTTGACGTTTCTTGGTGACTCCTCAGTAAAACCATTCAAAATGAGGTCATTCACCTAACTGAACATATGAAAAGTCACATATTAGATGAATAGAAAAGAATAAAAAGTTTACTCAATTTTATTAGATTGCACACCCGACTTGAGTCAAACAGAACAAATGACCTTCGTTATAAGGTATGTGTCGAATGAACAAGAAGCTATCAAATTCATGAACATTTTTTGGGCTTTCTTTCGATTGAAATATCAGCAGGCCAACTTTTCTATGTCTTACTTCGAGAGCTAGAAATCCTGGGATTGTCTTTCGCAAACATGAGAGGCCAAGAATATGATAATAGGGCGAATATGAAAGGAGAACATGAGGGGATGCAAGCGAAGATTAGAAACATCAACCCTCGTGCTTTTTTATACCGTGTGGTAGCTACTCCCTTACCCTGGTGGTAAATAATACGGCCAGATCATTATTAAAGAAGTTGGCTCCTTCTAATGTTGTCCAAAAATTGTACTTATTTTTTTCTTCATCGATTTTCATATGGGCCATTTTTTTTGAAGCGCGTTGAACAAGTAACCTTGAAACCTCTCAGCGACAGGTGGGGAAGTCGAATTGATGCTATAAAGCCGCCGAGGTATAAAATCGCTCAAATATATGATGCATTGCTTAGAATTTACGAGAACAAAGATATAGATAGTTCAATAAGAGATGAAGCATCTGGGCTTACTTACGCAAGTATAACAATTCAAGTTTCTTCGTTTTGTCGCGATATAGTATGAGGTATTAAATCATGTCAATTTCATTAGTGAACTCATACAAGGGAGAAATTACGATATTGCCATTGGCAATAAAACTTTTGGAAAGTTCCAATCTTTTTTTTCCTTTTAGGAATTTGAGATTGGACAATAACTTTAATGCCATCCTTGTCGATGCTGGTAAAATGGCATCCGAAATGGATGCAGATAAAAATTTTGGATCAATACCTTGACATCGAGTTCGTCGGCGAAAAAAGACAATTTGATTTGAAAATCAGGATGAGTCCATAATCTATGCACAGGATAAGTATAAAATTGAATTCTTTTATCAACTGGTTGACACTTCAATCAATTCTTTAGAATTAGGATTTTTTTCAGTTGCAACATTACAACAGTTACTTCCGTTTTTTTATATCATGTATATGAACTAAAAGATGGTAGTTCTGTAATTTTGACCAATTGCAAAGATTTGAAAGACATTTTAACAGATGGAGAGTCATCGGATATGAACAGCTTGGAACACTGTGATGAAATATCAGTGGTGTAGAAGAAGATTGACCACCTTTAGAAGTTTTGGAAATTCATAACAAAAATGAATTTTACTCCAAACTTGAGCATTGCTCTAAGAATTTTACCAACTCTTCCAATAGTTGTTGCATCCGGAGAACGTAGTTTTATCCAAACTAAAAAATAATCAAGAACTATTTGCAAACATCATCATCATCTCAAAAAAGATTGTCAGACCTCGTTATATTAGGAATTGAGTATGAACCGAGTAAAAGTTCAGACGTTTCTGAATTAATCAGAGAATTCTCTGAACTAATAGTTGGTTTTAAAAAAAATTCGTGTGAATTATACTCCTTTTTAATGTTTTTTTTTTAAAATGAAGTATTTTAAGTGAAAAGTGATTATTTGTGTCAATTACTGAGTTACACTGTTTTTTTGGAGGTTCGCTAAACAAACGTAAAAAAGACCGAAAAGACGAATAGTTAGGTTAGGTTAACGTCCCGTTTTGAAGCAACACGAGGGCTATTTAGGGAATGACGTCGTAATTTTGAACAGCGGTCAGATGACGAGGACGACACCTGAGCTGGCACCCCCTCTCCAAACTTCCGCACCACACCAACGGGAGGACGTTCGACCACTACGCATGATTTCACGTGCAACAGGCCTCATACACGGCGGATCTTCAGTGAAATCGGATCTCGAACCTGCGAGGCCACCGCGGCCTCCGAAAAGACGAATGATCAACTACCGCCGCAATCTGGGACCAAGAATAAAATAAAACCCCGACTTCCGTCGGGTTCTTTCTATTCGAAATGGGTCTTCCCTAATATAACATTGCTACAGCTACCGCCGTCAACGAGACAACTTGACGAAGAGAGTTCTCGAGGTGGACAGACAGTTGGCCCTCCGAGACGAAAGATTTCGCTCTAGAATTATTTGTTTTGGAGGAATGCTTCTCGTAAACTTTTATTGATCGACACAGGTACTTTCAAAGTATCCTCAAGCCCCTCTAAACTTTCATAAGTCGAAAAAGTAAGACTTTAAATTCTCATAAACATCTTCATACCCAAGTTCTGAAATTTTATAGGTTCTAACTGACAAAGCATTATACCGGAAGTCGAATGACGATACGGGAGTTTAAAATACACAAAACAAAATCTTACACGGAGAAGGTTTCATATTTGTGTGCAAGTAGATATATGTAAATGATTTCATTGTGCGAGAAAATCAAGAGAAAATGGCGAAAAGCATCAAAATTGAAATAAAAACAAAACTGACATTTGAAAGATCTTTAATTTCATATTATTGCATTACACATTAGATAACAAAATAGTCAAAACAGCTTGCAGTCGGAACACCGCTTACATTTTGTTATGAAAACAAATGAGCAACAGACAACTTGTTTAATAACATAAATAGAAAAATACAGCACCCAGTAACAAAAAACATTCAATAAATGTAGCTTAAAACTTCCTCATATAGATTTCAAGCACCACAAACACTGATCATTCAGTATAGTTTTCTAGTCAATTTTCAGTACAAAAATAATTGAATGCATCTATACAGGTACTACATTTCTTTTAAGATTTGCCATTACTTCATTAAATTACTTTTTCCCATAGATTTAAAACAGTAGGCACGTACATTTTTTCCAAGACTAAAACTACACGAAATTTTACGATTTAACTCTAAAGAATAAGCAAATGTAATTTATCTACCAATGAGGTGAACTAACATTTTATATGACAAAAATAAGATCAATAAATACTGGATTTCGCAAAAGTTTACTATAGGAAATCACCAACTGTAAAAATATGGAAGGAAAAAAAATATATAAAAAATACACAAGACTAATAAAACAGCACACTACATGAAACAAAGCAAAGGTAATTTTAAGACACAAAAATTTAGTCAAAAAGCCTGTACCACTGGACCTAGTTCTACCCATGAGGCGTTTACAATTTGTTTCAGCGGCGAATACGATTGCATCGGACGACGTACTTCGAATCCGCCATTAAAGTTAATTGAAACGAAAACAGCTGGCATAACCCTAGCTTTTACACTCCCAACATACGATGGACAGTAATGGACCCATCGACACTGACGTGGGTCACTTGACCACAGTCAAGGCGGTGCGGGAAGTTGGCAACGACATCTCCATCGATCAGGCAGACGTAGCCATCATCTTGGCATAGGATGTAGACGTCGACTTCAGATCCTGGAGCAATCGGATTTGCTTCTCGGAGTTCCTCTCCCCAGTTGCCACCATCTCGGGAATTCATGACCAGCTCATGGACAGGATCAAAGCGAGGGTTGAAGTGAATGGCAATGTCGGAATCGGTTTCACCGCACTGCAGGTTGATTTCAAACCTAAAAGATTCGAAACATAAGTTAAGTCGGACAGTTAAAAAATGACGGGGGGCTGTCTTTTTCAAACAGCCGCTGATGTTAAAGGTGTAGGACTACTTTACTCGCGTGACTCTTTTCCGATTTTCAATTTTTTTTGTAACTTCTGTTTTTACCCTTTGTCTCTAAAATAAGACATTAGTTGTGTTTTTAACATATGTAGTTACCGAGATATAGAGGAACTCCCATGCAACGTTTTTTGTGGCGTTTTGGCGTGTGAATCAAATTCCTTCTCGAGACCCCAATGGGAGGAACGTAGTCCTACGTTAAAAAGATATAAGAATTCAGTTCATACAAGTATTGAGCTAAATATTTAATTTATTATGTATCAAAAAAGTTTTACAAACTAAAAAGGAAAAATCATTACTTTTCAATTTAGAATTTTTAAAGAAAAGATGCTTTGTACAGAATACCGGAAACTTTTCTCCCAAGTCTGAATTACGAGAGTATGCTTGTAAATGGTCAGTGGCGAATCCGGGGGGGGGGGGGGGCTAACGGGCTGCAGCCCCCCAGCTAAGTCAGAATTCTTGATTTTATTTAAAATCACTAACTGTTTGTTCTTAATTTCTCTTTTTTTAAAAAAAATGATAGAAACGTGACAATATTACTCTCTGGCTTGACAGGTTCGAAAATTTTCCTACTTTTCTAGTCATTCCACTTGTACTTGTAGCATTGACGCGGTCGAAGACATTTTTTGTCTAGTTATTTCATTGTATTTTTTATTAAATTATCGAAAGTATTGTATCGTTTCTTTATGATTCTTATTGTCAGGCGACTAAAGTCTATAAAGTTAAAGTGTTTTGGTTTACATAAGCCATGAAGTTTGACATTCGTCATGGTGATACAAAATTTTTTATGACTAAATCAAACATGGCTGACGCATGCTTATAATATGTAATTGCTAGGAAAAATAAGGCAGAAATATTAATTCACGCTACACAGAACGAATAAAAAAAAATGTTCCGCTTTTGAAAATTATTTTTGTTCAACTTTAAGCGTATTTTTTTACATTTAACTGTATTAAAGCAAGAATATCGCTTAAAAAGAAGTCAAGCTGCTAATGTATCACGAAAAAAATAATATTTTTTTTTAGATATTAGCACATTTTAAGAGTAAAACTTTTATACAATGGCCGTAGAAAGCGATATTATAAATGCGAAACGAATGAAAACTAAATGGCACACAACATAGAATTTTTTTTTTATGAAGCATAGCATACCCATTAACATTTAAATTTATAAACAAATGTAACGAAGACAAAACTCCATTAATCCGTTATGCAAATTCTAGACTTTCGAGTTCGGTTTATTCCATTCAAAGGATGGACAGAGCATCCTCCCAGTCGCGGAAAAAAAAAAAACCCGAACCACCCAGCATTATTCTGCCATCGTTCACCGGAAATTAAAACAAAAGGTAAAAAATTTCAGGAAATAACGCCGCCTAACGATTCCATATCTAAAAATGTCATAAGGGGTCTATACAGTAAATTCTCGATTATCCGGCATTGAAGTATCCGGAAAACACAACCAACCGGAAAAATTAGAAACAGTTTTTCTATAAATTTCGTTCCATTCATGCGGACAATTTATTTCTGGAATGCAACGTCCGCTCCGCATGGAGGGGCGTAGGTGGGGGGAAAAAGCAATATACAGTACTGTAACGTACACCGACTTGTTTTATGGGGGGGAGGGTTCAAAAGCAAAAGTGAGAACCCAAAAAAATAAATAAAAGGTCCTCACCTTTCGCCAAAAAACGAAAGCGCAAAAAAAATCATGGGAGTTACTCCAGATTGGTAGGTCTTTCTTTTCCTTTATTTATTTAATCTCCGAATACCGGCAGATGTTAATTCCGATTACGTAATATCATGTGCGAGAGAATTGGAGGCGCGCGTATTGCACAATAACCCTTGCACTCTTCTAAAAGATAATTAGTTTTGATAATTCAATCTGGGATATGCTTATGATCACTTAAAAGAGTTTTATTATTCTTGCCGAGTAGAATATTTTTCAGTTTCGTCGGCTATTTTTATATGCCGATATTTTTGCAATCTATATATTTACGGCAAAAATTCGGCTACAGATCATACTTTTTTTTTATCATCAATGTTAAATAAAAATCTTCATAATATGTTTTGTAAATACAATGTTATGGAAGATAGAGTATTCTCAAAAATTATATTTAATGCCCATTTCAAAATTCAAAATCACAAATTATATTTGGCCGAAAAAATCTTTGAAAAAAAAAAGGATACCCCCCCATTTTTATAGTCACACTCAACTATCCGGACTTTTCAGGTATCCGGAAATCGGCGTTTCCCGAGCATGCTCTTTAGGTAAGCTTTTACTGTATATTTATAATTACATTAACTTCAAAATTTCCAATGGTAACACCCATTTTTGATGACAAAGTTCTCATCAAAAAATACCTCAAGATATCAATTTTAGTTAATTGATCATTAAAAGATCGGAAGACTTTCGACATTTTGTGATCGCGATATAAAGTTTCCATATTTAGATAGTGAAGCTCGCTGCTTGCGCTTAGATGTCGGTGGTAGAATTTTAACTTATTTTGTTCTTTAAACGTCATCTTAAAAGTTAGAATGCAATTTTTACAATCTAGATGCAATACAAAATTCTGCAAAAATGAAATTTTCTCCAAAAATACGATTTTGATCCATATGTATAACATCACTAAATAAAATAAAATAAACACGTTACCTTTTTTAAAAATATGGACGTCCCTAAGTGCATAGTTTTACAGAGAAAATTTGATGCAACTCAAAAACTATATTTTCGAATAAGCTGAAATTTTGTTCTATAATTTTTTAATTTTTGTTAATTTTTTTAACTACATTATATCTCAAGATATCAACAAAAATTCAAAATTTTACTTTAACATTCGATATCCAAAATTTTATTTGCTTATAATTTCGAAACAAATAAAGTCAGAATGATAAACTTTGGTATCCGAGCAGCACTTTTGATGCAATTTTGAAATTCATTGAAAATTGCCATTGGAAATTTTAAAGTTAGTGCAATTAAAACTATGTAGAAGACCCCTTATGAAATACGATTAGATATGGAATCGTTTAGTAGACGTTATTTCCCGAAATTTGGTACTTTGTTTTAATTTCCGATGAACGATGGCAGAATAATGATGGGTGGTTTTTTTCTTTGCCGTGACGGTACATCTATATTAAACATTTTTTTCTGAAACAGTGCTTCATTAGTTAAATTTTGGGTATGATTTATGAAAGCATCACTTACCTGGAGGGAGAGTCGTGAACTTTACCAGAAACATGTACTCCTTTTCCTGGTCCAAAACCTCCAGGGAGAGCCATAGTAACAGGTGTAGTCTGAAATTTACACAATACAATACCGTTAAATTATACATAATTAAGGTATCCGACTAGGTTGAAAAAAGCGATTTCCGAAGAAAAATTCAAAAAAATTTTATGATCTAAAAATAAAGCCACAACTTTTAAGATTCTAAAACGCTCTTGTTTTTATTCTTATTCCTTGATATTTATTTGAACTAATGTGTTATATTTTTTAACCGAGTTTTCTAAAAATGAAAATTTCACTAAAATTTGTCCATAAAAAACACGACATCTCCAAGACAATTAATTAAAATTCATTGAAATTTGGTACACATGTGTGAAAAACCTTTGAGGGTGTAATAAACCGCAGATTTTACGATAGCTTTATTTAGTCATGTTTTACAGTCACTTTCAGTTCGAAATATAGGATAATTTTGGCGAAAAAGCAATGACGCCAACTTTGAATCTTCATAAAATATTTATTTATTAAAATAAATTTTATCTTGCGGTCTATTACAGTCGCGATTATTGAGAAGTAAGCATGCGAAATTAAAATTAAATATGTCCCATAATTTTTCAATTATGCTGTTTTTCTTAACATTGAAATTTTTATTAAAAATCTTGAAAAAAAATATTTTCAATAACTATTGATCTATGAATTTTTACTTCTAATTGTGATTATTTAAGCTTATATTTGTTATTAAGCTCTGTAAATTTTTTTTGTGCATGCTTTTTTAAAATTTTTTTCTTCGAACCTAGTCGGATACCTTAAATCTGTTAATCTGTCAAAAATTTAACCAAAAATAATTTTTTAAAATTTATTAATTGAAATTACATAAATTTCTTCTCAGTCTTCAAAGTACATTTCACCCGTATTCACGATCTTATCCAAAACAGTCTTACAGTGGTTGGAAACATTCCACAAATCTAATATAATGGAACTTGGATAATTCGAAGCCAACGGGACCAAAATAAAAATTCGAATTATCCTAAAATTCCAACTAAACAAACTGTTAAAATATCGTTAAACATTATGTTATAAGAAATTCAATAGATCACACAAAGAAAAAATTCGATATAAAAAGTTCGAATTATCCAAATTTCACAATATCTGAAAGTAACATTGGTTGTTTCGTCCAATTTTAAATGATCTCAAAATTCGAGAAAAACTGCACCTGCAATTTAATTTTAGGATCGGAAAAGCGCAAAAATTGATTGGTGAAATGTAGTACCAATACTGTGGGTGTTCACAAACGATAAAATCATTCATGGTAATGTAATTTCTAGCCATTAGTAGACAATTCTTCTGTTAAAAGAACTCAAAATGAAATTACTTCAGAAGGAACAACCACACGAGAAATATCCACAAAAATTTATAAAATAAGTGTCGCATCACCATTTTAATTTCATTATCATTAAAATGAAAAAAATTATTCATAAACACAAATTTGAGAAAATTAAGTTGCACAACATTCAGTAAATAAATTATTTAAAATTTTCTCCGAGATTTAAAATTAAAAATGACAATACGACTATATATTAGTATAAAATCCTTTATTTTCAAGGATCCCGAAGAAAATTTATGCAACATTTTTCCGCCCCCCCATTACCGAAGTTTAGTTTCATTTTCCGTTCTGCAGCAATACGAGGGCTATTCTGGAATGGACTTCGTCATTTAGAACCACGGTCAGATGACGAGGACGACGCCTGAGCTGGCATCCCCCTCTCCAAACTTCCGCACCTCACCAACGGGAGGACATTTGGCCCGACGGATTTAACCTGCACAAACCCGCTTACACGGCGGTTCATCGGTGGATTCGGGTTTCGAACCTGGAATCCTCTAGTCCGAGGTTGAGACCTTGCCACTAGGAAACCGCGCCCCCCCTCTCCATTACCAAAACGAAACGTTTCGTCATAAATAAGTACAATTTCTACATATGTATAAAAAAACTGTTTGCGTACAAACATTTCAATACGATGCCAAAATATATGCATGAAACGAATAACTTCCGAAACAAAGCTGAGTGCAACCGTTTTATATTTGTAATAAATTTTAGTGAATTGAGAATTTTGTGCAAATGGATACTTACAGCTCGCAGAGCTTGGACGGTTTTATCATCGAAGGAGTCGATATCGATGTCGGGAACCTGCGCAGGAAGGCGGACCTGGAAGAAAACACGTAAATCTTTTTTATTAATAAAATTTAGGAAACCTACTGGTTCTGGGTTGGTGACTATAAGTCCAAAGAATAGCCGCGTCTATACATTTCTTTGTCAATGATTGGAAATCCAGCACGGTCAACAAGATATGTAGATAATGGCTTTTCACTCAGCCCTTCAACTTCTAGATTAGAACCTGAAGTATAGATATAGGTTGCAGACGAGGAATAATATGGTTCATGGAATGTAAAGAAATTTAATAAATCCGGAATTCCGGCTATACTAAGATCAGAATAATGTCTGTAATTAGTGGATTCAAAGCAAATTTCATATATTAACATTAGCATCATATTAGTGCTTATCTGTCTGGAGTAAAGACAGCTTTATTCCAGAAATTATAGCAAGCATGACCAGTGGCGGTTTTTCGCATAGGCGTAGGAGGCGCTCGCCTCGTACCTAGAGACTCTGAGGGGGCCTCAAAATCTATTACATACATTGCAGTGTTAAGCCGACTGTGAATTTACGACATTGGGTAAGGCAAAAGCCTCAAAACAATTTTGCGCCTGCGGCCTCATATTATGAAAATCCGCCACTGAGTATGACACACTTGTGGCCTGCGGGTCATAAATTTGAAAGAATGCTTCCCAATACGCAACTTCGGCATATAAAACAATAAATTTCTTTAAAATTCACTTCCAATAATGCTCAAGATCACAACAGAATAAAGTACATAGGGGAAACTGTTAAAAAAAAGGCGTCAAAAATGCAGAGCTAGAAATGATCAATATAAAAAACTTACGGGTGGACAATCAATTGTCACAGATTCGAGGCTGATGTCACCGTCGATGACAATAGAACAAGCAGCGCAGACATCGAGTCGGTGTGGGAAAGTCGGCAGAGGATTTCCATTGATGAACGGAATGAATCCTTCCTTAGCAGCAACGATGCAGACGACGATACGGTCACCAGGGGCAACGGGCAAGCCGTCGATGGACTGTTCATCTCCCCAAGAATCGGCACAGCGATTGTTACAAACGAGTTGGTTTTCGGGAAATCGGGGGTTGAAGTGGTACATGATATCGGCGTCTTCCGCAGGGCCACACTGGAAGTTCACATGGAACCTGAAAAATTACGATACTCGACTGGAGGATTTAGTTTCAAGTACCGAATAAAAAACAGTACGCCTCTCATCCAGGCTATTACGTTCAAAGAGTTGAGCACGTTTTAAATATTTTTCAATTGTATATGAAGTTCGCAATTCCTGCTAGAACAAGCTAAGAGTATCAGGTGAATGGTAGCATGCGTCTCCTTCAAACTATTAAGTTTAAACAGTTCCGAAACATTGAAATATTTTCTACTAGTAAATGAATTAGGCCATTTTTGCCAGAACAAGCTAAGGGTATCGTATGATTAACTAGGCAGGACAGGTTTCATCCAATTCAATCAGGGCAGTCTTAAAAAATTTGGCGCCCCCCCTCAGAACCTTAACTAGGAATTTGACAGCCCAAAGAAAATACCTACCTAATAAATAAATCGAGCGAAAAAAGAAACCGGTTCTCTAATAAACGAAACACAATTTGGCAAATCAGAGCTTTTCGTATTTGAAATTATAATTCAATAAACTTTGTTTCATAATTAAAATAAATTCAGGATAGCAAATTCGTAGACGTCTTTGAATCAACTGCACCCCTGGGCTGCAGCACAATTAGCGCATTGGATAAGATGGCCCTGATTTCAATATGTGTACACAACTAACTGCAAGAAAAACCGGTTTGCTTTAAATGCGAAAATGTAGTATTCATGCATAAAGGGCTGAGGTTCCATTGGCCAAACACGACACATGTAAGTTACACTGGATGTAGAATTCAATAATGCGATTATAAAAAGTTGCAGAGAGCCGATTTCATTCTTGGTAGTTGTATAAATTCTCACATTATGACTCCTACAAGCTGTTATGTTCAAAACGGACGTCTGTAATTAACCAGCTAAAATTGCAATTTTGACGTTTGTTTTCTTAAAATAAAAACACTTCTAAAAGACGGAACTTATATTTACCTGTCTGCACCTCCGGCAACTGTTCCTGTAAGGATCAGCATATCACCATAAAATGTGTTTTTAGGAATGCGAAGAGACAGAGGAATAGGCTGGAAAAGACAAAAGCATTATCAAAATTAAGTTTCAGAAACCAAAATTCAAAAATACTTCAGAATTTTTTTCAACTAGCAACCCCTTCGTAGACGAGAAAGTAAAATAATAATCATTCAATAAAGTCTAATAAATTTTTATGAAATATCCGAACCAAGACCTGTTTCTAGGCTGATGTTTGATGAATCGGTAGAAAGCCAATGTCTTCAAATCTTTCAAAAGTCCATTATGATTAAGATTTTTAGTTTCATTTAGTTAGATTAATATTCCGTTTCGAAATAACAAGAGGGCTGTTTTCAGATGGAACTCGCAATTTCGAACCGTTTATGCCTCAGATCACGAAGACGATATATGAGTAAGCAAACCCCTCTCCTAACTTCCACACCATACAAGCGGGAGAGCGTTTGACTCCCGGTGGTACTAAAGAGGAGATGATTTTGTGTTGAACAGTGAATGACATATTATAGAAATTCAATAGCAATGATTAAATGAAAATGAATAAAATACATATTTCTAAACACGTGGGGATAAATTTAATATCGTATAAAGCCTGAAATAGAAAAATTCCGCTTAAAAGGTAATAATTTACCAGAGATTTGCGAGGCACATGGATACCGTAGATAGTGACATCTCCCCACATGGCAATGTGAGTCACATCGCACAGAGTCATCCCTTCTCTGTGATTGTAGGTGATGAAGGGAGATCCGTTTACTTCAACCTGAAAACATTCACAAGGGGGAAACTTTAAGAACAAGTAACAAAGTGTATGCAGTAAAATGAAATATTTTACACAGCTAAGAACAAGTAACGAAATGCATACAGTAAATTAAGCATTTTATAGATCCAAGAACAAGGTAACGAAGTACATTAAACATTTCATAGAGATCTAACAAGTAATAATGAAATGCATGAAGTAAAATAAAATATTTCATAGATCCAAGAACAAGTAACAAAGTAACATTTTATAGTTAGAAAACAAATATTTCCATTATTTGGATTAAAAATATTCTTTTATTATGGTTAGTGTGAACACTCAAGTTGCTATCCAAACGCTACGAAATCATTCATTTCAAGAAGTTTGTTTTATCCTCAAGTTACTGTAAGCATTTCTTGCGAATTCATATACTGCGGATTCTGCTCGAGATTGTAATCGACTTTCCGAGTAAGTCAGAGTGAGTGGCAATTCAAGTTGGCACAGGGGAACCTCTTCTTAGTCGGCGTCGCACGTCACACGTTCGGCATTTTCGTGCCCGTATGGTCGGGGGCCCATGACATGCGACGAAGAGAAAAATTGCAGCGTTGAAAGTGAATTCGTCTATACTTAAGAGTCTCCTTATATTCCATAATTTTGACAATGTAAGCAATAAAATAATCGACAATAAATGATTTCAATGTGGTTTTTACGCTCGGATGGTCAAGAAAGATTGTAAAGCTGTTTTCATGGTAAGGTTGTAAAACATTTTTTACACATCATTAATAATTCTTTTATGCAGATATTTATCTTAAATGCCTCAAAGCAATAGATTTGAAAAATATATTATCAGAGTATTTTGTTTTAGTTTAAAACTTGGGTGCATTGCAGGGAAAACTGGAGATCAGTGAACGGGATATCACATGTGTGATCACCAGTAATGTCAAGCAAAAACTGCTTATTGATAAAAATATTTTGCATTTTCGAATTCAGGGTAGAACATTTATTAATTTGCAGCAATAAAAAAAAAATGCCTTTTTTGGGGTTCGGAAATTCAAAAAAGAAAAAGAAAAAAAAAATCCGACAAAGAAGGGGTTAAAAGTAATTGATACCTCCATTTAAAACGAATTTTGTTTTAAACACATCCATATTTTGCATAATCCATGTATTTGAAGCAAAATTACTTGCTTTTATGGAGCTCTTACTATAGTCTAAATAAACCATAGAAACAGGTGTCATTTAACATTGGTACAGTCATTCAAAACTTTCTACGAATTAAACTTGATTATAACCGTCTATGACGATCGAACATAACCCCCTCAATTATTGATAACATTCGATTATCACAGAAATTCTTTTTTAAAAATGAATAAAAGAAAGCAATTTTCATATCAATTTACAGATTGCAATTATAATTTCATCTCCATTAATGTCTCTTTATATCAAGTTGAAGTTAATGACAGCCACTATTATTTAAAAAAATAAATCTATAAATGTGTTACTTATGAACAGACAGTCCTACAAACAAACACTAATAATTTTATTTATTGAAGTGAATACAGTCAAGAAATCAAATGAATAATAAATATACGAGTTTAACTTATTTACCAACCATAAATTAAAATTAAACTCTTAAAAAACATTAAAATTTCGAAGAAAATCGCTTAGAAATCATTTAAGCATCTTTTATTATGCCTGCAATTACGTACGTTCAATGATACTAGTTACAACTGATGCCAACAGATGGAGCCAGCGAATGAGTGTTTATTCACTCTTGACAGGAAAATTCTCTTTCAGGACGTTCATTAGCCATGCAATTCATTATTATCGTTTTTAAACGGATTTTGGTCATTTTCTATGAATGAAATAATGATAATAAAGTGCTCGGATTCGAATGAAAATTTACACATTGTGCGCTGGTCACGTAGAGGCAAGTCTTTTTCGTAGTAAGCGAGTGACAGATGCAGCACAAAATGCGTTTACAGAATTTTGACAAAAGAAAAAAATTGAATCTTGACTTTGATTTCTCAGTCTGTCTCTATTTAAGAAAATTCTATTTTAAAGCTACAATCAAAATTAAACCACATTAATCACAGTCCTTCTATGGCATTTTATCAATTGAGTTATATGTTGACAAATCTTCAACAAAAGTATTTTAAACAATTATAGCATATTAGCATTTGAGTTATGGAAGGGTAACAGGAAACCGATTCATTCCCCTTTGGAGATAACCTATTCTTTCTTCCCTCATAAGTAAGCAATTAAGCCGTCACACATGCGGCGATACAGCAGGGCAAGGGTATTAAATATCTGCAAGATGATGGGAAACTCCACTTATTAGCTCGGCGAGAAAGGGATTAGATCTTAATCGTTCTGCTCTTTGCCATCCGGACTCCGATTCCATCTACTTCTGAAGATCCCTACTGAACTCTGTTCAAAGTTTTAGTCGACTGGAGGTCTCCGCTGTTTCGCAGCGGATTGTACTCCGTATCTGTCGTCTCTCGATTAGATCTTAATTGATTAGTGGCACAGAATGTGAAAAGGAAAGTAAATCGTACTTCGTAGCAGGCTACAGTAGGAATGATGGTGATCAGGAAAGGCTGTCCTGGGGTGAAAGGCATGTCTCCTTCCCTCTCTTCGTCTCCCCAGGCCTCGTCCAGGCGGCTGTTGCGGACGACGCACCCCTCGTCGAATCGAGGGTTGAAATGAAAGAAGTTGTTGGCATCGGTCTCGGCATTTTTCAGATTGATGGCGAACCTGAAAACACAAGAAGAATTTATATTAAACGAAAATACACAAATACAGTTATAGATTTGGTTTGGTTTAATGGCACAAGGGCCAATTTGGCCATGCTGCACCAAACGTTCGTTATTTTCAGATCACAAATTTTTTTAAACAATGTAACTGTTAAAACTAAATCATTTTAAAAAGTCGAACTTCAGTTAAAGAAAAAATAATTGACATTAGGATTGGCCCCAAGGATGTTAATTAAATCAGCGATATGTGCACAAAAGTGGGCTTATATTTGGGTATAAAAGTTTTTGCATGTACATAAAATATGCTTAACGGTTAAAATGCAATTGCACATGTTACATATAGGAGCTGGATCAAAGCATAAAAGGTGGCGGTGAGTTCAAATCGCGTGTCCTACTCTTAGTCTTGCCAAAATGATATCGTGTTTCCTAGTAGTGAGGTATCCGAAACCTTTGATTGAAGGCTGGATATTATAAAGTTTATTGTTTATCTGTCTATCCCAGATTCTTTGCCATATTCGATGTTAAGAGAACTTAACAGCCCAGTTATGGATTAACACTGTTGTATCCACCACACCACAATAAACCCAAGAAGGGTCCATTTGTTGATCCCCGACCAGATGCGAGCAAGACATCTCCTCTCCAGGCGGTGGTGGAGTTTTCTTGACCCTATCAGAAAATCAGATCTCGTTCCTAGTGCCGTTTTGAGAAACTGAAGCTTGAGTAACTTGATGCCCCATCAGAAACCGTAACTAGGAATTTGAACACCTATGAAAGTGCTCGCCTAATAAAATAATTAAAATTGCCCGTTCTCTGATTGACGTCTTGCAATTTTACAAATAGAATATTAAAACAAAATCAATATATTAAATTTTTAAGTGATCTTGGATCCAAGGCGCACCTGGGCTACAACTCGATTGGCCATGGAATAAGACGCTCCGACGACTTGTGCGGTACACAGTCTTTTAGAGCACAACTGGGTTTTATGAAAAGTTCTTAAGCCACCTCAGTGAGGTAGTTTATGCAGAGATTTTAGTATATACTAGCTATTATGCCCGGCGTTTCTGGGTATTAAAATACTTTTATATCTAATATTGTTAATGAAAAAAATATTTTTGAATAGAAAATTATAATACATAAAAATTCCTTTAGCGTCTGAAAAGTTTTACTTCAAATTTCGTTCATACATAGTGAAGTATAAGAAGGATTTTGACGAATGTTTTGGGACAATGAATTAATTAGTTAAATTTTCATTAATAAAAAGCGTTAAAATAAACCATATCGATAGTTGTTCCCGATATAAATTAAGAATCGTTTGCTTTTAAATTTTTCTTTAGTATTCTTCCAGAATTTTGTTTATATGTTCTAGCAACATCTTCTCTTCATATATATTCTTGTTTTTAACAATAAAAAAATACATCGCTACAAATTGTAAATTTCAAACACAATTGAATTTTTTTTAAGTATTGAAATGAGAGAAACAATTTGAACGCAAATGAAATTTGTATCACTGAAAAGCTATTTTTAAAACTTTAATATAGTATAAAAATAGTTATTGTAACATAACACTTTCGAAATATATCACAGAAAAACGCAAAATCTTGTTTAATTTTTAATTAACTCAAGTTTTAATTAACTTTCGGGCCTTTAAAAGTTGACATTTATCTTTCACTTCTTGTATAAAATATTTACAGAAATAAAAAGAAATCAGTTCAAAGTCTCACCGTTGCCTAGCAACGAAGTATCAATAAAAATGCTTTATTTCTAAATCGTTTGCACGTAAACAAAGTTGGTATCATTGATAAGGAAAAATTTTAAAATTCAAGATGGTATAAAAATAATTTTTGATCGATAATTTCCTCCGAAGTCACGGCGGAAAAACGGTTTCGGTTAATTTCTAACTAACTGCCTGTTTAATTAACTTTTGGACTTTGAAGAGTTCATAAGTGTCTTCCCCTTGTCTTGAATAATAAGTGTGTAAAATTTGGTTGTAAACAGTCCATTGGTTTAGGAGGAGATGTGGAACATAGTCACATATCCACATACATAGCCACAATGATTTTTATTTATATTAAGATTGGAATAAGTGAATGTCCATGCGACCTCCAGGAAGAGAAGCATATTAAATTTTGAGCTCAATAAGGAATATATCTGTTGTGCGTAAAATTATAATAGAAATACAATGAATCCTAATGATACAGCTACTAAAGAAAAGATGCTGTGCCTAACAAATGTCTCCGACATCAATCATCAGTTATAAGTACAGTTAATCATTTAACATTTTTCTATATTTTAATTAAATCATTCTTCTGATAGTTTGTGTATGAACTACACAAACACATTCGTGTCGAACAATTTTGTATACATACTTATCCCTAAAATTCACTTTGATAAATGTATGCATCGTTGTCATAAAATCTCCACTTTACCGATTCCGAAAGGAATTGTTGCACATGTTATCAATAGATGGCGACAGGAAATGTCTTGCGTAATATCGGTGGCATTCTAGCATTTGAAGGCTGAGAAGCTCAAAATTATTAATCATTTCAATACTGGGGGGATAAAAAAAGACTTATTGCATAAGCTAAACGTTTTTTTTAGGAAAATAGAAATGCATTAAAATATGACTAAAATTTAATTCTAAAACAATATAATTTAAAGTAACATAATTAATTACGTTATATTTTATTTCGGGCTCATTTTTAAATCTTGATATATTACTCGATAGCGTAGAATTTCACAGATGTAAAATTCTTTTTACAATTTAAAATGTAGCTACGAAAATTTTTCCCTTGTTTTTTTTCTCCTCGTAATAAATAACTGAAAGACGAAATACGCATATTTTATAAATTCAATAATATTGTAGATGAGATCCTAGCCTTTCGGGATTTCTTGCATTGTTTGAAGAATATCCGACAACCCCAACTACAGGACTTATTCTGAAAGATTTTATTAATTGGTTCAAGAAAGCTTACAAGTCTTTCCATGCAGTTCTCTCAAACTCAAGACCTCCATTTCCAAATGGAATAAAGGATTCAAGATAAAGAAAAAATGTGGCATCTCCTGTTGGTCAAAGTCATTTTGGAGCATCTTTTCACTTCTTGCTGTAGCACTTGTAACGATGACAAGCTTGTGCTTGTATCCAAAGTTACAACTCTGTACAACAAATAAATAGCACTCAGCGGCGTAGCTGCTATTTTTGCCGCCCGGGGCGAACTTTCAGTATGCCGCCCTTCTTTTACAAGGTACATAAACCTCAAAATAAAAAATCTAGGGGTTAAAAATTGATTTAATAACACAATTCGTCGATTGACGCCTTCGATGTCTGCCGATAGGTTGCAAAATCGCACGTCCATCACCAGACTTTCCTTCACATACCGGCAATTTACTTAAAAAAAGGCGAAAAATATGAATGAACTACATTAGATATTTTTTGTGTACACAATGATTGAAGTAGTGCCGCTGGTTTTCTTAGTTATACAGGGTGGTTACCAGGGGCGGCGCTAGCGGGGGGTCACGGGGGGCAATTGCCCCCCTGTCGGTGACCGCTTGCCCCCCCGTCGCCGAGAAATGAAAACTTTCGTCGGTAAAAATCTTTTCTGTTTCGGGAGATATGGAGAGATGGGTATCAAGGAATCTAATATTTTAAATCCCATCTTAAAGTTATTATATAGTAAACGGTCGAGATAAGCTATTTGTGTCCAAATTTGACGTCTGATTAACGTTTAAATCAACAGAATGACCGGCATCTGTTTCACTTGTCGTCCATTTGGCCTGTAGCGCGCACCGCAGT
The DNA here is from genome assembly GCA_013235015.1 of Araneus ventricosus. Taxonomy (NCBI): domain Eukaryota; kingdom Metazoa; phylum Arthropoda; class Arachnida; order Araneae; family Araneidae; genus Araneus; species Araneus ventricosus. Next base: position 249,545 of record BGPR01000552.1, read on the forward strand.
GACAGAATAACCGACAAGGTGACAAGTGAATCAGATGTCGCATTTTGTCCACTGTTTTCGGTCGGTCGGCTAAGAGTTCAACAAGACGGGTGAAAATTTGCATCTTTTGTTATTTCCATTGACTGCTTTGATCACTTGTCGGTAAATTTATTAGGGAAAACTAAAGTATCTATATTAAACAAGAGTGTGGCGATACACAGCGGTCACTCCTCTCAGCGACCATTTTTGTTCGGCACGGAATTTGTCGGCCCGCAGACATAATGTTAAAATAACCTCTATTAACGGCCACTCAAACCCATCTGATCTGTCGGGTTCGTCTCCCGTTCAACTTCAAATGCATTCCTTTCGTCTCTCTGACCACAGACCTTTTATTAAGAGAAAATGCAGGAAAGAAAGAACAAAAAATTCATACACTCAAAATCAACACCGGAAATCAGATCGAAATTAATTATTCCTTTCCCGTTGTAAAGAGAAAAGTGATTTTCGGTCTCAATCGGGGTTAACATTCAAGAGTTCATTTTTACCTTTCTAATGCTGATTCTCTGACAAAAAATCTGCTATGGGTTGCGACCATCATCGAATGCAACTTTCAGCTGAACGACTTTAGAAAAAATAGATGATATTATTGCCTTTCATCAACAAATACCGACGAAACAATTAGGGATATATTTTTCCAATTAAAAAAAAATGAAAAAGTGACCTCCGAAAGAGCTTAAAGATCCAAGCAGACACAGTCTTTTTTTCAGAAGAATCTAAACTTATAAAAGGAAATGTTTGCGTGCGTTCGCGCGGTGTCCAGACGAATCTATCGCACTCACAGTCATGAAATTTGGCACACATGTAATCGTAAAGGTGACTAATGCACCTCGAAGCCGGAATTTTAAAATTCATTCTAGAAAATTTTTTATTTAATGTTTTGGGTCATTTTTGGCGCGTTTACGGCTGTAGTATCTTTTCTAATGATCGTTGAAAAACAATCAATGCACCATCGGATAGAGCAAACAATTTTCGTTCTAATGAAGTTTCTTTTGAGCTTCAAACGTAATTTACTGAATTTTGAGAAATTTTTTAAAAATAGTCAGTTTTGCGATCGAGATTTAATTTTTGTTTTTAAATTTGCTGCATCCGACGTTCTAATAACACTATTATTTTCAATTTTTTTCAGCTTATAACTGGAACGGTTCTGTCGTATTTAAAACAAGAACAGTTAAAATATCTTTTCCCGTTTTTTTAAATTAATTTTTTCCTGGCCAGTTGAAAGATATTTTTATCTACCGAGCTCCCTCCCGTGACGCTTTTCCGGGACGTTGTAGGCAATTTCATTGGCTGACGGTGCAGAGCGCAGGTGACGTCATAACCTTCAACTGAATGACTTCGATTATTATTTTCGGCAGTGTCTTAACGTGTTTATGTCTCGCATATTTTATTTGCTTTATAATAATCATTTTCACGTTGCAATTTTTTAATATTGTTTCGGATTAACGTACTCTGTATTCTCTACAGTTGAAATGCCATTATCGCGAAGAAAAATAAGCGGGAAAATCAATAATGTGTATCTCTTGTTTTCAGAACTTTTTCATGCCATTGTGGGTTTTTTTTTCATTTTGTTGAAGTCCTGATTCCACGGGCGCGTACTGCTAGTATATACATAAAGAGGGAGAGAAACTCGCTGTGTTCAGCGCTTCGCGACTCGCAACCACTACCTTTTTTCAGTTTTAACTACTGCATATAGATTAGTGGAACAGGATATGGGACAACGAAAAATCCACATTTGAGTTTTAATATTTTGCACAAATTTGCCTAAAAGGTTTCAGAACCATAATCGCTCTGAACAATGTTTCCATCCCCTAGAGTAGATATTTTGTTCTTTTTTGAAGAACCGTTTTCATTAAAGCTGTTCAAAAATACTGTTTTAAACTTGCACAATAAACATGAGGCATTCTGAGTGGTTATTTATACTTGCAAAGTGTTCAGATGAATTGGCGAAATCGGTCCAGTTATTGAGGCTGGGGACTCAGTCAAGGTTTTCCCCCATAGAGAATGTACCGTGAAGTAGTGTTTTTCCGATTTCTCTAAAAAATTAGGGTCGGTGGAGGATAGGCGATCTTTGATGACTGACCTAGGAGTCATAAGATTTCATATGAAAAAAAAAAGTCAAAATAGGTCCAGTGGTTGGATTGGTCCTTTGGTATAGAAAATTATTTTAAATATACAGACTACCCGCCTTTGGCGACCAGCTGTTCGCCTCTAATTTTAATATCCTGTACCTATGCTTGAAACTTGGAGAAATAAGTTGACGGTTGTAGAGGCTGAGGTACACTAGGAAAACTTTAGTTTGCGATGTATTTAGAATATGGAGGGTGGTGGGTGATAGGGGACCAGTGATGATATATCTGAACGTCAAAAACTTTCATATGAAGTAAAAGTTGTCGAAATTGGTCCAGTGGTTCAAGCTGGGGAACTATCTCATGTTTTTTCCCAAAAGAGAATGTGCAGTAGAGAAGTATTTTTTCGGTTTCTGTCGAAAATGGAAGGTGGTAGATGCAGGCGACCGTTGATGACATATCATAAGCTTCCATATGAAATAAAAATTATCGATATCAGTCCAGTGTTTGGAGCTGGGGAACTGGTGCTCTGATTTTGCCAATAATTTTAAATAAGTCGTTATGCATTTATAGGTTAAAAAATAGTTTATAATTATCTTCACTTGTTTCGGCTATTATTTTATTTAGTTATGAGATTTAGATAACAATCTGTATTTTTCCCCCCAATATCAGTGCGGTACACTTCATTTGCTACTAGATTTATGTTTTTAATTCTTCATTTTCTATTATTGCTTGTCGTTCCGTCAGACAATTCTTACTGCACCGACATTATACAAATAGCTAATTATTCCAAATAATTAATTATTATAATTGAATTCGCTGATTAATAGTTAATTACCTTTAATTAAATATAAAATTAAATATTGTGTGTTATTGTGTTAGAGAAATTTCGCTTGCCCCCCCGTCGGAGATGTCTTGCCTCCCCGTCGGAAAATTTCTGGCGCCGCCTCTGGTGGTTACAGAAACTGAAAAAAATTCCCCGACTTTTCCCCGATTTCCCTGACTAAACTTACAACATTTCCCTGATTTACAGCTACTAAGTAGCTTCCTGGCTTTCTCCCTACTCAGAATCACTGTAGGTGTACAATATACATTATTAAAAACACTTTTACAAGTTATTTAATACGGAAAAAATATTTTTATGAAATTTAATTTTAAAAAAATGGAATGAACATCCTAAAAAAATCTATTAAAACAGTATATTGCATTTCTTATAGGTAAAAAATACTGGAAATTTTAACAAAATACTTTGTTTCTGAAACTGCATAAGAATTCTAATAAAGATCAAAACTACTCTTTCCAACACAAGTTAAATTATATTAAGAGTAAAGGTTATTATGATCTTTTCTCAAAACTTTAAAACAGTTCAATAACTAATTAGTGCTCTTTTCATGAGTACCAGAATAACACATTGCAGCATAAATATAAAAATAGTATAATTATACGTACCTAATATATATTTTAGCAAAAATTTAAACAAGAGAAACTGCCAAAATATTACTTCAAATCTTTATTCTTCAAAAAATCATAAGAAATTAATTGCTCTAACCAAAAACTTATGCTTTTATAAATGAATATAAGTTGTCTTTTTTAAGAAATTCCATTTATTATTATAAATAATGCTAGACATAAGATTCTAATTTATAGATAATAACTCAAGTAACTATTAATTTCCCCTGATTTTTAGATATTTTTTACGAATTTCCCCGATATTTCCTTGATTTTTTCCAGATCGATTAAAATTCCCAGACTTTCCCCTGCTTTCCAGGTTCTGTCGCCACCTTGTTATAAAACTGTGTTCCTGCATGTCTCATTTTGCCGCCACTTTCGAAGTGCCACCCGGGGCGAACCGCCCCTCTATAGTTACGCCACTGATAGCACTTGAGGTAACGTCTGACTTAGCTCCGATATATAGAGTAGGTTGCCTTTCTGAGGGTTTTTCATGGGGAATTGGCCCAAATTTGTGTTTCGTTTGGAGGAAAATTAGGAAACCCTCCGGCAATCAGTCTGACCACCGCGAGAAATTTTTTGTTAAAGCGCATATCGGTTGACCAGTTTCTGAATAATGTTGGTTACGAGCATAATGAGGATTGAACACATAACCTTTTAAAAAAAGTTCAGATATCAATGGATTTACTCTTAAAAATTTACAATTATGACATTCACGAAACTGTATTATTATAAATAAAGGCGTTTCAAGAAAGCAAATGAGAATGCTACGCAAGTAAAGTACTGGAAAATTTCGCATGTTGCAATAAGTTTTAGTGATTCATATTCACAAAAGTTTTCTTTAACGAAAACCTTAAACAAATAGTATAAGAAATTAATAAACGTAAATTGGAACAACCGAATTCGACACCTCAGTTCTTGGAAATTTTCAATAAAGAAGAATCGGCTCTTTCATGCGTCGAGAATAAAAGAAAACGGAATAAGAAAAAAATAATGATGACACAGACCATTTATCTTGCATTGTGCAACGCAATATAATACACAGGGTTTCCTTATTTTCTTACCTTGAAATTATATTTATAACCTTTTGTCAGAGAGTCTAAACCGCGTATGAATGAGAGAGAAAAAAAAAATGAATAAATAAAAGCACGGTTCACGGACGTAGTTCCGTTTGCAAGGCTGACTGCAAATTTCTAAGGTGTCTTTACCTTAAAGAATACAAGGAATTGAATGAATCATAATATATTACATCCTTTTTAAATATTTTGTCTCTGTAAACAATTTTTTTTCCATTCATAAAAAATCATTGAGAATCATTTTTCAGTTGAAATCGTCCATTTTCTGTAAAGAAGAAAGTATGTAATTATCAAATTCGATTTTTTAAAAAAAGGAATTTTATATTAAACTTTAATTACAAGAATTTCATTTTCATATTATTTTGTAGCAACGCATTACTTAATAAAATAATTAAGTTTAAATCTGCAAGATACAATCCGATTTTATCATTTCATGCATTTAAAAAAGAATTAGATATTCAAAGTCTCATAAAGCAAATTTTACCAGTATTTTTTCAGTTCAATAAAAAGATCAAATTGCTAATTTATAATTTTAAATTTCAATAAATTTAACTTGGCAGCCTATCAAAATTTGTTTTGTTTTAAGAACAGTCACCCAGACTAGATAAAAATTTGCAGACGATCGCCGAAGGAACAATGGGGTAAAGAGAAATCTTCAAATTTTAACAACCTGTTTGAAGATGAAAAAAAAAAAAGCGCATTTAATTTTTTATTTTCCATTTGTTATGTCTTGAGGGTGCTTTGCACAATAATAAATCTTAAGTTCTTGCTGATGCAGTCTAAAAAATGTTTCCAGCATACTTTACTCTTTGATGATTTAGGGACCTGATCTGGGAAATTAATTTTGATGCAATTCCGCAAAAAGTGTCGAGTCTGATACGAATTTTTTTCTTGGCCATCTGTAAACAATTTTTCTGAAATTATCTATTTTTTTTTACTACATTTAGTTTAATTTCACCACAAAAGTTATAAATATAAGAATTATTCTTAAATTGGATATAATTATTTCATATCATGTATGTACATTATCTGATGCATTTTTACTTTCTCGTATACGAAGTATACAAAGTGAAAGTATTGTAATCGTCAAAAAATTCGAACTCGAGATTTTGACGAATCTCCACGTTTTAGACCTTCCTGGATCCGAAAAATACAATTTTGGAATTATGTCTGTGTGTCTGTGAACACGATTACTCGAAAACTATGAGAGCTACGGGGATGAAATTCGGTATGTGGTCTTTAAACATAATTTGCAGGTTTCTATCAAATTTTGGACAAAATCCGTCAGCGAGAAGTCTGTCTGTATGTCCGAAGTCACATGAACACTATAACTCAAAAACTTAAATAGCTAGATGGATAAAATTTGGTACACGGTTTTATCGTCATGAATGTTGGTCCGTATAAAATTTTGTGCCAAATCCGTCAAAGGGTTGACTGTCTGTCGGTCTGTATAATTTACCATTGAAACCAATCCGCTGTCTCCACGCGCATGCGTACAGAAGCAATCGCCTGTGCTCGCGAAAGGAGCGATTACGTCAGTTTGTCCTTGAGATGGCAAGAGTGAAACCTAGCAGTGTGCGATAGATGAGTTTTAATCGGTACGCATCTCTTTGAATTCTTTACCTAGATATTTTTCAATCACTAATGAAAAACCTTCTGATAGTCATTGGATTCCGGGTAACAGTAGGTTCGAATTTTTTTAGCCACGCGGGGGCAGGAGAAACGGCACCTTTTGGGGCACGTATACGAGAAAGTTTAGGGGAGAACACTCCCGCTGGTTTTAGTATCTATTAAGGATTGCAAGACACAAAAACTAAAGATAATTTGGTATGTGGATAAGTTCAGATCCAATCACGCGCTGCGTGCAAGACAAATTACTTCCAGCACAATAAACTTCTGGCATTGATAATCGCTCAGATACTTTTTACTAATACTTTGAACTCGAACTTCACATTCACGGTTCTGAAGTGTACACATAAAATCGTGTTTGTACTTTTTTTATATTCAGTTTTTCAATCAATTATTCTATTTTATGTTTAAAATAAAAACATTTCTTTTGCAATTTGCACAGACTTAGGATGCGACATTGTTTTGCTTATGGATCCAAACGGAGAGCAATTTCTGACTTGCGTTCTGCAATGCTAAAGAACGCACTAATAATGCAATTATGGTAGCCGTTCTATAAAAGTTTCCCAAGTTTAATATTTTTTATTAATACCGCACTTATTGTTTTCAAAGAATCTTGAAACGTATAAAAACAAAAGAAAAATAATTCATTTTCTTTGCAATCTTCTGCTAGGTCAATCAATATTAGTTACCATTGACCGAAATTCCACTAGAATTCAATGATTATTTTATCCAATCTTGAAAGTTATTTCCGAATTTAACCTTCCCTTGGGCCATCTAATCTGAAATGAAGCACCCACATTGTTTGGTGCATAAGTGCGGGCGGATTTTACCAAGAAAGGTGTGGAACCTCTAGTAGCTTCCTGGATCCCTACCACTCACACTAGGATATCGTGGCTATACTTGGATATAATTTTTCTTAGTGTGGCTTTTTCTCTAGTGTTCTTTTCATGTACATGAGGGGCACGTTAATCTGATAAATGAATTCCGCCCGATTACGTTTGTATTTATGATTTTCCAAATTTTTCTCAATATTTCTTTTTATATACCTGCAAAAGTTCGTATACCTGTGCCCCAGCCCCTGATTTAATGATACTGATCGTTATTTCCAATATATTGTTTCAAAAATGTCGAATTATTCCAGACTCTCAACGACAACAGTTGTCATTGCTAAGGAGCCTTACGGCAAAACAAACGTCAACTCCCCCTGAATTCTTATGCATTTTGTTGGTTGAAATTGCAAGGAAACACAAAAAACTTATTTAAAAAAGCAAGTATAGCTTTGTATGACCGAATAGTTCAGTTTCCTAAGCTTTTCCTTAAGCCTAAGCAAAAATTTAACTTTTAATCTTACAGACGAGTTAAGCCCGAACGTGTTAGCATTTGTATTGCGCACGACCGAAGGTTAAACAAGAATTATTCTACGAAATCCAAATTTGAGACTTAAAACTGGTAGCAAATTGGATTTGACACTTCATAAAACGAATGAATACAATTGAAAAGTAACAGGGCAGTCAGATCTCCACAAGGTATATTAAATTCCACAATTTAAACTATGAATATGCTATTCTAAACTTGTCATGTAATCCAATTTTGGTCCGTGGCTAGACATTTGTTATAAAACGCTATTCGAATACCAATATTTTATAAATTGCCGTCATAACGTCATTCTTTCATCGGTTTGGTCCGTGAAGTTTTTATATTGATGAATACTGCCTTCTCTAAAACTATAAATATTCCAGTGATTTTCTTCAAATATTCCTTCATTGTTATTTATTTATTTTGATTAATTTCTTTACTGAACAAATGATAATCAGCGAATAAAATATAGATACTTCGATGATATTTGCAAATAAGCAATTGTATGCAATACTGCAAAACAGTCGACCGACAATAATTTCCAATAGCCAAAAGTAATTTCAAATAAAAAATAGTAACCTTTAGTATTCTTTTTTTATTGTAAAGTCAATGTAAAATGGCCAGATAAAAATCTGAACTTTCCAGGATTACCTATTACAGTCTCAATTTCTGATTCTTAGTTCCGGTTTGAAAAAATATTTGATTTTGAATAAAAGGTTCCGGATTATCCCAGTTTATTTATACACAGACAATTTATGCAACAAATAGAAAAAGATAGAGATTCCATTTAAAAAAACTAGCTTCTGGAGAATTCTTTCCAACTTTTAATATACGCAGAATATGTCACCACAATATAAGAAATGGGCATGAATTTGTCTAGAAAAAGTTATTAAAATGCTAGTAAAAGATATTAATATTTCCTTAACTCTTCTGCCTATATTTTTAGAAATTTTTTTAATAGTTTAATTCTTTTCACTATTTTTGAAAGATTTGTTTTTTCGTTTAGCTCCGCAGTCTATATCCCTACTCCCCACTAGCTAGTGCCCCGAATTGAATCCCAGTCTCTGTAGAACCGAATATGCATGTTCAGTCTGAAGCACCAACAAATCGGAACGCACACAATGCGTGATAACATATAGACACTCAGTGTCAGCTGTAAAAAAGGGACGAAAATCACTAAATCAGTTACTAATGTTTAGAATCACATATCAAAATTTGTTACAAAAACGATAAATAAGAGAAATAGGAAGGGTTTTTTCCATTTCCAGAGAAAACAGTTTTTGGATTCGTTCCCTTCTTGAAAACGCCGATTCAATTAAAGCATTATTCCTGTCTGATAATATATATATGGTAGCAATATGTGATAATGTTCTGATGAATGGCAACAAGTGTGCAAAGTTCCAAGAAGATGCTGCCAACGTAGTGTGAATAACGTCTCATATTTTCACGAATGTATAATATAGTAAACAAAGGTATAGTAAAACTGTAGCCACGAGCCATCTACTAAAAGTAGTTCAATAACGCTAATAAAACAATCTCATCATTTTATTGAGCGGAGAGGGCAGTCACAAGACTCATTAAATGCCATCCATTAGAGTAACCACGAGTAACATTCTTTTTTCATGACATCACCCACGTTTACGTCACTGTCACGCGCGTGGGCCATCTTTGCGGCCGGCCACAGGAACCTTCAGAGGCAATCGATGAAGGAACGGAGTGATTATAACCGAAACCTACTTTATCCGATGACCTTCACCACTTTCGCAAGGTTCAAAGCTATTCGGGGCGAAAAAATTCTTTTCTTGCGTTTGATTTAAATATAGATGTGACGGGAACTGGCGCCGACCAGAATAAAGGTGGATTCGGTCGGATGAAGAGTTTTAAAATATTGGTTAAACCGCAAGAATTAAGTTTGAGAATTGGTTTTGAATTTAGTGCATCACGAGTTTTGTTTTCGAAGGGCAACAGAAACATTCCTTTAAATATAAAATTGCTTACTAATCAGAAAATGCAATGATGTGTCGCTATATCGAATTTTGTGTTCGATTAAATCATTTAACAGATGAATGTACCGTTTTGAAGCATCAAATCAGAAACTGCACGGCTGTGTCGTTATATCGAAATGTATGTTCGATTAATTGAAGCGACAGGGAAATGTCCCGCTTTGAAACAAAAGTAGCGAAAGGGGTCTAGACAAAGAGGATGAAACCCGAGGCAGCAACCCTTTTTCAAACTTAACTTCCTCACTCCCTGCAAGACGCTTGATCCACAATTGCAGATTTTGCGCGCACCAGAACAAAGTCACAGCTAAGCATTCAGCTGTGGAATAGCGGCCCTAAATTCGGATTCCTCCGATCCCATAGCCGCGACACCAGGCGACCGCAGCTCATGATTAAACTAGAAAAAACATTGGCATCCCACTCTCCATACTTCTACGCCACAACAACGAAATAACGTTACATCCCATATACAGCAGACTACCTACGGTAGTTTACGAGTTTTGAACCCGGGACTGTCCGATCTGGAAGTCGAGACTGGCCACCATGGACTCAATTATCTTTTCGAAATTTCGACACAACGTAGCTTTCTGTTCATATAAAGAATAGATTGAAAGGAGCCGACTTAACTGTAAAAGTAAGCAGGGATCGATCCAGGTTTTTTTTAGGGGTCCATTTTTGTGGGGGAAAAATTGTGAAAAAAAATGTGTTTGTGAAAAAATTATTTTTGTGAAAAATAAAAATATTTGTTAAATTTTTTTTATGTAAAACTTTCAATTTTAGAAGTCATTTCTATATTTTACGCTTAATATCAAAAGTGTTTCATTGAACCAAATATATGCAGCAATTTGATATAATACTGAAAAATACTCGTATATATATTTTGTGCAATGTCTCATTCAAAAACTTTTAAAAAAAGAAGTCAGATTAAAAAACAATAATAGTGGTTTATTGTTAAAAGTATGTTGAAACATTGGAACTTTCTGTTAACAACACACTTAATTATGCAGAAAAGCATCTTCACTTTAAAATCGATTTGATACAGAAAAGTAAGGATACCCAATACCGGGCAAATTTTCGAGAATCGTTGTTTGGGCGTGAAAAAATTTTAAAAAGGGATCATTTTTATAAAATGAAATTTTGTAAAAGGGCCGTTTTTACGAATTTGAATCTTGTGAAGGGGCCATTTTTATGAATTTTGTGAAGGGGCTGTTTTTGTTAGATGGAATCTTGTGAAGAGGCCACAAAACGGCCCCCAATTCGCCGGATCGATTGAAGAGAATCTCTATGTCAGCAGTCAGAAGATTCGACTTATGATAAAATTTTCACTGCCTCGATAAATTTTGACGTTCACCGTGGACTACCGGGCATTACAATCAACCGAGAGTATTTTGAATTACTATTTTCATCTTTTTTATGCACACAATCATTTTTATCTCTAATATTTAAAGATATAACTTCATGGCATTAGCTACTAGGTAGGATGAGCTCTAGCAGATATTTCATTTGTGACATTACCGTAGACCTTGAAAATATTATTTAAGGTTATTGAGGGGGGAAAAATCGTACTTTCCTCCGTTGGTCAGATAAATATAAAGAAGATACCTCATCTAGAATCTCGGTTTCCAAAATGTCCAAGTGCCTCAACATGAGAATATTGACCAAATTTAACGTGCACCATGGGTAAATGCAGATAGGTCAGCTACGAAACTGAATATAGAATCTCTGACCACAGAGTGCAGAAGACCGCCATGTATAAAAGCAATTAGACAAACCTTAAAAAATACTCAACACTCAAAAGAAAACTTAAAAACAGTACTATTTGCAGAAAATAAATTATATTCTTCAGAAACATAGGAATAAAAATCTGAATGAATAATAGAATATTAATGTTAATTTTTTCCGTTATAAAATAGCTCAAAAATTTCCACACAACTATTAATTTGGAAAGAAAATAGGTAAAAATATCTTATTACTAATGACCATTTATTGTAAATCAGAAAAAATTTCAAAAAATTGGTACACCAAGCATCAGTAACTAATATGAATAGTAAAATTCAAGTAATCGGATTATCAGAATGACAACTTTTCTAAAATATACAAAAATTTATTACGGTTTCCCGAACATAAATCTTAACGAATTTTTCTTATTAAAAATTACATTTTTTTACATACTGATTAAAATATCTAATGAAAAGCCATGAAGGAAAAAAGTTATATCAAAATATAATCAGTCGTAATGCTTTTCTTTCTCATATGGCATGAAGGAACGAGTATTTTTTCACCGTACGTTTGCTTGGTTAAAATACAAAACATTATTTATTAAACATTAAAAAACATAAAACATTAAGTCATGGGAAGAATAACACAAGATAATTTCGCCATTTTTTTCAATTTTTGAAGAAAAATTTAGAACGTAAAATATTTTTTCCCTCAATTCAAAAGGAAAACCTTTTTGAGTACTGAACTTTGATCTTTTAATCACAAAGGTTAGCATTCGTTTCACCGTCATTTTTATGTTTAAAATCTCAGCAAAATACGTCAGAAAGCAATTTTGCTATCTCTGTTGACAGTAGAACTATAAAATTTCCTCTATAAGATGAAAGCCGAGTAAGAAACGAAAGCAGAATAGCATTTTTTGAAGAAAAATGTCTCGCCGTCGTAATCTTGCCCAGACATCAACTCGGCAATAAAAAAATTCATTCATTTTAAAGAACGATAAAAGGATCTTGTTCCCAAAAGAAAAATGATATAGCTTACCTTCTGGAAAGAAACCTTTCGATATATGAGAATATCTAAAGCAAGCCGATATTGTCGCGATTTTTCTTGGCAACAGAAAAATCTATTGTTTTAAATTAACTGAATTCTTTTGGTTTTGCTGAACGGGGTAATGAAATACTTTATTGTGCATTTCGTAGAGATGCATGATAATTCTAAATTGTGGATCTCTGGTTCCAATATGGTCTCCATAAAAAATAGTCAAGTAAGATCCAATAATTTCAATCCTTTAGTAGAACTCCAGACTAATAAGTCCGTTTTCTGTAACGAAGATATTTTGAAGATGTCTGTTAAAAGCACCCGAGTAAGTAAAGAGAAAAATGGATCATGTTTCCCAAGAACCGATTAATATTGCAGCAATCTCATCCTCGTGCCCTTTTAATATTAATTTTAGGTTTTTAATAAAATTTAGAGGGAAGTTTTTAGAGGGACCTAAATTTTCTTTGGGTGCTAGTACATTTTATGACAAAACGATCCGTTGCACTTCTTAAAATTCAAAACATATTTATATTGGTAATTGTTCATTTTGCTCATTTTTAAAATTAATATCCAACGAAAGGGTTTAAAAGCCTTAACTATTATATATTCATTGAAAATATCCGCATTTTAGAAAGTTTTCGAGAGTTACTTTTATATTAAGATAAAGGAGAAATCTTAGATATGACTACTTATTTTTTAAAAAAAATCGAACCAAGTACGCATTTATTCTGATAGCAACAGAAGCATTCAAGATATATGGCATGTTTTATGTGTATGTGTTATTTGCATCAACACATCTGTATTATGCAATTTATGCTGACTGTAGCTCACATTTACAACAATACTGCAGTTTGAAAATATTTGTAATTTTCATCGTGACTAATTCCACACGGGCATGTCCCAAATAGTGGTGTAGTCGCAAAATAAGCAGTGCCGGAACGTTCTAAAAGAAGTGCAGGAACCGCTCTAACCTCGGTGACAAAAATCTCGCTGTTTTAAGGACGTTTTCACAATTTTTTTTGTTATTTATTTCTCGTGGAAAAAAAAGCAGCGCCGGAACGGCGTGCCGGCTCCACTATACCCCCTGGTCCCAAGTATCACACTCACTCATTTTTTCAGGAAAATACCCTCCCACCCGACTTGATCTATAACATTATAATCTTTGAGAATTCTAAAGAAATAATTTCAAGTAGAACAGAAATATTTCACATTATTAACCATACAACATCGCAACAATATTGCACTTGTAGCGGTTACAAATCACTGCCTTCTCCTTTTTACGGTAGGTGACGCTACTAGAGCCATCCGGGTTTTTCCCATGATGCCTCTCTCTCTTCTTCTGTGTACTTGTGTTGTTGTTCTCTGTCTTGCGTCTTGTACCTTTTAATGTACCGTGTTGTGGAACTTGGCCATCTAATAAAAATGGTTCCTGAAATTGAATTAATTCTTCAACAGCGGCATTCCATATAAACACGAGTCTCGTCCCTCTACACACTTTATTTTGAGCTCCTTATGATTGTCTTCTTTTAAAACATTATGATCTTTGTAAATGAACAAAACAAAGGGAATTAATTTTTTCCTTACGATTTACTGTTACTGAATTTGCCCCACTTTCTATATTTTCTCAATTGAATGACGCATTATAAGTTTCGAAATATTTACTACAGTTTCGATTTAAATTCGATATACTAGAAAAATTCTCTGAGAAGTCGCAATTCAACTTAGTATTCAATTTTTAATTTGATTTCTAGCATTACTATACCGTCCTTTTTTTAATATATGGAAATGAAACACTCAATTCATTGAGAGCAAGTCAAGCAGACATCCCGTTATTTTTGGACGATTACGATACTTTCTCTTTGTATACGAGAAAGTAATATTCCTTCAACAATCAAATTCATTTATGCCGTTTCATAATGAAAACCGCCCATTATTTCTATTTATACAAAATTTTGCATCAAATATAACATTTTTTAATATATGGAAATGAAACACTCAATTCATTGACAGCAAGTCAAGCAGACATCCGTTAACGGGAGTTGTAGATCAATCAATAGTCAAGATAATTGCTTGCCAGACCCGTCAAGAAAAAGAATGTCCTTGCTCAAGAATTCAATTGTTTGTATATCGTCTAACATCTGCACGCAGTGTAGGTATCAAACTGCGCACCGCAAGAAAACCTTGAAACCGATTTCAATTTCTTCTTGGAATCGAAATGATCGTTTTTCAACATATCGAAATTCTTTTTTTTAAAGTCTGCTAATGAAAAAAAAATGAGAAAGAAAAACTGACATTTTATTATAATTCAATTCTCTCCCGTTTATTATAAGAAATCTTACCAAACGTGATCTTTTCATGTAAATATATTAATAACTAATTATTTCAATTGGTGGGGACTTACGGATAAAACTACATTTTCGGTACACCAACTTCCATCTAAATGTAACTCTTGAAGGACATTTCCATAGACTTAATATAGAAACTTTGACTTGGCCCGACAGTTCTAAGTATCAAACACTTTTGCTTTTTTTTATATTATGGCGGTGACGATTGTATAACGAATCGAACGACACCAAAATTATCCCCCACAGATCACAAAAAAGGTCACTGAGTGGTGCAAGAAAAAGACGATAGGCTTTCTTTTAAATTACATTTTGCCATTTTTATTTTAATTTATCAAAATTTTTTTTACTCTTACGGATTTACTCCCATTTTATAAGGTCATATTTTATTTTTATTATTGGCAAAATGAGTCTTTTCAGAAATCAGTTTCTCTTCTCGTTCTGCAATTTTGGGTCACCTCTAAAGCGAATAATATAGGTTTAGTTATATTAACGTCCTATTTCAAAGCAATACGAGGGCTATATCTAGCGGATCCCGTAATTTTGAACTGTGGTTAGATGCCACGCGGAACATTTAAACCGGTGTATATCTCTGCGTTTACCGTCCATAGAAATCCTGGCATGCAAAATCTCGAACGCGTTAACTAACAAGTCCATAGCAGTCTTGACATGCGAAACCTCGAGTCGGTATGCATGCCCGCAACAGCCAAGGTTCAAAGCAAATTCAAATTGAAAGGTTCTTGTAGAAGATTCATTTTTAGCAATAAAATCAATTTAAGTTATATGAAGAATACTACAAAAATCAAGGAAAGTCCAAAGAATCAAACCTACCTGCTTGCTTCGGCAGCTACACATCCGTGAATGTAGATTTTAGTGCCGCATTCCAAGTTCTCCGGCAACTTGACATTCAAGGGAAATCTCTGAAATCGAAAATGCACATTAAGAATTTCAAATTAAAACAATTTAATTGAGTAAAAATAGAAATTGTAGTTTGACAAAAGCGTAGTCCAGAACCTAGCAAATTAATTTCAACATTGCATTATCACATTCAAATTTTCAGTGAACACTGAAATACAGTTCTAATGTCATGATATTCCATCTTCTATCACACACAGTACGTATTTTCAATTTAGGTGGATTTTGTAGAAATAAAGGAAGGGAGATCTTAACTGTAGAGGAATAATCAGTGAACGAGCAGATCTCTTTTGGTCATCCGACTAAATCCTCTAGATCACAAGATCATTTTAAAGTCCATAAAAATTAATTGGAGACATTCTTATCTACTCATATTTTTAAAATGTATTTGTTTTCATTCACATATCCGATTTGATCCACCAATGTACGAGGATCTATCAACAACAGACGGTTGAAGGCGCATTATTTCAAGAGAAATCATTCCGGAGCGAAATATTTTTCTCCTTAACGGGGCAACAGATGGCACTAGTTGTTCCAGTGTAGTTGTTTGCAAAGTTCATTCAACTTTAGACGAGTTATAGCAATTGGAATCTCAAGATTCGTTGAAAATTGGTCTCTCGTCGAAATGTGAAACGTAATACGATTCTTAGTTCTAGGAATGTGTTTGCATGTGAAATCCACTGCCAAATCGTTGAAGTTTATGCTGAACAAGCAGTGGACAGAAACATGTTTTCTTTTGAATCGGGCAGAGAGAAATGTGGAGAGCCGCCGAACTCGTGATTTGAATCAAAATTTCAAGTGGGAGGTGTGGTGCCATCCACCATAGATCCATGATCTAACTCCTAGTAATTACTTCCTTTTCCCACAAAATGAAAGAACACTTGTCCAGGAACAAGGTTTTCTTCACACCATGAAGTCGAGACAGCTGCCAAGAAGAGGCTGAATGAGCAGGCACATGATTTCTACCAAGCCGGAATGAACTTGTTCCCGTGGTAAATGCCTCAATCGATTTTGAGATTACGTGGAAAAATGATGTGTTGGCACCCTTGCATCCCATCTGTATTATATGCCAGCTGTTAACTTTATAATTTTTTACTGGCACTGTAACTTTTTTCCTGACCAACCTACGTACAACAAATTGCTGTTTTCAATGTTATATTTAACTTGCTGTTTTTCCGCTCTTTGTCCGATTCTTCTCTGGTACATTTTGTATGATCTCGCTTTAGTTAATGCGATTATAAAGGTAGTTTAATTGTTTATGTTTAACTAAGTGTTTCACGTGTTTGACTTTGCTCCATTACATGTCGCCAGTAGTACCTCAGGAAGAGCGAATTAAAGCCGGAATTCTCTCTCCAACATGTACTTCATTTTTTATACTAAGTCCAAGTACCATAAATGCACTACATAGCACAATACTGTACGCCTTCATACAAAAAAAAACCAGATTTTCCGAGTTTCAGCCTGGAACTCTATATCATCGTTGTTCAGGTAGAAGCCACCAAGTCCAAAACTATAGTTTCGAGATGTGTCCAGTTTAAAATTAATTATTTTTGACTCGTGATGATAAATAGTAAAAATTACTTTACAGGTTTCAAGCTCCAACGGTTGATTTTCTGATGCTTAGATAGAAGAATTCTATCACGAAATAATTGCAAATTCTAACTGACTGTGCTAGTCCGTCAAAATGTTTTTATGCACTAAGTAACCTTTCTGCCTGAATGATTTGATATATTATATCAAATCAAGCCGGGAGAGCAAACTAAAAATTCCGGAAGTTTGTTCTGCTTAGCATTGATACCGATGAAAGTACAAGCATACACACGAAATTTAAAATTATTCAAAAGGAAAAACATGGAATTGGGATTATTCATTGAGATAGGACTAAGTAAATTTTCACAAATTTTTTAATACAAGTTATTTAAAAAGTTAAAAAAAAAAAAAAAAACTAGACGATTTCGGAATATTTTATTCAAAGCATGGACAATCCGCGACAAAGAATCTAAAATTAATAACTAAATTGTCCCGGCTAATTCTGTACGTTTAGTCGCTTTGCCGTACATAGTCTGCAATAAAGAGAAATCAAACACCATATTTATAAAAGGCACGTTGAACTTAAATTCCAAACGATTATTTCTCCATAATTCCTAGGGCCAGTTAAAGCTGTACTATTTTCGAATATGGCAGAAAGATGAGTTCTGAATCTCTTCGTTCTGGTGGTTTCCAGGATAAACAAAGTCACTATACACGTTAATTCATTTAATTTCTAATGTTCCCTAAATGCCGCCTACCTTACTTTTGGACATTTATGGGTACATTGTCTTGGATGTAACCGTTCTAAATGTAACTACATCTTTTAAATTAAATGATAAGCTCTCCAAATGACTTCATATTATTACAGCGGTAATTGCTGTATAATAAACGAGAGAGATTCCACCCTGCAGAGTTACTTGAATTACTGTCACGCACTGACCTTTCACCCCAAAGTTCAAAAATGTGCCATCGCAAAATGAGTAAATGGCGATATCCTTTTTAAGACGACTCTTGAGTCAACCTCATTTTCCCCTCTTTCCCTCCTGGTGGGAAACGTTAATGGAACGAGAGGTTACGGACAGAGCGGAGAAGTACCACGAGTAGGCCATTTACAGGAAGAGTTAAAACGCATTGTTGGGGTACCGTGTCAGCTTCCACAAGATATTTCAGGGCTTTGCATGTTTGAAAACAATTAAATAATGAAATGACCTTTAAAGAGTAAAGACTAGCAATGTACATTCAGATGTCTTGGGTCGTAATCAAGACAAAGAAACGATTGTTTCACGGGGAGTATAACCGGAAATGGTGTCTTAGTCCGGTATCAAAAGCCGAAAGTAATATAAAATGGAAAATTTTCACTGTGTTTCTCTATTCACTATTTTCACTATGTTTCTCTATTCACTATTTCCACTATGTTTCTCTATTCACTATTTTCGCTATGTTCTAAAGATATTTTTTTTTTTCAGAAATGAGAGGAAAATGTCAAAAATCATACATATTGTGTAAAGTGACCACACGTCCCGGATTTGGCCGATTTTTTACCTTTTCCGCCGGTATGGTCAAAATCCCGTATGCGTCTTTGACAGAGTATACCGCATTAGTTCCAGTAATGAAGAAAATGCCCCAGATTGACTTCAATTTTATTTATAAATAAATTATTATTATTATTATAAATGTTAGGTAGATTCTAATTTTTAATTAGCTTCTGAAGAATTATAATGAAAGAATTTTATGAAACAAACTGAAAACTTACTTTGACTCCCATGTCATGAAACTCAACATTCTAGAAAATTTTTGAGGAGAGAAACTTATAAAAAAGTAACGTGACAGCACTTTAATCTAGTTAGAAGCTATGGTTTATAGTGGATATGTTTTGTTAACAAAGATATAGGGCATGATAAACAAAGCTATAACATATAGCTGGGAATTTTCTCTGCTATTTTCTGTACTTACAAAGAATTAAATAAATTTAACAAAAAGTTTTAAAAAACATACTTTACCCGATGTAGTAAAAAGCATAAATTTTTATTTTAATTACTTTCTACTTCTTAGTCTTTTACTTACAATTTATTATTATAAATATTATTGAATCTTGAAATCATTTTAAAAATCAAAATTTAATTAAATGAATCGACTAATTGATAATTAACGTCTGAATATATTAAAAAAAGTGTATTGTAATCAAGAACACACATGTACAGAATTTCAAAACTCCAGCATATCAGGAAGCGAGTAAAAAATCGATAACAAAATTCCATCTTTACATACAACAAGTTAAATAAAACTGCATGAAAAACAAAAGAATTTAAATTGCTATCATGAAATATGCGTCTTTCCTGTGTTGAAGTTTTTCAAACAAACAATATAAATCAATTATATGATTAGCTGTCATCCACTTCCATTACATTTTTTCCTAACTCTTATTTTGAATTATTTGCACAATTCTGATCACAATCTTCAATATTTCGTGATAAATTTTTTCCAACTTGAGTCTGAAAAAGATTTAAACTCGAGCTGTAATGTCAGCTATAAATATTTCCCTTCTACACACGAGAACTTTCAGAAATATAGTTTTACCCAAAAGGTTTATACCGTTCAAGGCAATATGACATTTCAATCATATAAAAGTTCAATAAAATTGGAACACGTCAGACATCAAACCCATCAAAAGTCCGCCGAAAAAGACAATTTCCTCTACTTTGAAGAACAAATAGAAGTTGGTAGAGGTACAAAGTCAAAAAGAAAAACACAGAAAAAAATCAGAAAGTTCCATTTGTTTTCTCAGTGCAACTGAATTTTCTGTCGAAACTGTCTGCGACTAACTACACAGACTGATCAAATTAAGCGAAATATCATTTTTACTCCTTCCTTCCAACTTTAATGGTCCGATTTACCACCATCTCTTATTCAAAATCAAAAATTAGCTTTTCAAAAAGCGGAATTCTTTATTTACTTATTTCGAAATATTATGAAACCTTGGCAACTAAAATCATCGGTCTTATACTGCATATTATACCTGATAATTAAATATACCGGTGGAAGTCCTGTCTTTGACTCCAAGCCAAATTGCAAAATATTGCTAATAATTACTCGACTGTTCTTTCCAATTTATTTTCCGTATGCGACAAACAGTAATGATTATTTCCATCGATTTTCATTGTTTCATTTTTTTCCCGTCATTTTTCATTCTGTGCATAACATTTTAAAAGTTCCGTGTTTGCAAACAAACTTGTTCGAGAAACGAGAAAACAAAATCGAATACAGCGGCTTAATTTGCAATTTTCAGTTGCGAAACGTGGTAGTGACACATGCATATGTTAAAAGATCCATGACCAACCATCTAAAACTAGTCTTAATTTGGAGGGGAAAAGTTAAATCGGGAAACTAAAGTTGTACATACAGTCACTCAAAAATGCATGGAACACTTAACCAAGAAATGCTTTAACATTTGCTATACAGTATATAAGGATTTTTTTTAAAATTTTAGAATTGCAATTTGATCTAGCCTTTTAAATATAATTTAAACACAAGCAGTTGTCAAAGTATTGGGACAATTTTGAAATGAGAAATTTAAGAAATATATAGCGCATCAATAAAATTTAATTTACTACTACTTTTCTAGACTATAATTTTAGACAAAATATCAGCAGAAAAGACTGCGTACGGAGCAATGGCGAGAAACAAAGATATTTCGGTTGATGTGCGAAATCTGGTAATAAGTCATTGGAAAAATGGAAAATCAGTTTGTTGTACAGGACAAATCTTGAAGCTCAGCAAGTCTACTGCTTTTAATATTATTCGCAGGTTCAAGAAAAAAAATAGTGTCGAAAAAAAAGGAGCAAAGATCAGGGCGTCCAAGGGCATTTAGTGAAGGTGAAGAGAGGTGGATAGTGAGACAAGTTCACATTAATCCAAGAACTAGCGTAGTAAAATCGACTCTGAAATGTAAAAGTAGGTTCCGGAAAACTGTAAAACCTGAAACTGTCAGAAATGTTTTAAGAAAACACAAGTATCATGGCAGAGTACCTCGGAAGAAGCCCTACGTCAGAAAAGCAAATGGAAAACTAGACTGGCATTTGCTAAAATGTACGTAAAGCACCCAACAGAATTTTGGGAAAATGTAATTTTTGTGGATGAAAGCAAATATAACGTTTTCGAATCGGATGGCAAGCAAAACGTTTGGCTCACACCAAATACAGCATTGTATATCAAAAATTTGCGGCCTACTGTAAAATATAGAGGTGCCAAACAATTAGTCTGGGGTTGCATGGCAAGTTCTGGGGTGGGGAACTTTATAGATGACACAATGAATAAATATGTCTATGCTTTAAATTTCGCTTCAGAATGTCAACGAAGTGCGAGCAACTTGGGAATCTCAAGACATTTTAAAATGTACCAGGATAACGACCCAAAACATACTGCTGATATTTGCAAGATATGGGTCCTCTATCACTGTCCTGGTGTGATTAAGACCCCTGCCCAGAGTCCACACCTTAATCCCATTGAACATGTGTGGGATTATTTGAAGCAAAAAATTAATAAACAATATTTCTAACAAGCAGGAGTTGAGAACACATCTGATCGAAGAGTGGACCAAAATTAACGGATCATTTTACACAAAATTGATGAAATCCATGTCAAATCGACTGCGAGAGGTCATAAAGTGCAAAGGTGGCCCAACAAAGATATTAACAATCATGTTCATATTTTTTAAATTTATTGACAGCTTCCCAATACTTTTTTGAGCAGATTTTCTAACTTGATTTCTTTTTCTTTCTTGATTAATTGTAATCATAATTGCATTAATATATGAATTTTGTTTCAGTTAGTATGATTTGCATTTATCAAAATGTGATATTCTTTTTTTGTTTCATTTGTATATTTAAGTTGTATATTATGATAAAATCCTGTGAACTTGTAACGTGTCACAATACTTTGAGTGACTGTAAGTAATGTTTGTTATATCAATTACTTTTCCAGATTTGAAAATATCTGCATAAAGTTAATTGAGAGGAATTAATGACGTATCACACTACAATTAGATGCAGTCAGGTAAAAGAGCCTCAAATATTTTATGGATTTCAAATTCACTACCTTAACTGTATCCGAGTGTGAGTCATTTGCCGTAAAAAACTGAACCAAGTGCCATCTGCAGCACAACAGATTACTTCTAATGTGGCAACTACTTTGGGAAAATACAGCATCAGAATTTTCTCTGCGACGTTTCGAGAAAATAACTTTATCTAACCAGCGGCAGGCTTCCCTCGACTTTACTGTATACTTAAAGTGACCATTTATTTTTTCCCTCAAAATGGGACATTTTTTTTAAGTTTTGGGTAATAGTATGTGAATTCAAGAAAACGCATATTTCTTCAGTTTTTATTTATTAATGAAAAGAATAGGAAGGAACACGTGAAAATAAATAATTCATGCGATCCTGCATTTTTCTGAAGAATACATTTTTGCCTCAGTATAATTGGTGTTGATTTTTTAAAAAGAGATTGAAGTTTTTGGCAGGATTTCTTAAATTTTACTTTGGTAGTTAACGTTGCTTTATAGACTGCGACTTGCAACTGTGCTTTTTAGCTCGTCTACAACTTATCCATAAAAAAATAAAGATCCTTTCTAAGTGTACATAAGTGCCGGGCAGACATAGAATATATTCAATAATTATACAAAAGTTCGTATGATTTAAATTATTGCCTTGAAAGCGGTTGAACTGTTCCACCCAACGACTTTCGGTTCAAATATTTTCCACTATTTCATTCTGTCACTTCATACGGTGTAATGAAGTTAGAACTCAGTGCGATATAGGAGGCTTCTGACCAACTTGCATATGTGTGACAAGTGTAGCGCATGCTCCGTCATCGCCCGGCTATTATCGTAGTAATTGTTCTAATTTTTGGCCTCTTCTTGCTTGAAATTGTTATCGTGGGTTTCTATCTTTCTGAAAACGGGGCATTTGGCAACGGGACAGGCTACCAAAAGACGGGATGTATGGTCACATTATGTATACTAACAAAATATGGCGCAAATTTGTGCTTCCTAGTACAAGGAAAACCGAGTATGCATTTTTGGAAGCCGTATTGTTAACTCATTGGATCCAAAATTTGATAGATATTTGGTGGAAACATTATGCACCAAATTGCATTTATCCAAGTCGTTGCGTTTTTTAGTTATCGCATTCACTAATAAGCGAATAGACAGACCTACGGACGATCAACCCGTTGACAGATTTGGTCCAAAATTTACAGAAAAATTCTAGTTGAAGAATTTCATCCAAAATTTGATTCGTATTTATAATATCAGTGCATAGATCACACACCAAATTCCATTCGTCTCACGTGTATCATTTTTGAGTAGTTTTGTTCAGAGACAGACACAATTCCATTTTTTTACTTTCTTGCATACGAAGTACGAAGAGAAAGTATTGTAATCGTCAAAAAACTCGAGGTTTTGACGAATCTCCACGTTTTAGACCTCTCTGGGTCCGAAAACCACAATTTTGGAATTATGTCCGTCCGTGAACACAATAACTCGAAAACTATTCGAGCTACGAGGATTAAATTTGGTTTGTGATCTTTACACATCATTTGTAGGTTTATATCAAATTTTGGACAAAATCCGTTTAAGGGAAATATAGAGTTCACATGAAAGCGGACATAACTCAAAAACTTAAGTAGCTAGGTGGATAAAATTTGGTACACAGTTTTTTGATCAGAAATGTAGGTCCGTATAAAATTTTGGGCCAAATCCGTCGAAGGGTTGACCATCTGTCAGTCTGTATAATCGCATACTTTTGAACGCCATAACTTCTTTAAAAAATTACTCGGATAAATTAAACTTCGTACGTAGTCTTGAAACCCTAATTGTAGATTTGTCTACAATTTTTGTTTAAATAGGTTAAAAAAAAGACGTTGAAATTACCTATTCGGTTTTTTCTCCATTCTACGGGGGAAAAAAGCTGCGAACGCTGGAGCGAGTGTTTTCCCCACCTTAGGAAATACTGCACGTTTTCCGGCGCGCGGTGTATTGCCCTCCCCCCTCCTACCTGTGTTATTCGCATGGAAGAAAGTTTTGGGGAGGTCATTCCCGTTGGTTTTTGACCGGGATTAGATTTAAAACGGAGAGATTCAGCAAAATCTCTGCGTGAAACATTCTGAGGATTATAATACTTTCTCTTTCGATACTTCGTGCATGAGGAAACAAAAATTCTTCCTTATCAGCTTCGATATTGAAATCTAACTGGCAATCTCAATAAAATAACATATTTTAAAGATAAAGCAACGAACCTTATCGAGCCATTAATTCGAGACTAATCGATAACGCAACAACAGATTATCAATCAGGCGTTATGCAAATTTAGACCCGATAAGCGAGTGATTAAATCGTGAAATTCCGAAATATGTAAACAACAAATTAAAATAACACGCGCGTAGATAAACCTCCACAAATAGTTACTCCGTGAACCTAAAAGTAATAATTACAGGGCATTGGAAACACATTTACTTCATTATAAAATTCCCGATGTTGCCCCGAGTGATAAGATAAATCGTAATTGTTTTTTCATGCCGAAAAGCTATAAAGCATGTCCAGTTAGACAACGAAGTTAGTTACTGTATTCTTTTGACAACGTGGATACCAGTTCCCAGTTCTCCCACACGAATCCGTGATTTTCACAGGTGTTTTGCGTGCAGTACCGGCATATCTTTTGACACGCAGAAGGTAGATGAATATCCAATACCACGTTCATTATTTAACAGCTGTCTCACACGCCAGTATGTACACCATTGTGTTCGAATTCTAAAAGAATGAAACAAAAACTGCACCTTCAAACGTATACTACGGGAGAAGATAAAACATTCTGGTCCAAAGATTTTTCCCGAATTCCGAAAACTACAGTTTTAATAGCTTTTCTGTAACTAAACTGATTTATTTTCACAGACAGTAAATATAACGCGAGAGAGGGCAAAAGGTTTTTGAATGGCTATTTTGATATTGATTTCATTCAGTATGTTATACCTTTACATCAGCACTTTCTATAGCAATCTTCTGGAACGGTGTTGGACACGCCTATCGTTTCAAAGTCTGCATTATATGCAAGTCATTCTTTTAAATAGTAATTAAGCGTGAAAAAAATACGAAATTTAAACTACATGTGAATAGTAAATATCAACATCCTAGTTAAAGGAAACGGCATTTTTTTCCATTTTTTAACTAACTAATCATCACAACTACTGCGAATTCCAGTTTGCATCATTCTAATTTGAAACTCATATGCTTTATAATCCAAGTTAGATCAGTACAAGCCAAAATACATGCAAAATATCAACACAAAAACTACGACCAGCAAATTTTATACAAAGAGAAGACAAAAAATTAAGATGAAATACTTTTTATGAAAATTGTAAAAAAAGAAAAAAAAATGGCCGTGCATTAAACTGAAAATCTAAGAACAGAATATAACTAAGAGCTAAGAAGAATAAATATGCCCCAAGACAAATGTAGATTTCAGAAACTGATTTCCATGCAAGATTTTCTAAAATTTCAAAACAAAATATAATTACCATCCCATAATTATTCCAATTATTTGCGAAACTTTCCAAAAACTCCCTCCTAGACTCAAAAGATGGAGAATCTTTCATTAATTTTTTGAGTATTTTATTTTCATGAACTTGCCAGCAGAATTCATATCAAAATCTGACTCATTCCGATTAAAATCGGAGATTCATAGCAAAATCGGATATTATTTTAAGAATAGCATACTTCATTAATTCCTGATAATTCTATAACTAAATCTATCAAATCAATTTTTCCCACATGGGACATTTTCATCTAGATCAAAAGCTTTATCAATTTTTGCATACGACTCCTTTTAATTTTCTATCTTTACACTACTTTCAGTGACGTAGCGGCGGAAGGATTCAGCGATTTCTTCAAGATTCAATTAAAATGGGAAAACCTAAAAACAGAATATAGTAAGAAGACAATATTTCCCATGTTATAAGATGTTCTGCCGCCAACAATTTGGGACTACGCGATGATGAAAAATTAGCGAATTTAACTTTCTAAAGGCAAATCAAGCATATTGAAAAATAATACTTTTTCCCTGGCTCTATTTATTCTTGCTACGCTACGCCATCTATTAGTTGCGACTAAAAGACAAGGTTGATGGAAAGATGCAACTAAAAGACTGAAAAGATGCGACTGGGACATCTCACAAATTTTCTCCATTCCTTATCTCAAATAAATATAGCTGTCAATAACTAAATCATTGAAAAATCTTTTGAGGCAGAAATTTAAAAAAAATCCATTAAGTTCAGAAAGCACGATAAAAATCCAATTAAGCAAACGAATCGTTCCGTGAACGTTCCTTTAAATTGAACCTGCCGAACAAAGAATGAAGAAACAAGAGAGATAAAAGAATGAAAAGCGTCTGGTTATTCTTCTCAACAGTGATGCAGATAGGAGAGGATGGAGTTGCCAACTAACCCCAGACACCAGACGGAACGCGGGGGGGTTAATACACCGGATCTGCACGAATTATTTTTCTTTCGGGATAGTATAAACAACAATGAGCAGTTCATTGACAGTTACATTATTTAGGGAGGGCGAAATGCTCAGTTTCAAGTGATCTAAAGGAGAAATTAGGATGCGTTTTCATTCTGTTAATGTCCCATGAGAGCCTAAATTACACTGTTATAACCTTTGGATAGACACAAAAAAGTGCAAACTGGATAGGCGAAAGACATTTTCTCATTTGGTAACGCTGACTTTAAAAATAAAATTGCAAGAATCTTTTGTTTTGAGCTAAAGAATACATTTACATGCGCTAGAAATGAGGTATAAATCGATTGTATAGTTGACTGGCGGACTGACTGACTCTGATCTTTTGCTACGTCACGTGTAGGCAGAGAACTACGTAGGTGTAGGTCCCTAAGAACTAAAAACAGTTTTAAAACGCTCGATTTAATGCACTACAGATTTTTATTTTAAAAAATAAAATTCTGAAGCGCTCAACTGTTTTCGAAATACAATTATTTAAAAAAATACCATCTTTCACTTCTTTGATTTCGTGGAACTTATTTATTGCTACATTTCATTATTATTATGCATTATTACTGCCACGTTTTCTATTAAAATGTCCTCATCAGTCAAAAGAATGATCCGATTGGAGCTGGATTGGGACGTTAGGTTACGTTCAGATCAGAAAAGGATTAAGCCGGCGCAAAATGTACGAAAGTGCACGATTTTCATACTTGTAATGGAATCAATTCATGGTGGCGCAATATACGTCAGTTTAATTTTGGTCTCTACTGTGCATCTATAGCAGGTGGAAAAATGTCATGAGGTCTCAATACAGCATAAGACAATGTACAACTAGATGCTACATGGCAAGCGTAATTACTGGCGTCAAGTGATTTGCCTCCATTAGTTTAGTTACATTAACCTCCCGTTTCGAAGCAACACACGGGCTATGTTGGGGAGGACCTCGTAATTTTGAACTACGGTCACAAGACGACGACGACGCCTCAGTTGGTACTCCCCCTCCAAACTTCCGTACCATACAAGCGGAAGGACGTTTGACCCCCTATGTATAATTTAACGTGCAACAGGTCCCCATACACAGCTGATCTTCAGTTTACGTTTCCTCAATACTACAACAATCTCATTATCTACATTACTTGGAGAAACTCCACATGTTCATCTTTCCGCATTTTTGAAGCCAATCGGTTTTTTCTCTTATTTAAACGCATAGCAGTTTTAACTGAAAACTTTTTACATCGGTTTTTATACGTATGCAATCTCATTTTTTATCTTGATATGATTTTACATTTTTTTCTGGAGCAGTATAGTCAACTTAATAGCTCTTGCGCCATACAAACCAACACAACCAACCGTCAGTGGGATCGGGCTTCGAAATTTTCTCTATTAATACGAACTACAAGATACTGCGAGAACAGCAAATCTTTGACGATAAGAGGAAATAACCATCAAATGTATACGCTGCCTATAACACTTTTCCAAAAACTTAGAAACTGAATAACTTGCATCCATAATTTTATCACCAAGCATCCGATTAGAATTTAGATTTAGATTAGAATTAGACGAAAGTATTCATAACAGTCATCAATGTTATAATGGTAAATACAATAGTGGCACGTCCCAAGTATAACCATAAGGTAGGTCACCAGACGTCCCGGAATAGCCGGGACAGTGCCAAAGTTCTATTTGTCCCGAATTTGAATTAAACGTTCCAGATTTTACTTATAAGTAATTGCTTGTATAAAAAGACTAGTTAGCTTTAATTTGAAATAAAAGTAAAGTAAAAGTGAATTCTTTCAAACTTTGCAATGCGTATGAAGTGACCAAATGCCCTGAATCAATGGAGATTATCCCGATATTTAACACTTTACACCTCTTCTAACAAAAACAGCTCCGGACTGAAAATGCTTCGAATTTAAACTGAATGTCTTGGGTTGGCCCGTTTAATACTAATTAGTAAATAGTTCATATTAAATAAATTCACTAGATTTAATATTTTAAAAAGTTAGCTTCTGAAAAATTCTACATCCTTAACTTTTATAGTACCTAGAATTGAGTACTCTTAATACGAGATCAATCGGATTGAATAATAAGCAGTTCTATTCGATGCACGAGATTAACAGTAAAAGAAAGTATTTTATTTACGCTTCTTTAATTCGGTTTTTTTCATTTTCAAACCTTATAATTAACTATTTCATTGTTTGATTTTCTAATTACATGTTTGGGATTTATCAGACTCCTGTCCCTCAGTCCAGGTTCTAAAGCAGAGGTTCCCAAGCTGTGGTACGCGTACTCCTGGGGGTACGCCAGGACCGGTTGGGGGTGCGCGAAATCAAAGTTGTTAATGGCGGAAAGAAAAAAAACAAAATCTTGTAACTCTTTTAATCCTTTAGATTAAATGAATTAGAGAGTTTTGTTTCTCGAAGTGAATACTTGCTATTTAATTACTAAAGCACTTGAATAATGGATTATTATGATTGAAGTTAATTTTTAGCTATCCTTTCAAGTTCAAACGAATCTATTACAAAACTGGTTTCTTTTGCTTTGGCAATGAAAAAAATTATGGCAAAAATGGAATAAAATGTAAAATCAAAAATAACTTTCGCAAATATTATTTCGAGTCATTTGACTCTTAAGCTAACCTAAGCCCTTAACATTATCAATAAAAACTTCTTTTCGTAGGCGGATAATTAGGGGGGGAGTTGGATATGACAGTAGGGGGTAGGCGAAAACAAAAAGAATAATCAAGGGGGTACGAGAGGGGTTCTAGAGCATCCCGGATTCAATTTCGGAAAATCTGGTCATTTTGCTAATAAATAAAAGAAAAAGACTATAAAATTTAATTACATTCAAAGTATCAGTTTCCTCCAAATGATACATAATCACCAGCTAAATACTTTTTAAATGAGGCGATCTAAATCAAATCAACTTTTAAAAGGATAAGAGAAATCCAAACTACGTCAGTGAGTCATGGTCACGACTCAAATGTGAGCATTTTCCTCCATACAATGACAGCCACATAAAACAATCCAGACGCTTCCTAATTCCGCATGTTTGGTCATTTTATTATGCGTGGGAATGACGAAAAAAAGGAAACAAACACCCGTGATTAGTAAAAGGAAGGCAATGAATGTTGGAGGTTTCAGTCACGAGACAAAGCCACAAGAAAAAAATAAAGAAGGATGAAAACCCGCTTCCAATCCAAAGCAACGTAGGCACAAGCACGCAAACTCGTCCCATGCCCGAACGGGTCCTTTGAGTATGATCACTGGCTTCGAGCCAAAATGAATAACCCGGTAGACAACTATGTAGGTCGTGAAAGTGTGTGGAAGAGTGGAACACAATTCAGGTCTCATCCAAGCTGACTTTCTGTTATGATCAACCACGCCCAGTGATCAAATGCTGCAGTGACTCATCTATGAATGTCTAGATGAAGGTCGTGTTTTCACCGTTTTTTATTTCATCCTTCGATTATTTGATGTCCGGTTACATGTGGTGGCATATGGCAATTATGTTGTTTGATGATAGGTGTGTCATTCATTGGGTATGTCCTATATTGTGCTCAATGCTGAGGATGAGTCTAGCAATCTTTTTCAATCTAAGATATTGAATGCTCTGGCTAGTGACTGTTGATATACACGAATATCTAATATTTAGTGATTGTGCGTGGCTAAGTCATAGAGCAATTTGACTTGAATGCAAATGTATTAATTGATGGGGAAATGATGTTGATTGCATTAGTTAATTTAAAAAATGAACTAAGGAAGTGGCGACAGCCATTTAGGTTTTGAAACTGATTACGCCAGAGTTTAAATTAAATAAGCTGAATGAATGCTTTTGAATTTTCTTTGTCGGATTTTCACTCTTAGCCCTTTGTACTCTTATATCGAGTCAGATTCGACATTCTAAATTATGCATCTTTTACACATTCTTGTTGGATAGCGCTTATTATATAAACCATATAATATCAAAAACATAGATTAATTTTTAGGAATGAAACAAATAATATTGTTCAGCTTCCTAAAACACTAAATCAATCCTTACACGTGTATAATTATGCAGCTTATTATCTTTCGGAGTGCAAAAGGTTAATTAGTATCTTATACTGTTTAATTATTAAGCCTTTAAGATCGTCTTGTGCTCTATAAATTAAAAAAAAAAACTGCGGTAATTTTAAGAAAACGTAACAAACCATTGGTACGAACTCATTTATTGATACAAAGTACACTGCAGAAGTGCCAAATTTACTTTTAGGAAACTTTTCATTTGAAATACTAAATATTTTTTAAAGATTTATTTGATTTAGAAATTTTCGAATTTGTATAAGACAGGATTCTAGGATTCGGTTATCTTTGTCATCAAGTTTTTTCAACTGGAAAGATCCAACTTGGAAAAGAACAACGAACGATTTCGAATAATGACATTTCGATATGACGGTTTCCCGTTCCACAAATGAATCATTTTTATTGCAGGTAATTCTTTATTATAAGATTTATTGGCACTATTTAATATTTTTTTGTATAAATCACTTCTCGAACCGGTTCCACAAGAAACTGTCATTGCTTCTCATTCATACTTTCATAGCAAAACTTACGGAATCGAATGTCACAGTTTCCTGATGAGGCCTTCCGGTGTTAAATCTTAAAAATTATTGCAAAAAAGCAAAAGTTCGAGAAAATTTCTAACAAAATAATCAGTTAAGTAAATTTTATTCTCCCCTCTTTCATTATAGAAAAAGCATTTTATTGTAAGATTCTTTGGCGATTACGATCCATCTTAATTTATTTAGAACGATTTTAATTTTAATAGAAAGTTAAATAAAAATTGAAAATATTCAGAGAAAATAATTTTATAATTTAAATATTTTATAATTATGATTAATAATTTAATTTTTCACAAAAGATTTGCGTGATCAGGTACAGATTTACAGCTTTTCCCGCATTCCAGCTGAAATTTTCATGATCAAATTCTAAAATCGAATCTTTATTAGAGAAGAGTTAATTATTTATCCCATTATCAAACCATAGAACTAAAGTATATAAAAATCTTTAAATTTCATGATGCACTACAAAAAGAAAGAAAAATCACATAACGGATATAATTTGATAGCTTTGATTAATCCAAGTCGATTGATTTCGGAAATCTGCTATTCGTCAGGCTATTATTAAAAATCTGAGGAAAATGGAATATGGTCTCAAAAAGAATTTTTTCTTTTACATTTTAAACAAAGCATTCTCTTTCCATGGTTCATATACGTTTTCTGGACTAAATTTACAGACATATCTGGAGAAATTCGGGCACTGACTTTTCCTGTTAAAAGGTTCCCAATTCAAATTTAGAATTTGCATGCGATCTGTCTTTCCGTGTTGATGCTGGATTGTAGCCAGCAGCAAGCGGCGAAGCTCAAAGCGCTAACAATATTCTAAACAGTAATGCTACGTTAATGGACTTTTATGAAAGATCTTTAACTATAATCCTAAATCCTTTCTGCAGCCTAGACTGATTAACTTATAGAAAACAATAAACAACAATATAACAATAATTTGAAGTAAATTTCAGGTACACAAGGAACGGTTTTAAAATTAATCTTATTCAATTAATCAGGAATATGTTCCAGAAAAAAAAACCCCAAAATATTTTTATATAGCGATTTCCAAAAAACAGAAAATTGATTGAAAATTTCAAATAGTGATTTCGACGTTTTTTATGAAATTCTTCCACCTAAAAGCACAGCACTTTTTCTGATCTTTTTAATGACCTTTCTTAAAATGATAATACAAACTGAAATTTAAATTTTCGTTAATGACGTGTTAATACAAGAAAGAAAAATTCTTCGACTCTTAAAAGCAAATGATATTAAAGATAATATTGAGCAAGTTTTTTCTCCTTTTAAACAACAAACTCCCACTATATAAATGAAATGCTTTGACAAAAACATTAATAAATTTATCTTTCAGTATTTGCATCGAGATTAATTCTGGCATGAAACAATCTATATTAACCCTTTTGCCTATAATGACGTGTCTGATCTGCGCATCGAATTAAAAAACTAAATATCAAATATTCTTTTATTATTAAATTTTTAATTCTATAATTAATTTTAATAAATTATTAATTTTATTAGTAATTTTTAAAATTTTTATTAATTTTTTTTTATTTTTAGTCAAAGTAGCAGTTCATTTTAGTCAAAAATCTCGCGGACACGTATAAGTATCTAGGGTGTTCTTTCCCTTGTTATACAGAATGAAATAAAAAATAAGTATAACAATAACAAAAATGAATAAACAATAAATAAGAAAAATAGGAAGTTCTGTTATTTTTTCATTTCCTTGAAACACAGTTTTGAGATTCGTTCCCTTCTTCAAGCTGTCGATTCCTATGGAAAACCGTAAAAAAAATTCTAAAACAAATCTGAAGACTGCAGTAATTTTTTTTCTCCCTTTTATTTTTGGATTCTTTTGTACTGCAAGATGTTATATATATTTTATATTTCGGCCCACCGCAGTCAAATGCAAAATATTACGAGTTTCAATTTCAAAAATATGGTTTGCGTACGCTCTACCGGCGAATCATATACCTTTGAAACCGATGCGATAACTGCGTCAATATGGTCAAAACAACATACCGGTATCAGATATACGCGTAAGTCATATAATAAATATTTTTTATGCACAGTTTACGAGTTTAAATAGAAATGTGAAATCTGTATTTCACTTTATTTACTCTGTCAAAACGCAATTTAAAATTTTATTATTTTTTTCCTTCATTAACGCCTCATGGCGTTATGAAGGAAAAAATAAAACAGCGAATTGCAAGCGAGATCCATGTTCATTTCTACAGACATAAAGTGAAGATATAACAATCATAACTATACTTAACATTTACAATACTATCCTATATTAGAACCCATATTTCAGGGCGTGGTACCACTCCATTCAATTCTTTAGTTTGCGACAATTTAATTCTATACAAATATTTATCAATTTTTCATCTCGTAAATATTTCTAAAAACATTTTATTAAATGTGCTTTAAAAGATGGAACAAATCAAAGAAAAATAATTTTTAATGTGACATATAAGCGTTATTAATTGATGAAAAGTGATCACAAATTTATTACCTACAATCGAGTCAGTTTATTCTTATTCTACAGTTTCATAAAGCTCAAAAAATATTAATAAACCTGCTATATGAACTTCCAGAAGTAAAAAGTGTTACAAATGTTATGTTTATAGCATTAGTTGTCTTTTGATAGCAATTTTTTTAATAAATAAATTATAAATCTTTGTTTTCAATTACACCATATAAAATAGCATCAAGATAAAATTTTTTTTAAATAATTACGAATTAACTTATTTTAAAACCATCAGATTGTCCGGTCACACCCACGTGTCAAAACGCCGGTTACGGCACACACACGTACGCATTCTAAATATAACTTGCTGAAACTACTTTTTCAAAATTCCACAAAATGCAACATACAGGTATAACAATTGAAAAGTTCAAAGAAATGTACTCACAGGATTCTTGTAATGTAATCCTGGGGCGCTTTTGATAGAGGCAACCAAAGCAGCAACTTTAACATCAGCCATTATGATTCAGGAGTGAGATTGACTCTGGAAGAAATTGAAAAGATGCAGACGGGAACGAGTGTAATTTCCTCCGTAGGTTTAAAGGGCGGAATGGACGCCAATCAGTTGGCGGATGCCAAGAAACTCGCCAAGAGTGAGCAAGCTCTTACCAAGAATGAGACAGACGGAAAAATTTTTTTTTCATTTAACCACAAAAAATTTCAGAGCTGAGTATTATACGGTGATCATCGACGGTATTGGTGTTACTGTTGATTGATGAGTTGATAACTATTATCAGAAAAGTTTCATGGTCTTTTTAATCAAGATATACTTTTAAAAAACATTGACGATTTTTATTTCATTCTATCACAGTGATAATGACAGCATGATTGCTTTAACCTCCTGTTTCGTTCCACTCTCTTTACTATACTATCAAATGTTCACGAATGGTTTGGAAGAGGTTAAACCTCCTCATGGTACATAAAAGTCAGTCTAGGTTAAAAAAGAATGTTCTTAATCATTTCTTACGCTTAGGATGACGGCTTATTTCTTTTTATAAGTTTAAAGTCTAGATATTTTATTTCAGATTAAATCAAAGTGTTAAAAATAAAAGTTTTTTGTGCCATAAAGATGTCGTTAATTTTTTTTATGCACTAAGGGGGGCTCTATGCTATTATCCCCATGGTAGTTTTTCTTAAAGAAGTGTAACAGTTAATGATGCTAATATTAAAACCCCAATGAATATTGGACTTTATTTAAGAAGTAGTTTTCTTTCAAGAGCAGTATGAGGATTCAAAGCGAAGTCAAAGAAAAATGTTCGAGTTTAGTTCAGTATATTAATGCCCCATTCTGAAGCAATATTTTGGCATGCACCTCGTAATTTCGAACCCCAGTCAGCTGTGCACTTCCTCTCCAAACTTCCACACCAGCAGGAGGACGTTTGACCCACGAAATCAGATTTGAAGTCAGATTTAACGTGCACCAAGATACACGCCGGATCTTTAGTGGAATCAAGTTTCGAACCTAGAACCCTCCGGTTTATAAATGATCGAAGTTATATTCACAATTATTTTATTTTTATTTCACTGTTATTTTTTATATATACTATTATATTTTAAATGTCACAGTCAGTATGGATAATCGATTAGTATGCATAACTATCGCGGTGATTAAGCATAATAACCGATTATACACATTGACTGAAACATAGTATACAGGGTGAGTTTGACCTATGCTGCCAAGCGAAAGAGGGTCATAGAAGCGCCCATGGGGATCATAAAACACTACAGCAACCCTATCCCATCTCTAACCGTTTGCAAGTTATGACGGATACAATGAGTTTGCTCAAAATCTGGAAAAAAATCCAAATTTAAAAAGTTTTGGACAGATCTACACGCAAAGTAAAGACATATTCTGAAAGAGCAGTTAAAATCCTTTAAGATGACAACATTTTCATCAAAATACATGGATTCAAAGCCGAGTTATAAGCGCCAAAACGTTGGCGAAATTCAAAATCGAATTGTCGCCAAACTTTTTAATATTGAATACCGCAAATACCGTACAAACTACAATTGGACAAATTTACCAAAACATTGTCCATAACATTTATTTCAGGAGAAATTAATTCTTTCGTTGGCAATACATCACTAAAATCGGTGTTCGTCGAAAGAGACATTCGACAAAAAGTCGCCATGAAACGATGGTGGATAAATGAAATGTATGCAAATCCGCCACTATGAACTCTTTCTTATATGCAAATAGGTTGGAACACATCTGCATATCCGATGATATATGTCAGAGTAGACGAGGCAGTCCTGATTTTAGAGTTTGTGCTGGATTGAAAAAAATTGCTTTGGATTTAAATTAAATGTCCCAGGCTGTGTTGTTCTTTCACTTAATCTATGAATAATTCGCAGTAAAAAAAGAAAAAATAGATTTAACTTCTCTAAAAGTTAACTTCTGAAGAACATTCCTTACTAACTTCAGCACACAAAGAAGAAGGCCACCTTAATATAAATGATGTGGATGAAAGAAAAATAGTAAAAGCAATAGCAAAATATAATATTTATGCTTTTCATTAACTCCGCCAGGTTTTTTACTATCTTTTGAATAGTTAACTGTTTCATTGTTTCTGAATTCTAAGTTTAATTATTTGTTTATTTACAAATTTTTTGGATTTGGCCTATAACCACCCCCCACCCCCAGATTGTGCCGGGGTTCCAGAGTGTCTCGATTGAAGTTCAGAAAATCTAGTAACTTTAGTAAAGGGGTATTTTATTTGATTTGCTCAATCAGGTCTTCTTAAAACTATAGGTCGCGACATCACAGCAGCAGTGGCGTTGCGGACGCAGGGCAAGGAGGTTATAGTTGCCCCGGGGGGGGCAGTCTTAGAGGTTGCCATGGAGACAAAACGTTAGTATGTTGTTGTCTCTTTTTAAAACTTCACCCCTTAAGAGTCGCATTTTTTTGCTATCTATTAAGATGACCCCTCCTGTTTCGGAAAGAATGGCGTTTTCATTCGTCTAGGAAGGCATAGAATAAATACTTGAGATGCTTATGGATTCAACGTAATTTTTGTGCCAAATTATAAAGCTAATTAATGATTAAATTTTAGTTTATATGCCTAAAAATTCGATAATTCGATGCACGTCAAAGGAGGATCGCGACGGTTAAGGGTTTAAAGCCAAATATGATAAGGGGGCGAAAAGAATAATACCTTGCCCCTGGTGTGATTTGCTCTTGCTCAGCACTGATGGTGACTAAGGCGAGAAGATTACATTATGCCCATGTTGTCACTTTCCCTTACTACACCACAGCACAGCACAAATTCGCGGGCATGAAATAGCAATTTAATAGCAAGTTCTTTAGAGACATTATTACGCACCAGTAAAATAAAATATTTAAGAAAATTATCTTAATATAGACTATATATGTTAAACTTATCAAACAGTTGTGTTAAATTATATTTCTTGTCCTGGATCTTTAATCGAGTCGTTCAGAAGCCAATGAGGTTAAATCCAGTTATCCAGTCCAAAATTAATGTTTTTTAATACATTAATTTTAAAATTTTTTGATTTATTAATTTGATCAGCAAAAATATATAAAGTTTTCTAGTGAAGCAACAAGTAAATCCTTTAATAACTAAAAAGAATATTATCAATTCCATTAAAATTTACAAAAATCAGAAAATATCAAAAATTAGACTTAACCGCATTGGCCTTTGGGCGACTCAATTGATGCTTTACTAGTATATTTAATTTTCCTTCGTACATTTTATTGGGTCGCGAAAATAGTTTGCGACCGAAAAGTGAAGGCTGGAAGAAAAAGTTTAAAAAGTCATGTATAACATTGAACGTAAATTTTTGAAGCTACATGAGAGCTATTTATATATACAGTAAAGTAAGTAAAAGTTAGGAAGGAAAATTCTTCAGGAAATAGTATTTTTTTTAAAATTAAATCTTGTCGACCTCTTATACGTATTTGCTTATAAGTAGAAAGCAGCATACTCCGTTACATTTTATTCAAACTCAGAACATTTTTTTTTTCAAAACGGAACAAACAATCAAGATCAGGAATGCCTGGTAACTTTAGTCCAATGATGTAGTCGTAAAGTAAGCACTGCTGGAACGCTCCTGGGTGACAAAAATCGCTCTGTTTTAAGGAGATTTTTTACAATTTTTACTTTCTCTTATGCGAAGTATACAAAGAGAAAGTATTGTAATCGTCAAACAATTCGAACTCGAGATTTTGATGAGTCTCCACATTTTAGACCTCCCTGAGAAAAACAAGATTTTGGAATTATATCTGTCTATAAACACAAGAACTCGAAAACGGTTTGAGCTAGAGGGATGAAATTTGGTATATGGACTTTTCAAAAACTTAGTAGATTTCTATCAAATTTTAGACGAAATTCGTTTACGAGAAGTCTGTCTGGCTGTCTTTCCGTGTTTATATGAACACGATAACTCAAAAACTTAATTAGCTAGATAGATAAAATTTGGTAAACAGTTTTACCATCAGGAATATAGGTCCATATCAAATTTCCGTGATTGTCTGTCGGTCTGCCTATTCGCATGCTTGTTAACACGATCACTCCTAAAAGCAATGACTTAGATAAATAAAAATTGGTATGAGGACTTCTAACCCTAATTCTAGATCTGTGTCCAATTTTCGTTTCAATCGGTTTAAAAAAAGGCGTTCAAATTGCATATTCGATTTTCTTTATCTTACTATGATGCAAGGCCATATTGCGTATAGGAGAGCTCTTGGAGCTACTCGTGAACTTCGTAATCACGCGCTACTCGCCTTTCGCCTTGGAGCGCGCCGTGGCTTTCTGGGAGTTATAGAAGTTTCGTAAATCTTATCCTGGCGGTGGGGGTGTAATTGACACCTTTGTTGGGAAGTATAAGAGAAAGTCTAGGATAAACCACTCCTACTGGTTTTCTTACATATATCTCGCAAGAAAAGCAGTGCCTGAACGGCGTTTTCCGGTGCGTTTTGGCTCCACTAAATCCCTGTTTTAGTCTTAACAGACGGAAAAGTGTACTCATTATATGGACAGTCAGAAAACGAAAATTAAGCTTTCAATGAAACAAAATGCAGAACGGTCAAATTTTGATTTTTATTCTTGCGGAAAATCCATCTACTTATAAATTTATATTATTTTTGCATTGAAATTTCTTTACCTAAGCCCCAAAACTGAAAAATAATAATTTATCCGATGGCATATATTTTAATCAAATAAGAAAAGAAAAGAAAATTTCGAGATGAATTTTTAATGTGCATTTTTAATCTTTCAAAAAATGTCTCTTATTGATCTTCAAAGTGTTTGGCTAATGAACAAAAATTAACTGTAGTGTATCCATTTGCAACTTACTTACTTTAGTTACGTTTTCTGCAGACGATTTCTGTCTGTCGTAGAAATACTGTTCCTGTTTCATTTTTTTATTGATTTTTATAGAAAGGAATGCCAGCTGGCAAAGAAAACGTAAGCGCTATCGTCTGACCTCTCTCCTTCCAGAATCTTTTATCTTTCTCTTTAATATAGAGGTTCTTAAAGTGGGGTAGACTTACTTTGCGAGGATGGGGATAAGCATTGTATGCAGTGCGAGTTCACAAGCGATTAGTGTCTTAGATAAAGCGACAAAACATCCTGGATTAGACGGTATCGCCTAAGTTTTGATTTTTTTTGTCTCGCTTGAAGATTTGTTCCAGTTTTGAATAAAATGCCTCCGATTTTACCATTTTGTTTGTTATAAGTAAATAATCAATGACTTATTGCAAATTAAACAGCTCCGGAATGCTCTAACCTGCGTGACAAAAATCTCACTCTTTTTAATAAAATTTTAAAATCTTTTTCTTATTTATTTTTCGTTAAAAAAGCAATGCCGGAACGGCTTTTCGGCTCCACTACACCCCTGCAAATAATCCATATAGAAAAAAATTAGAAAATAGCTACTTTTTGTTTTTACTCATAAAAAAGAGCGTTATCCTGATATAATGAATGTGGATGAGTCAATTTGAAGAAAAGATAATAGCAAAATCCATTTATTAGGTTCTTCATGACTTCCTGCCTCTCTTCCGCAGATATTTTCTAATAATTTACTGTTTCAATTTTTCCTTGGCCCTTTCTCTTCACCTCAATATCTAGGGGCCGCGGTGGCCTAGTGGCAGTCTCGGTCTCTGGGCTGGAGGGCTCCATGCTCGAAACCCGCTTCCACTGAAGATCCGCCGCGCATGCAGTCCCGTTGCACGCCAAATCAGACGTCGAGGATCAAACGTCCTCCCGCAGGTGTGTTGCGGATGGGTGGAGAGGAGGGCGTCAACGCAGACGCTGTCCTCGTCATCTGACCGCCAGTGGCGGTTTTTCGCACAGGTGTTGGAGGCGATTGCCTCGTGCCTGGAGAAACTAAGGGGCCTCAAAATCTATGGACGAGTTTTCTGCTTTGTTTATTTACATTAAAAATCTGGACTTCCGCTTTGAAGATTCCATTTACTTAACACTACGGGGTCTATTATGGTACCCCCCGTTGGGGGGGGGTGGGGGGTTAACAACGGAACCCAACCCAACCGGGGGTACCAGAATAGACCCCTGCATCGGAAGTACGTAGTTACCACATTTTAATATAAATAAACAAAACAGAAAACTCGTCTATTCGGAGTGCATTGTAGTGCTAAGCTATTTGACATTGGGTAGGGCCTCAGAATGATTTTTAGCCTGTGGCCTCATATCGACAAAATCCGCCACTGCTGACCGCTATTCAAAATTAGGAGGTCCGTCCCAAGCCCTTGTGTTGCTTCTAAACGGGAAATTAATATAGCTAAATTAAACTAAATCGCGCTCAATATCTATAGCGTCCTGGGTTTCATATCAGAAAATCTGGCCATTTTACCTCATTGAAATTCTCGACATTTTAAAATTTGGAATCCAAATTTCCTTATAAGTTTTAATCTATCCACCTTTTCATTCAATTTCGAAATTTTAAATATATTTAAAAATAGAAATTACTTTCGTGGTACTTAACCTATTTTTAACTGTGGCTTGTTGTTTTTGTATAGATAAGAATTTTCTTTTCTTATTTTAAGTTCATGAACTGATTTTGAATTATTTTTGCCTGTTTTTCATGTTTTATCATGTTCATCACCTTCTGCTGTTCCGTAGATGTCGTAATCTTCTTCTGACCACTGTTCAAAATTGCGAGATCTGTTCCAAAATAGCTCTTCTTTTGCTTCAAAACGGGACATTAATCAAAGCAATCAAACAAATCAAATCTGTTATAGTTAGGGTTGCCATACGTCCTGCATATACGGGGCTGTCACCATACTTCACTACTCAGTCCCGTATTACTATTTGTCCCGTTTTCACCCTTACGCTGATCAGAAGTCATGTCTAATAAAGCTATGCGGATACATATTTGTCATTCCAGCCCACAATGAAAATGTGGAGAGAATATTTTCCCTAATGTCAACTCAGTGGTTGGACGAAAGAGCAGGTTGTCACTAGAAACAATTGAAGCAATTTTGTATTGTAATTTTAAAATGACTTGCGCGCAATTTTATTATTATGTGAAGGAAGAAAATTATATAATAAAAAAAGGAAGATCAACTTTAAAATATGACTTGTCTAAAGGATTATTAGTCTTGCATGTTTTTTAATATTCTACTTGTTAATTTTATTAGATTGCTTAAATTTTATCGATGTTTTTTATCAGAGTAAAATAAACCTTTACTTACACACATTTTTCATGTTTTAAATATTGAGTACTTAAACGTACATATCAATGCTTGATAATTACGCAACCCGAGCTGTAGTGTATCTGTTACGGCTAAAGCAAGAATGAAAGGTAAACCTAGGTTTAACTGGTTAAAGTGGGGATTACCAAGGTTTTGCGGCTAAAGCCCGAAGATTTGCCAATGCTTCCACCTTTAACCGTCTAAAACTGGGTTTAACCAATCCTAGTCGCTTAAAGACCGAAGAGTTCAGATTTTTGTTTTGGGTGACCAGTGAACATTTTATTGTTCTCTTGCGTACGCGAACCGGGCAAAGTTTTTTAACTTGAAAAAACATCAGCGGGTAACTAGTAGCTTTGCTTCTTCATTGAATGTTAGTAATCTAGATTTTTTTTAGATTCCAAAAGCGAGAATTTAATTTTTTTTATTAATAAATAGAAATTAAAAATACCTCTGATTAATTTAATTTGAATTTGTATTTTTATTAATAAATTAATGTCTTTAACCATAGTTTACTTTTATTTATGTATTACTTAATAATATATTGCTTTATAAACATATATAACTTAACTTCGGGCTTTAACCTATTAGCCCAGGTTAATTGAGCTTGGATTGGTTAGACCCAGTTTTAGCCGGTTAAAGGTGGAAGCGTTGGGAAATCTTCGAGCTTTAGCCGCAAAGCCCTGGTAATCCCCAATTTAACAGATTAAACCTAGGTTTACCTTTCATTCTTGCTTTAGCCGTAACTTAGCCAGCACGAGAAGGCGGATGACTGTCGACCTCGAAACGCATTTGCTGAGAGAGAGAAAAGTACGAAACGGAAAGCAGGTCGCTGAGAAATAATGCAGTGGTGGCTTTTGTTATATAGTCTTGGGGGTGCTGTAATTTTTAATCCTACAATGCGCAGTGATGCATATTTGTACCAATTACAATTTTATCTTGTCTTTTTTCATTCACTTTCAGTAGTTTAATGTTTAATGAGTTAACTTATAACATTTTTTCATCAAATATATAAGTATCTTAACAAATTAATTTTAATAAAAAATTTAAGCAGCACATTTTTTTTCCAGTTCCGTTTCCTGTGTTCCTTATTCCATTTATAAACACTCACACAGCTGCGGCTGAACATTAAATTGATAAAATAATACAGAAATAAAATAATTTTCTTATTAATTAACAAGAAAACATTTTATGGTATAACTAATGTAAAAATAAGCTTAAGCGAATACTATTTATAAGTATGATTACGTGATATCTTTAATATGCCTAGTTTGTGTTCCAGACGAGTTGGTTTTTGCGTTCTCTTCTTTTATAAAGTCATAAATAATAAATAGTTCGATCGACTGTAATGATACACTGAGCTCCATAAATTTCGCTGTGCCTGCCAGATCTTTAAGCAACCAAATTTCTTTTCTTAATGTTTATTCGAGATTCAATTGTGTTAACAGGTTCCCTTTGTATAAATTTTATAGAACTATTAACAGGATCTCTGATGAACTTGACATTTATCATATGTCTCCTGGTGTTTTTAAATCGAATAGTTTGCAGCTTTTAAATTCATGACCTGATTTATTTTGCTTTTTTACGCTTGACTGTGCACAATTTTAAAGATTTTTATGTTTTCTTCTTCAAACCCTAATCTGTTTTTTAGGATCTTTTGCTTATGTGTATTTAATTGTTTAATCCTTGCTTTTATTTAATGGTATTTAATATTTTAAATTTTAAAAAAAATGTGTAACTGTACTGTGAAAGACAGTCATATTTTTATTCCTTTGCGGTAATTTAATTTCTTTTGTCACTTTGATAATCTTTTGAAATGCAACAAACACAAATTTTTTAAATCATTTTTATAACCTTCCTAAGTGCAGTCAGGTAAACTGGTATGATGATGATGAAAAGTAACTATGATCTATCTCATTATTCTAAGGAATGTGAAAAATGAAATAAACATCCCGATAAATTTTGAAACCTTAAAAATAAAACTGAAATCAACATTTCAAACGTATAATCAAATATTTAGTGTTTCGCATCATTATGCGTTTCGTAAACATGCGCACTGCTATTATGCAAAATTCATCCTGAAATATTTTGAAGCAAAAACGCGTAATTATATTACATTCCGATATATAAGCTATAATTTGCCTCGTACGTTTCTCTGTTATGAATAAAAGAATTTATTTCTAGCTAATTTAGTATATTCTTTCTCAAAGAAATTATTAAAACAATTTAATAGTTTTTAACGATACTGTATCACTTTTTGTTCCTTTCTCCTTTTCACTTTCTCGTATACGAAGTATACAAAGAGAAAGTATTGCAATGGTCAAAAAATTCGTACTCGAGATTTTGTCGAATTTCCACGTTTTAGACCTCCCTGAGTCCGAAAAACACAATTTTGGAATTATATCTATCTGTGTGTCTGTCTGTGAACACGATAACTCGAAAACTATTAGAGCTACGGGGATGAAATTTGGTATGTGGTCTTTAAACATATTTTGTAGGTTTCTATCAAATTTTGGACAAAATCCGTCAACGGGAAGCCTGTCTGTTTGTATGTCCGCGGTCATGTGAACACTATAACTCAAAAACTTGAATAGATAGATGGATGAAATTTGGTACACAGTTTTATCGTCATAAATGTAGATCCGTATAAAATTTTGGGCCAAATCCGTCAACGGGTTGACTCTCTGTCGGTCTGTATAATCGCATACTTGTTTACTTTTTAAACGAATTCTTTATCTCCATGCGCATTCGTACTGGCAGCAATCCCTGTGCACGCAGAAGGATTACGTCACTTTGTCCTTGTTTATAATCCGATTCTCCATGCGCATGCGTAATGATAACAATCTGTGCACGCGGAAGGATTACGTGACTTTGTCCTCGAGCCGGTAAGAGTAGAAATCGGTACGCATCTCTTTGAATTTGATTCTTTACCTAAATATTTTCTGATAGCCATTGGATCCTGGGTTACAGTAGGTTCGAATTTTTTTATCCACGCGGGGGGAAGGGGAAACAGCACCTTTTTTGAGAAGTGTACAAGAAATTTTAGGGGAGATCACTCCCGCTGATTAACTTTCTTGTATGAAAAGTGTTCTGACAGCCAAACAATTTGACCTCCGTATTTGAAGGAATATTTCTGTTTTAAACTCCCCTGAATAAAAAATGGAACTGTTGTGGAATGGTCTGTGAATACTATAATTCAAAAATGTAACAAACTAGACAAGTGAAATTTGATATGTTGTCTTTACATTATCTGAGTCAAATTTTGGATGAAATCCATCTAAGAGAAGTTTGTCTGTCTGTCTTCCAGTTTGTATGTGAACACGGTGACTCAAAAACGTAACGAACTACATGGA
This sequence comes from Araneus ventricosus, assembly GCA_013235015.1. Lineage (NCBI taxonomy): Eukaryota > Metazoa > Arthropoda > Arachnida > Araneae > Araneidae > Araneus > Araneus ventricosus. Next base: position 294,399 of record BGPR01000552.1, read on the forward strand.
TGAAATTTGGCATAGGGTTTCATTACCACATTTATAGATCTGTATTGAATTTCGGCCTTAATCTGTTAAAAGACTGACTGCTGTCGGTGTGTCTATTCGTGTGCATATTGCTACGAACCTGTAATGTAACACTGCTTCCCTGCAGTGTAAGTCTTATGGATGGAAAGAGACATTTATAGAGTTTTTATTGGATGCCGGGGGGAGCCTAACCAATACCCCCTGACTTTGACGACTATTTTGGTGACAAAATGAAAGTCCTCGAAAATACTAGAATAATCGTTCTATCTCCATTAGGAGAGGAAATATATAGATTGTTCTAGATGATTCCATGTGACGTCAGGCCCCGTCGGAAAAGGGAACGTCACGAGAATCACTTCGGAGTTTTGTCTGCAGTCCGAGTTGGTAAGCTGATGAGCTGAGTGTTTTTGAAAGTGCTGTTCCTGTTATTACTAGTGATTTGCTGTCTGTTTGTGTTATGAAGTTGTACAAGTGCTGTTTTTCCTGTTACCTGCGCTTTGTCTTTTCCTGAATATTCGTGAATAAAGAGTCATTCTCCACTATCCTCCTTGTTGGACTGCTTTCACCGTATACCACAAGGTCGATTTTCATAACATTATGGAAGCCATAGCCAAAAAATGCAAGAAGCTAGTTGAATAAATTTTTTATATATGATCTTAACACCAAAATTGTATATCTGTATCTAAGCCTGCACTTAATTCGTCAACTGGTAGATTTTCTGTCTGTCTATCTGTTTGTTCCCGGATATATGAACACTATAACTGAAAAATGCAACCAGCTAAATAATAAATAAATAAATGAAATTTGGTATGTGGACCTGACACACAATTGCAGATCTGTGTCAAACTTTTATCCCATTTGATCACCAGATAGAGATCCTAATTGTGCACTCGTTTCTTACTACTATACTACGAAACTAAACGCAAAACACGTCATATTGTGTAAGTATATGAGAAAATCGAGGGCCTCGTTCTCGAACCGTAGGAGACGTGAACAGATGAAAATGAGATTACGAAAGGGTTGCCAGGAGCAACAGCCAAACAATCAATCGAACATATGCGATTGGAAATCGAAATGAAAAAAAATTATACTAAAAGCTAGAAATATGAACTTTTATACATCTATGAATGCGCAAACATATTTTATTTATAGCTGACAAAAGCATGATTGTAATTTATTTATTGTTATTAGAGAGAATGTCTACAGAGGAATGGCAACAGCTAGATGCTATTTTGTTTTTAATTTTAAATAAAATAAATAAAAAAAATAAGGTATAAGTTTTTATTCAAAATGCACTTTAAATGAGAAAATACGGTTACACATTATAATTGCGTCAAAATGAACTCAAAAGTAAAAAATAATTTTTCTGATTACAATAAAATGCATGGTTCGAATAAAAGCGTGGGGGCCTTATATAGCACTTTATATTTTGTGCATATTTCCTTAAACAAATGGAATATTCCTAGAAGGCAAAGGCGCCCACGCTTTTATTCGAGCCATGCATTTTATTGTAATCAGAATTTTTTTTTTTACTTTTGAAATCATTTTGACGAAATTATAATGTGTAAACGTATTTTCTCATTTAAAGTGTATTTTGATGACGGCTGACACGAATACACACGACATGTTAGGCATAGTAAACCAAATTCAATTATTGAATTCTCCAATATAAAAAACATTTTAAAATTATCATATACATGGGTACAATTACACTTTAAAAATGATTTAATGACATTATTTTTCCGAAATATAAATCCGTAATATATTACGTGATAACTTACAATTATTATCAACAATGTTATAGGCAAAAAGAGAATCGATCTACACAACTTTCTCTCTTTGCTTTGAGTGCGAAGCGTTTGGAGCACACGAAGTAAAAAAAAAATCTGGTTGTTGGCGAATTCTAATAGAAAGTAAACCCAAGACGCGTAGAAACACGAGCTATTACCTCAATCATCGGTGCAGCGCCGGAAGTATAGCGTATTCTCTGTTAGCTTCGTGTTGTTGTTACAATCCTACTTAACGTGAGGTTACCACCTTCCAAACTTTATCGCCCAAATATAGGGCTAAAATTTTAATATCATTTTGTCAGGTTTAAAATAAGTATAGATCGCAAATTGTTTTGCATAATACTGTATTGTCACCGGAAACCCACGACTGTGCTAAATTTCAAAGCTGTAGCTCGTTTGGAAGTGGGTAAGAAATCGATCTCAAGATTCGAGGACACAACAGTCAAGTTGAATAAAAGCTTATAATAATAAAAAACGATGTATTGTAGAACATAAGTTACGATATGTATTTTTTATCATTTAATAAATATTTGTTTTGTCTTTTAAAAAACGTTTTATGAATGACTCAATTAAGCAGTTGATTACACAAGAAGTCAACAAATTGTTTCTGAACGAGATTCTGGTAAATTCCTACACAACGTTTGTTTGCACTACGCAGCTGAATTTTGTTTCTGAATTTTTCTAAGAGTTCTTCTCCCCTTTTCATTAAAAACCAGCGGGAGTGGCCTCCCCTAAACTTTCTCGTATACTTTTCAAACATTTGTCATTTCCCTTCCCCCTGCGTTGATAAAAAGTTCGAACCAACTGTAACCCAGAATGCAATGACTATCGGAAGGTTTTTCATTGTTGATTATAGTGATAGTAAAATATTGAGGTGAAGAATCATATTCAAAAAGATGCGTATGTATTAAAACTTCGCAATATTTATTTTTTTTTTTATCAAACTCTAGCAATGCAAGTTTCGCGTGCGGAAAAGAAAACAGGAGAATAGCTTGCTCGCTGAATAGCTTGCGCATGCGCAGAGATTGCTTCCAATACGCAAGTAAAACGAGACGCTCTAAATGTTTGCTTCCTTAGAATTGTTTTTTGGCAAACTGCCAAGTTTTCGGAGTATCCCTTCTTTGCACAGGCATTTACGCATGCGCATGGAGTTGAACAAGTATGCTATTATACAGACCGATAGACAGTCAACCCGTTCACGGATTTGGCAAAAAAATTTTATACGGACCTACATTCATGACGATAAAATTGTGTATAAAATTTTATCCATCTAGCTTTTCAAGTTTTTGAGTTATAGCGTTCACATGACCTCGAACATACAGACAGACAGACTTCCCTTTGACGGATTTTGTCCAAAAGTTGACAGAAACCTACAAATTATGTTTCAAGTTCACATACCAAATTTCATCCCTTTATCTCTAATAGTTTTCGAGTTATCATGTTCACAGACACACACACAGACATACAGACACACAGATAGACATAATTCCAAAATTGTGTTTTTCGGACTAGGGAAGGTCTAAAACGTGGAGATTCGTCAAAATCTCGAGTTCGAATTTTTTGACGATTACAATACTTTCTCTTTGTATACTTCGTATACGAGAAAGTAAAAAGAGCCGATAACGTTATGAGGTCTATAAAAGTGGAGTGTCAAAAAATATACTCGCCACAGAAAGCAAGAAAGATATGTGTATTATCGTTGTTGCGTACAAATAAATGTTGTAAGAAATCATAAAATTTGTTATTCATGTTTTGGGGCCTCTAGAACGAATTTATGAAATTCCCATAAAAATCTGTAGTTAATCGATGATACGTTGACTAATAATGCAATCAAATGACTGAACTACTTATTCAAAAAATTCAATTATCTCGTGCATCAATATAAATATCAAAACTTTTCAAGCGATGTAAAAACTATTAATTTTGGCTGTATCTTATGTAATTCCTAATGATAAACTATGTTCCAAGTCATTCTTTATAGAAAAGAAAATAAATTAATATTTTGTAATTTATTTTTAAATGGCTTAAAAATGCAATGTAAAATCAGGAAAAGGAAGATAACAATAGCAATCTTGACCCTTTTCTTTATTTCGCAATCACATACCAGATTATTACATTCCAATAATGGTCTATGTTTATAACATTTCAAATTTATTATAAACAAAGAAAAATTTCTTATAAGTATATAATGAGGAAAAATCTAGTATTCAGTATTTAAACGATCAAAATTATGTGTAATATTTTTTCACACTGCGAAATTTGCAACTTAATTTTTAAGAGCTTTATTAAAATATAAATTATTACAATAAATTCAATGAAAGCATATTACAACACTAGAAAAAGCAAAACAGCAACAAAAGCTTTATTAAAATTATATAGAAAATTTTGAAAAATTTTCTGAAGACTATAATTTATTTCATATTAGTTTAGTATTAAGTTAGTTTGAAGTATTTTAAATTCCTTCTTTCAAAATGTGAAACATCATAAAAGTAGTAATATTATTATAGTATAATTATTATAAAAGTATTTAAAAGTATCTAATTCTTTTTAAAATTTCAACAAACGAATTTTTGATCTCAGAAATCATAAGAAACTGTTTTTTAACAGTAAAAAAGAATTAAAAATTATTGCGGCGTTAGTTCAAGCGATTTAATCTGATTTTTATTTAAAAAGTTAGAATATTGCAAAGCTGATAATTTTTAGAAAGCAAAGATCCATCTTTTTTTCTATTTGCGAAAGAAGCAAATTTCTGATAAAAGGTAAGAAATCTGCAAAGTAGAAAATTCTTTGATATAAGCATCAATCACTTAATATTCATCATACTTAGAAAAAAAAACAATTTGTGATAAAATTGATAACAGTCATAGAATATTACAATTAAGCTATCAAGCTTTGTTTCAACATTCTCTAGAAAACTCGGGATATAGTAATAGATAATTACTATTTAATATCTAATTATGAATTATATCGATAACAAGTCTGAAGTGGAAAAATGCTTTTACACATTTATCGTAAACCCAGTCTTAAAGTACTAATTTTAAGTACGCTACGAGATAAAGAGGATATTTGTTACTCTCTCTGTCCGATAATATGGTATAGATTTCAAAAAATTTTAATTATTAACCTATAAATTAAACAATTCTGTAATCAAGTAGTCTTGTTTGTGTCTGGCAGTAACCGTTAAATAACACGTGATAATAAACAACATTTGGATTCGATTAAGTCAAAAATTTTCAATGAGAAAAAAAATTATTTTGTATGAAATAATGTAACATTGATTGTATTAACGAAAGGGACGATGTTGCTGAAACTAGTGATGTTTTACAAAGAAAAAGTAATAAATCGAAACAATTAACTAAAATTTCTATAAAATTCTTCTGGCAAATTTTCGCCATGACTGTCGGTTTCAATTGAATTTAGCTTGTTCTTAAGAAGCCCTAGACGAGGTCAGATCCCATTTCAGTTGAAATAACTTTATATTTTTAATTATATTTATATATACAATCAGTAAATTTACTCTACTTAACTGCAGTTAATTGTAAATATGCAGGATAAATTTGGACAAAAATTATTTTGAAATGCATAGCATATTTTCGGACAGATGAAGTATGTCTTTCATTCTTTTATGTAGAAAACAATGCAGCGTTTTTCTCTGTCCTCTGTATATTTTTTGTGTATAAAATCTGTACTTATTTGGGAACAGAATACCATTGAAATGGCATCAATTCATCATTTTGAAAATCCAAGTTCACACTCGAGTCCGTTCGTCGGAATGCAAGAAAATAATTCGCCTGATTAACGTTTTTGTGTTTTATGTAACATTTGTTGTTTTACTTTTAATATTCAGCAAGCTCTCGGTAGCATTTCATCCCGATATCATATCTTTTAGTGTAATACCTTTGCATATACAAACAGTTTATATTAGTGTTTCCTCTTGCTCTACTGCAGATCTTCAGAAATGAGATAGGAATTTGGATATCGTCCTCGTTATCTAAAAATGGTGCAAAATTGCGAGGTTCATCCCCAATCGCATATAATATAATTTCAAAACCAAACAATGATTTAAGAAATCGAACCCTGTTATTTTTTGTGTGCCAATAACAGTTAGAATTCTTGTTCTGAAGCAAATTTATTCCAGATTTACGCTTTATATCATGCATAAAATAAAATTCTTATTTTTATCTTTTTATTCTTTTAATTTTGTTGGTACTAGTTTGGCAACTTGTCAGGAGTTGCAAGTAAAGTTGGAAGAAATTCCAAAAGGAAAATGCTTTGTGCGATGTTATGATTTAACTTTACAGTTTTATAACTAGGATTTTTTTAGTTATTTAATTTTAAGCAAAGCTATTGGAAAGACAATTCTGTGGATTGAAGTAATTCGAAGTTCTTAAATTTTTAATGTTAAAAATTTAGATATTTGATAAAAGCGTAGTTTTAAATAAGGTTTGAGCGAAATGAACTACATTCATTTCGTTCATGAATGAATGAACGTAGTTCATGTGAATGTAGAAACATGTGTAACATGAGTGAATGTAATTCAGAATGAATTTTAGATTTTATTTGGTTCTCCACGATGTTTCTACTTGATAACTAAAAGCATTTTTAATTCGTTTTCAACTTTCCGTTTCATAGTTTAGCTATGTCATTTATATCGTTTAGCTATAAATCACAGATCTGCTAAAGTACTTAAATTTCCAGTAAAATTCGCCAAGGCCAAAAGTTTTAAATTATCACCAATTTAACCAGCATTATTCATCGGATTATTATTAACATAAAATAAAAGGATTTTATTGGTTTCATTCTCATGCTAAGAGAAAAAAAATGATTTTCATTCTATTAGAGGCAGATATCAACAGGGATACACTTCGATTCCATTATCCAGTTTAATTGATCATCTTGTCTTAATTCCTGATTTTAAAAGAGGAAGGACAGCATAGATTTAATTTTTCGAAAATCTTTAACACGAATTGTAAGGTATCACTAATATTTTATATCAGCTCTGATTGGCTAACTCTTCAGGAACATTAATCTGAATTTAATTATTTGGTTTATGTCAACAAGAACATCTTTGAATCAAACCTTTACTATCTCATTAAAACACAAAAAATATTAAATTAACTTAATGGGTACCAAAGCAATGCTGGGAGCTTTTACGCTTAATTTAGTCCCACACTCTGATTTTAAATGTGTTCAGTCTAATGACGCATGATGCTGTTTCATGTGTCATAGAAAAGTTTAAAAATGTGTGCATGTTAATCCTGCTCTCAAATCAAGCTTGTGTGCTTCATGCAGTGGCGAATCCAGAATTCGGGTCGGGGGCGCCCCCGGCTGAAGTCATAAAAATTATATCGTCATAACGAATGTCAAACCTCATGGCTTATGCAAACCAAAATAACCCGCTATATACAGATTTCACTCACCTGACAATAAGAATCATAAAGAACACTACAATACTTTCGATAATTTAATAAAAACTACAATGAAATAACTAGACAAAAAATGTTTTCGACCGCGTCAATGCTACAAGTACAAGTGGAATGTCTAGAAAATTAGGAAAATTTTCGATCCTGTCAAGCCAGAAAACAATGTTGTCACGTTTTTATTATTTCTTTTATAAAAGGGAAATTAATAACAAACAATTGTAGTGATTTTAAATAAAATCAAGAATTCTGGTTTATCTCCGGGGGAGGGATGCAGCCCGATAGCCCACTGGATTCGCCACTGGTTTCACGTATATTTTCCCGAGTTATTTTTAAAATCCACCAGGATGTCTGTTCAAAAACTGGGAAAGATTTTATGATCTTTTTCAAGATGAAATGCTATCGAGAAGCGATATCTGCGTGTGTTTGTGGACTCTTCTACATCTCCTACTCTCTCCGGACTCAAGCCTGCTCTGTGGTCTTGGACACAGAATCATCAGCTGCGGGAGTGGCCTCGGGTTTCTCGTGGATGCACAGCCAGGGCAGCCTCTTCTGGAGCTCCAAGCGGTACCGAGGATGGCTGATGGCATAGAAGAAAGGGTCAAAGCACGCGGAAGCCTTCAAGGTCATGGCTGGGATCATGGAGACCACAGGGGTGATTCTTCGCAAACTCGGGTGGGAGAAACCCGCTATGAAAGCCACCGAGATGTAAGGGACCCACGAGAACAGGAACATCAAGATGACGCAGAAGGCGGTCTTGGCGATTCGGATTTCGGCAGAAGAACTGTTGACGGCAGCATTGGACCGGATGCTGTCCACGTTCATTTTTCTTGCCTAGAATTTAAAACTGCATTAATATGAAATATAACAAAAAATAATTGCTAATTTACCTTTAGATTGTATTTAATATATGCTTTTCTGTCTGTTGTTTTTTTCGTATTTTATAGCTGCATTTCATTTCATTGAAATTTTTATGTCTGTATTTTTCCTGTCTACATACGGGTAACAGTACGTGTTTCATTCTTCAACTATTAACTACGCAACATCTAAATTTAGTACCTGTCTTTATTTCAGAGGTGTGTGAGCGCGTAGGGGAACGATTTTCCATTAGCTTACAAGGAGAGGGCACGACTTGGGAAATTCAGTTCGGGATGAAACTTGGCATATTAGTAGCATACCTTTAGGGTGTTCACCCATTAATCTAATAAAATGCAATGGCCAGCCAATTCGGAGAAAATGGCCCTCAAACTTTGGGCTCAGTTTATATACCAGTATGAGATCTTCAGCAGTTAGCGGCCAAATGGCTCAGGTGTCAGCGCGCTTTCCTCCTGTTCGCTTGGTCGTCGGTTCGGACCTTGCTGTGTTTTATTCATTTTTAGTTTTTCCAAAATTATTTTAAATTAAATGAAAAATTAAAGAAATATTTTATAATTAAAATTTTAATCATTTTTATGCATAAAATAATTGTTCATTCATATGATACTTGAATTATAGTTAAAAATTAATTTATAAGCAGTAAAGTGATTATAAACACATCTTTAACGGTGGTAAATGGTAATTCTAATGATGCTCATCATGAAACATTTTTATTTAGACTTTATCATTCATAAATTTTAGAAATTCATTCTACATTTATTAATTAATTTTAAATTTAGCTTTCGCTTGGTGCTAGTAATTCTATATTTCTACATTTAATTACATACAAGAACCAGAATGATAATTATCATGAAAACATTTGAAAAAAATATTTTGATATCTTGGACAATTAATAAATGACGATTGTTAACAAGAACAATGGTTCTTTAAGTGATTCTTGTGCGATTCCATCTTCAACCTCCGATACACTAGCAATATATTTATTCATAGAACATTTTAACTATCTGTATCATGCTAATTTAATCGAAAAAGACATAAAACACTTCAAAATCCAAAGTGAATCATCACGTTTGTTCAGAGTTTCTAAAGAAATAAGAGTAGCACTATAGAAGAATTTGATACGATAGTGAGTAAAAACAATTACACATCCTTCCCTTTTCAATCATTGAAAATTTATACCATCTGCCTATGCATTTAATAGATTAACAGATGCTCTCTACTATTTACATTCGATCATTAAAATATTAGACCGTCCGCAAATGTATTCAATGTATTAACATCTGCTCTCTTTCGTTTTCAAGATAAAGTAAAAACGAAGTATTTGTAAATACAAAAACCCAAATAATTTAAAACTTTTAATGATTTTAAGATTTAAATTTTAATTACAGTTATTATTTATCACCATTAAAAACGTATTTATAATTATTTTACTGCTTATAAATTAAATTTTAACTATAATTCAAGTATCATATGAATGAATAGTTATTTCATGCATAAAAATAATTAATTAAAATGTATAATTTTGGAAAAAAATGAAGAAAAATACAGCAAGTTCCGAACCGACGACCAAGCGGACAGAAAGAAAGCGCTCTGACAAGTGAGCCATTTGGCCGCTAACTGCTGGCGATTACTTACTGATATATAAGCTGTGCCCAAAGTTTGAGGGCCATTTTCTCCGAATTGGCTGGTCATTGCACTTTATTAGATTAATGGGTGAACACCCTAAAGGTATGCTACTAATATGCCAAGTTTCATCCCGAACTGAATTTCCCAAGTCGTGTCCTCTCCTTGTTAGTGTACATTATTAATTACTAGCTGAACCCGGCAATGCTTTACTATTGCTAGATTTGAGAATATATATATATAGATTAAATGAATTTTGATGTGTGTGTATAGATTTACTTGATCACTTGAATTTCTAATGAAATATATTTGCAAAACTTTGTGGTCAGCATCCGTAAATGGTAACAAAGAGCCTGCTGTATTATATATTCGTGTTGAATCTTGAATGCTGGTATATAATTCTCAGTTATTATATTCATTGCACCAAACGAAGATATTTGAAAGCATGCGTTATAATTTCGTATGTTATTCAAAAAATACTTTGATTGTGTTGTAGTACAAGCGACTAATGAGAACAATGGCTCAAGTGGTGCCTTCAATGGTGTCAATTTAACTTCTGAAACTATTTCGTTTGACAGCTCATTGTAGGCAATTTGAAAAGTGTCATATCAATAGTTTATTTAAAAAAATCGTAAAATTATTCTAAAAGTCATAAGGAAAAATAAAGCCAAAAAAGGTCATTATGGCAACCCTGCCTCTGGTCCCGAGGTCGACGTGACGCCGAAAAACAACTCTGTTTACAAAAAAGGAACATTGCGCCAGCGTTAGGAAGAAGTTGCGCCAATCGTTTTCTCAACCATCGCCAACGGTAGCCAAACATCAAAATATTACTATGCCCCCTAACTTTCTTTCTAATGGTCAGATCGACGATTTCAATAGTTTTAAAAATTCCCCGGACAACGCCGATCATTTTGCAAAAACTGGAGGGTAAATCGGTCCAGTAATTTTTTAGTCTATAAGACACACACATACGAAGATTGTCTTTTATATACATAGACGACTTATTTGCAATCAGACGAAATTTCGTTGCAATTGCTGGTGCTACTCCTGTTGATTAATTACATACTTCTACCTTTCATACTTAATTACTTCTACTATTCATTAAATAACATATTTATTTTTAAAGGGTAACAAAGGATGCACTATGGAGAGTAATATGAATTTTATGTGAAAAAGTTAGAACTGTAAATAAATGATAAGTAATTGCTATATTGAGCTACATTCTTAAAGTCTTTCTTCAATGCACACTTATGATTAAAAATCTACATGTGAAAATAATTTTGAATTCCTATAAAAAGATTAAAGACTTTTTTATTTGTAAATTTTGCAACTATTTTATACCTATTCTTATAGTATTTTCTTTGAAAATCTTTTCATGTTTTTATTCAAATAAATGAAAATACTAAAAGTAAATGAACTGCTGATATATTAGGTTGGTTTCTGTTGTATAAATACAGTAAAACCCCTGTTAACAGAACTCGGGGTAACCGAAACCCGTGTTATCCAAAATGCCTCTGAAATCGAAAAAAAAAAAAAAAAAAACCGTGCTGTGCTGCACGGAAATAATCGCGAAGACGAGAGTGCGCTGGGCTATGGTTAGGGGAGAGGTGAAACTCGACCTAAAAATGTAATTTTAACTTTAATAAGGAACATAAGTGTAGCCTACAAAGGGAGTTTGGAATTCGTTTTACACTCAAAACATTTCAGAATTGCATACTGTAATCTTAATATAAATAAAAGTCATTGTGGGTATGTTTGTATGTATGTTCCATATCTTCTTCTAAACCACTGCACCTTATACTTTACATACTTATTATTTAAGACAAGAGGAAGATACCTGTCAACTTTTCAAAGTGCAAAAGTTAATTAAACAGTCAGTTTATTAGAAATTACTCGAAATCGTTTTTCCGCAGTAACTTCAGAGCAAAGTATTCCACAAAAAGTATTTTTATACCATCTTAAAGTTCAAACATTTACCTTTTCAGAGATACCAATTTTATATCTGTGACATTTTTCCTTCAATTTTTATTTATTTTTCAAACTTGAATAAATAATTGATTACATGCAGACGATTTTGAAATAACTGGTAGTGTCGATGTCTCGACATCGACACTACCAGTTCTCTCGAACTTTTCAATCACATTTTTGATTGTTATAACACTTGGACCGGTTTTCTCCATCTTGTACTCGGTCGCAAATCTCCTTTGAGCCGCAATCGATCTGTTATTGCTCGAATAGTAAGCCTGACGATCGATATACGCTCAGAAACGCTGTATTTCGATACTTTCGACGAAAAATGAACAACAACAATAAGAGTGCGCATGTTTAAAAAAAGTTCCAACATGACCTGCATTCAAAACGCGTTTAACTAAATCTCGCCAACGGTTCAAAGTTATCAAGGTTTTTTTTTCATGTAGTTCAATAATTGTCATCCTGTATAAATATTTCGAGTTGGAAAAATCCTTAAAATGGCGTAAAGAATTATATTTTATGATCTTTCAGTCAATAAATGTACTGCTAAAAAGTCTAAATTTTTATTCGATCCACCCGGCCCTATTAGTCATATTTAGTAAAAAAATTCACGATACACAAGCATTTTAAACAGAAAAGTTCCACTTTTCTGCAACTGGAATTGACAAAGTTATGAAGCTATGAATATTACTATTTTAGACTATTTCAATGCCTGCCTCAAGAAAGATTCGCCAATCAATGGGCGATTCTTACTGTAGGTGCCCTTTGCTTGGCATAAAATAATGAAATTCAAAGCTTCATAACTCGGTCAGTTTTAGATGCAGAAGAGTGGAATTTTTTCTGTTTAAATTGATTGTGAATCAGGAATATTTTACTAAATATGACTAATAGGCCCGGGTGGACCAAATAAAAATTTTGATTTTGAATTTTTTTAGCAGTACATTTATTGACTCAAGCATACATCATTAATTTAGTAATTTAAAGCATTTCTCTAATCGGAAGTATATGTCCAGTGGCGGCTCGTCCATAAGAGCTGCAGTCACCCCTGAAATTATTTTAAAAGATTGTATTTTCGTTTTTATTCTAATTGGCTAACTTTTCCACTTTGAGAATTCAGTGATCAACGAAAATGGCAAAAAAGGCATAAAAATGTAAAAAGAAGACGGAAATTCAATCAAGAATTAAGAGAGAGACAGACCAGAGCTGCATAAAGTTTTGCCTCTCCTACGGATCCGATATTAACTCAAAGATCATAGCGAAGCGGGAGAAAAGCAACCCTTTCTCCGCTCGAAATTGCATTCATTTGAGCTGCATTTTTTTCAGCTTTCATTTGGCGCGACTTCCACATTTGGCTCTTTTTCGCTTTTGCTCAGTAGTTCAGTCGTTAAGTCGTTTTCTTAAATCCAATTGTGGAGGAGTTGTAATTTTTTGCTTGTTTATGTTTTTTCGGGTGCTGATTACGAACCTGAGGTTTGCCACGAATAATTTTTTTTGGAATTTTAGTTATAGTCAAAAAACATAAAAACAATTTTCTCAAGTTTTTTGCTTATAACTCAAAAACTATCAATTTTTAATATATCATCGTTATGTACCAAAATAATCGGCACAAAATTACCTACAACTTAGGTCTATATAACTTTTGCAGCACTGCTGGTTTCTGAGCTGACGAGTCTCCACTGTATATGCCAATCGGTGCTCAAATGAAAAGGTAACTTCTACAGCAGCGACGTTATTCTATATGATGAAACTTTAAAATGTCTCTGGTAGATGCCTGTGTTGTGTAAGGCAGGAGAAATCTGGTATGAAACGGTTGCGATGCTGTGCGTTGAGTAAAACAGAAACGATATGACAAGGGATGTCGTGACATGGATTCTTCCAGACTCAACTCGCAGTATAATTCAATGGGAAGGAAAATATATTTTGCAGTTATAGAAAGAATCTTAGTTTATGGAGCGTCGGCATACAGTGATCGATTTAATAAATCTAGCTGGACAAAAATAAAAAAAACCCACCATTGTTACTTCTTGGTACCAATTGCTTTATTGGCAATGAAATACCAATAAAGCAATAAACCATCTCTAATTTAAACAATTAGTACCTGGAATTTTGCCTGTAATGGGTAAAAGTTTGCATATTGTGACAGTACATTTTGTGATCTTCTAGAAGGGAGATAAGTGATTTGTGTTATTTGTTGTCGGTCTTATTTTAAAATAATATTTGTGTTTGTATAGTCATTGTGTTAGCCAATGTTAGTATTATATCTAAGTTTCATATATTAAATGTAAGTGTTAATTAGTATTTTTTACTACATTAAAAATATATGGATTTTATGCCATTTCACTAAATGTTGTTAGGAAAGCAAAAAATTTCTCCGCAAGTCTCCGCCTTCTAAGTTATATTTTTATATACCAGATTTTTAATTCATTAATTTTCCTCCTTTGCATTTTTTCTGGCAGACGATTTTATTTAGCCATCTCTACATATATTATACTCTGTGTTTTAATTATACTAAAATTAGAGTCAATTCAGACAATTTTATTTTATTCTTTTTGTCTTTCTTTAAATTTACCTTTCAGAGTATGGGAATTAAAAATAGCTGTTGAAAATAAAAATTATTACTAGAGAAGTAGAAAAAATAGGATCTCAAATAACAAATCTTCGCCCTTTAAAAGTTAAAATTTATGATAAAGAACTTTTGGTAGAACAGTCATTGGCAATGACTATGGTTGATGGGAAAATTTGTAGTATTCTGACTGAACAATCTAGTCAAAAATGTTACATTTGTGTAGCTTTCCCAATAGAAATGAATATACTTGAGAAACATAATGAAAAGGCTATAAATCCTTCGAATTCAGATTTGGATGCTCAGGTTACATGCTTGGATAAGGTGTTTCGAGCGTCTCCTTCATTTGTCATATAAACTTGAAGTGAAAAATGACAAGCAAGAAAAAAAGACAAAGAAAATTTAGTAAAGCGCAAAAAAATTATTCAAGACAGATTTAAAAAAGATTTTGGTAGATATACCAAAACAAATTTCCGGAACAACCAATGATGGAAATACCGACCTCAGATTTTTTTGCTAATCCGACCTTATCATCTGACATAACGGTATTAGACATTAAACTTATTAAGCGTTTTTCAATAACTTTACAAGTCATTTCTAGTGACCAAGAAATTGATAAAGACGCATTTGAAAAGTATACCTGCATAAAGTATATATCCTGCAAAATTGTATGTTCAATTATATAACTTATATGCCTGCCAGTGTCCATAAATTATTAATTCATGGACGACAAACAGTTGAATACGCCATTATATCGATAGGCCAGCTTTCCGAAAAAGAACAAGAGGCTCGAAATAAAGATTTAAAAAAAATTCGATAACAATTCTCAAGAAAATTTTCTAGGCAAAAAGCTTTGGAAGACGTAATACATATGTTATTAATCACGTCCGACCCTGTCATCAGGAAGCTCAGAAATAAATCTAAGAAACACGAAACTAGATAATCAGAAGAAGCTGCGTTACTATTGAAAAAAATCGAACTATAGAATATAGTTCTTCAGAAAAATATAGCTCTGAGGAAGACCTTAGTGACTGACGGCATTTTTTTTAGTTAGGTTCATGTTTACTTTCAATATAACGACCATATTAAAACTTATACTTGTGTTTCACTAACCAAAGTATTTTTGTCCAGCTAGATTTATTAAATCGATCACTGTGCGGCATGGACAAAAAATATGAACTCAAGGCAACGAAGGCTTCTCAATTCCATACATAGAAAATTCCTTCTAAACATCACTGGAGTGTATTCCACCACTCCAACATCAGCTCTACAAGTGACTGAAGGCATTACTCCCCTACATATCAAAGATCAAATGCAGTCCATTCTTGTTAGAGTAGTTCGCCTTCGTAGGATTGCAATTGGGAATGTTCAAGCTTTTTACATTAGGATTTTCAACATCCAAATCCTCCTATAATTATCCATCCAGCTCATTTTGATTTAGAAGATAGGGTCTCAATGGTCCCTGACCCGCATGCCCCAGCTGAGGCTATTTACAAAGACGGCTCACATCTAGAGGGTGAAACAGGTTGCGCTTTCTGTGTCCTTCATAACAACGTCCAAATTCCGCGGACGGCAAAACTAAGCCCAAATATTATCGTTTCTCAAGCTGAGACCAATTACAGTCATAAAAGAGTCTGTAAATTGGGCTAATTCGAAGGGAATCTCAACATCAAACTGCAGTGACAGTGAGTCGATACTCTAAGCAATTTCTTCCTTCAAAAGTTCTAATCCACTACTCTAAAAAGCACAACAAGCCCTCCTTCAAAACTCATCAATGCACCTTAACTGGATTAAGGCGCATGATGGTTTCCACGGTAACGAGTGACTGAAGACAACTTTGTCAAACAAACTACTAAAGAAGGGACTCACTTCCATCTTCAGGCCCCGAAATGTCATCTGAAAAAGTGCTTAGCAATCTCTCTCTCAATAAATGGCAACAAGACTGGGATTCAGGAGATATTGGGAGAACTATCTATAATGTTCTCCCTAGAGTCTCTCAAACCCAAGCCTCATGGTCAAGAGAACCCATCCTTTTAGCTACGGGGCATGGTCCTTTTCCTAGTTATCTCTACAAATTCCGGCCTTATCATTCAGATATCTGCGCATGTGGGGAAAAGGGAGACCCTCACACTATGCAACTTCTTATCCTCTTACGTCATCTTTTCATCTTACCAAACCAAATGCAAAACTTAACTCTCCTCGGGTGGGAAAACTAACTTCTTAATAAACTATCAAGAATAAAAATATCTAATTCTTGATAGTTAGATTCTTGATGATTAATTCTTGATGATTAGTGATTTCTTTCCTCACTGTTAATGAGGATCTCATCAAACAGCAACCGGGCGCAATCAATACTTCCAAATTTCTGGGTTCCGACTCAGATTTCTCTCCTTCATCAAGATCTTAGACAAGTGGACTCCGATCCACTAGAGGTTCAATACCAGGGACTTTAATCAGTCCTCCTATGAATTTTTAAAAGCAGTGAACTTTTGGAGTCTGTCTTAAAACTGTTTTTCCTTCACGAGTTTTTCTTTTCACATGTAAATAGCTCATTTAATTGTTTATATTATTCTCAAATGTAATTCGTCTATGTTTAAACACTGTATGTAATTTGTTTTGTTTAGTAAAATTTCTACGCACACCTATCCGAACTGCAAACCGCAGCTTTTTACCTCTGGAGTCAGGGGTTTGTCGTATTGCAAGGTGTAATCCAATGGCAGAACTTGTTAGTGAAACCAATATTTGCAATCTAATGTGTATAGGACTAAGCACATGTCAAGTAAAGAAGATTTACGGAAGTGCTTTGATTTTAATAATGGACACGTAAGCACAGCTGACAACAAAAGTGCCGCAACCAGGCCAATCCCGGTCAGTAGAATGCAAGTCATTTGGGCAGGCAGAAGTCACGAAGTCCACAAAAATCTTTTGACGGACTACTGCGGTCAATTAGAATTTGAAATTAATTCTTTCGTGATAGAAACCTGTTATCTAAATGTAAGTAAGTCAACTGTAGGAGCTACAAATTTGTAAAATAATTTTTACTACTTATCATAACGACTCAAAATGAATTAAGTTTAAACTTACCACCGACGACGGTATATTAACAATATCAAAAATATTTTTTATGAGAGCATTTATATTCACTTGTAAAATTGTATTTCTGGAAAAAGCTTCCATTAAATCTTACACGTTAATAAGAAATACATAAAATTAACTTTAAACTGAATTGTTATTAAAATAAATTTTAAGATTTGAATCTAAAACAATGCAAAAGCCTTTTAAGCACGAAAAAATGTAAATACTTACTTGTTCCTTGATTTGCATCTCATGATTTCGTACAGCCATAAATATTCTGAAGTAGCAGAATAAGACGATGCAGATGGGAATGAACCACCCAAAGAACCAGGTCCCCACGATGTAGGATCTTCCATTGAAATCATGCATGAAGAAGTCAGCAGCACAGCTAGTCAAAAATCCTTCGGGCACATACCGACTCCAGATTTCGAAGGCAGGAAGTAAAGCGAAGGGAGAGATGTACACATATATCAGAAGGATCATGACTATTGCTTTGGTCATGGTCATTCCGACCTTGCTGAACGGATGGACGATCACTCGGTACCTGTCGAAGGATATGATGGCATTGCAGAAAGCAGAACCCAGGCCGGAATAGGCACCGACAACACCATAGATGATGCAACCTGAAATAGACGAAAAGTGATACAGGAAGAAATTGCTGATGGTGAGACGGTTTTTTTTTACTTATGTCCTTTGAGAGAAAGAAAGTTTCAATCGTAGATTCCTAAAGAAAGTAAGAAAGAGGCGTGGAAAATGTAGAAGACTAAGCTGGAAATGTGTTAAAACTTACTCACACGAAGAAAGCATACAAAAACCAATAATAAAGCATGCCGTGTCTTATGAAAATTATGTTTGTGTGAAATTTGTATGGCTTTAGCAATTTCCCGAATAGAGCATCTGCGCTCCGTTATATGCACACTATACATTTTCGGGCATATTGGCGCATTCTGGCTCCAGGCGCTTCAGCTAGCCAAAAATACAGCGCGCGTTAACTATCGTCAAGACAGAATTTGAGCCAAGATGGCTATTCAGCGCTCTGAGAAAATTCGTCAAAACAAAAAAGTGGTGAGTGTATAACGGAAAGTACCCAATATAATATGTTGACAATAATAAGCTCCATGATTTTCACCTCAAGTTGTGAATTTAACACTATTTCTCCTTTGTTGATCGGGACGTTCTATGGCTCGCCTAAGCCGCTCTGCTTCATTTCTACATGATCTCTTTAGAATAATTTCATCCATATTATATTGTAAGAAATATTGTGAACTCTACGGCTTAAACTCATTTTTTTCGATAAAAATTGTTTTACACTAGATCGAATATAGTAATAGGCTATACTTATGAAATTATGCCTAACGTGGCTACCGGTTTTATTTTGTGAACAAACTGATCGTTGTCATCGGCGAAAGAGAAATTAAACTTTTTTCTGTGCCACGTTCGTTAGCATTTTACATATATAAAGTGTGCGTGCGTGTGTGTGATGACTTAGAAATTTTCCCATCTTTAAAATAAAACCTTTTTCACAACAGTTATTTTTTAATTGCGAACGAGTTATTTCTACTTCGGTCCTATGATGAAAACACTTCTACTGTAACTAGACTCGCAAGAGTCCCAATATTTCTCGAGCCTCAACTTCGGTCCTTTTTTCGTAATCATGTAACTCACTGAACAAGTCGCGCCGTTTTAGGCGTAATTCGTTACTCCTGGCCATGGCTTTAATTTTCCCATAATCTTTTGAAAGTTTAATCTATTATTAAGTACTCTATAACTAATTTAATCTTGCCTATTTTCGAAATGTAATAAAATGTTTTGGATTTTTAACGACTGCAATCTTCTTCGATTGTATCTACACTGCACTTAACAGAACAACGTTTATATATATATAAGATCAGGCTTTACTAAGGTGAAATGTAGCCCACTTTGGTCATGGAAGAGACAATTTTTGCTTAAATCTTCTTTTATTCAGACATTACGTTATTTCTTCATATGTAAAGTATTTAATTTTTACGTAGCTCCATGACCAGTATTCAGAAGTTTACGCCCGAGCTGCGCGTTGTTGTTGAAAGCTTACATGCTGTCGTGAAAAAAAAGGCAGAAATGAATGTGCAGAACGCTTAAGTACCCAGGAAAGGGAATTCCCCTTCAGAAATAATATATATATATATACTCCATAATTTGGATTGTCTTTTTCAATTATTAATTTAGTCTTAATAGTAACAGAATTAATATGATATGTTCAAAAACCTTTCTGGCATTAATTTAATAATTTTGATTATTGGATTAATTTCAATATAGATTTGTAATAAATTGAAAATCTTGAAATGGATGTCTGATGTGTTTTATGTTTTACTTGTGAATAAATATATTATTATGAAAACTATTGTTAGGGTTTTAATTCTTTGTATACTTTTTAAAATAAAAATTCCTTGTATAATTCTGTTAAATAAAGAATCTGTATAAAGTCTCTGAGTGATGAGTAAGGGAAAATTCACACAAGATCTTAATTTATTGCAGTATTCGTTCTTTTTCAAATTTAAGCAAAGATCATCAAGGATCTTTAATCCTCTGCAAAGCTAACTTGTTCCAATCATTTGTTAACTACATTGAAATATGGCTTGTTCACAAAGATTATTGATTTGCATTGTATCACTGAATAAAATTATGAAAATAAGTGAAATTACCATGAAAATTCAATTTATTTTTTTCTGACTGATGATCGTTAAGAAAATTATATATAGACTTTCTCGACTGAATCCGCTTTTCCTTTTTAACAAAAAATTAATCTTCTATTCTGGAACTTCTTAAACTGTGGTTCCATATCTCAAGTGTTTCATATAAAATAATTATATGGTCGCTGAGGATTTCACAGCGCCTTTGTGTTTCATATCCTTCATTATTTGTAATAAAAAAAACTAGGAAAATCACCTTGACTTAAAGTATATATCCTTAATCCTCACTGAATAATTAGTTTAAATTGAATTTCTTCTTATTTATTACGAATTAATGTCCGGTTCCAAAATCGTTATTCAAATTTGGTGTTATAACACATTTTTGAGAGGAAAATTGCGTTGCGGAATTTTTTTTTCACCTAAAAAAGGTCACGAGTTAGAAAAGTTTAAGAGACAACATGATGGAATATATCTGTCCAACGTAGTTTGGAATTTTAAGAAGATTTTGAGAACTGTCTATATCCTGTGAATAAAATTATTATAGTTTTATTAGATGCATTAGATTCTAACTGGACATGGTTATGCAATTGAAAACCAGCAACCAATTTATAGATTTTCACGTGAATGTTGCACACTGTGCCTTCATATTGTCTGTTGTACAAAATTAAGCGTACTCTAATCCATTTTATAGCAGACTACTTAAAACGCAATCATTAAATTTGGAAAATTACAACATACGAAATTTTTCTGTAATGTTTTCAAAAACAGCTTCGTTTTAAAAAATTGCATTTTGGAGATGGTTCCGTAACTGCATCTTATGATGCTGTGGTCTTCATCAACGTTCATGATGCTGAAATTCACTTCGAGAGAATATAGATTTCTGTGGAGTTATCGTGTCATCATGAAATGCAAATTCTATAAGTGATTATTGCTTAACCGACGGAAGTTGTTCGGATGAGCAACAATGCGGATAACAAGGCAATATAAATACAGTATTCCACCATTTTGGTGCCAAAACAATGACCTATGTGATGGTGCATCTGACGAAAACACAATGATATGAATATCAGAAGACTTTCATATCGGCCGAAAAGGAATTTTAAAGTGAATTCTGATTCTTTTATGATGTAGTTGTTAAAGGCATCATCTGAAATAACAAAATATTGAATTTCTTTGGTTTACCAAAATAGTATTTGAAAAAACACAAAATGGTATTTCAGGTATATTGTCTTTGAAATATTTTCATCTACATAATGTCTCAGTAACGTGACTTGAACTTTCTAATGGTAAAAGATGCAAAATGGATAAAGGATGACTCATCAAACAGAAATGCTTTGGACAAAGATTTGCGCCATTTTGAGATATAATGATTTGTTTATCCATCATGGAAATTTTCTTACATCATTGCGTAACATTCCGACAATAACAAAAGCTCATTCTACTCATTTCAGAATCTAAACTTGTTATTATTCTGTTGCTTTCTAATGAATTCATTTTATTTTTTTACTGTTTCAGCGTTTCGTATATGTAATCAAAAGTTAGTATTGTTCTAATGTAAAGCAAGTGAATACTGCGTACGCAGGTGGATATTCTATCCAACAAACTCACGTGCTTTAAAATGTGAAGAAGCGTGAAAGAATATTTCAAAATTCTTTTTAAAAATTATCTGATTCATGTTATTCATTTTTCTCTGAAGTTTTCATCACGATTTTCGATGCAAGTTTTTTTTTTCATTTTTATTATATTTTTACATTTTTTAAGTTTTCTGTTTAACTGCTTATTCGTTTTACAGCAATTATAATTCCATTCCCAGAAAGAATTTAATTGGCGTAGATATTTTACCGAGATTTAATGCATGCTAATGAAAATAGTCATTTTCATCAATATTATAGTTACGAATATTGATATACACGCAATTTCATCAATATTGTTGAATTTAACAAGTTCATGGATATAGTACATATTGCTTCCTAAACTCTCTGCTTCGTTTATGCAAAAGACATGGTTCCTTTTTTGGAATTTAAATCCCGGGTTCTTAATCTTTATCCACTCGGCGACACTATTCAGAAGAAAAATGTTCACGGTCCCCCTTCCCGTCTGAAATATTTTATAGCTATCCCATTATTTAATTATAACTAAAAATACGAAGTTTTAATTAAAGATAAAAAGCAGAAAAGTTCAGTGATTCGATCGATGCTTTTGAAATTCGTCTAGTAAAAATGATTTTCTTAACATTTTTGATTACAAATGTTGAAGAATACCGAAAGAAGATTGTGATGTGAATGTTCTGACGACCCGAATATTGCTCTACTTGACCCCATTTGGGGTTGCGACCCAAAGTTTAGGAATCCCTGGTTTAAGCCATTCTTTGGAAATACTTTACAGCCTCTTTAAAGTTGTTTCTTTCTTTTTATTACTATTGTTAAGTATTAAGTCATTCACACGATTGCAATACATTTCAATAAATAATTAATGTAAAGAATGAATAAATAAATGCGAAATCCACACTTAAACATATAGAATAATTACCTATATTTCCAAATGCTGGTCCTAGATTGAAGGAGTTGTAAATAAAAACTGGAGTTTTAGCCATCATGAGCAGATCTGCCATAGCTAATGCTATAACAAACATGTTGGCAGGGGTTCGCAGACTTCGTGCTCTGAAAATCGAATGACAAGCATTAATTTCGTGGCAAATCGAAAAGTCAAAAATATAAAACGAATATTTTTCATAAATTAAATCATGCAACTAAAGCTATTTTCCGAAAAAAGTTGTTCTTTGAATTTGAATTAAAGAGTTATGGGATTTGAAGCGATAAAGGCTGTTATCCCTTAATTCCAAGTTAGACACAGTATAATTCGTTCCAAAAAGACGATTCCATTATATTGATTAGATAATTCTATTAAGAGTATTGTATCAATCTTTCCATGCAGAAGAAATCCGAATTTGATGGTCTTGGACGGCGAAAAAAAAAACAAGTAGAGCAACAAAGGTACCGAATCGCTGGATAAAGTTGTCCTTTCTACGGAAAACAAATATTTATCGTTTAGTTCTTAAATTTGCATTTCTTGCCACCGGGCAGTAATCCTAAGAGTCCTTTGGACTGGTAGTTCAGTTTGGATACGCACACCGGAAAGACTGTAAGTCTGTTAGCAATCAGAGTTCAGAAACTTCTGATAGTTATGTTTGTGCTGGTTCCATCTGCTGGTTTCTGTTCACAGTACGCTGAGGCCAGTCGATGCTTTGCCATCAGATAGCAATCGTCAGAAGTGTAAACGGGCCATAAAAGAATCTAACAAACTACACATTTGGTGATTTATGGTACTTCCCAATCGGATATCTCCAAGTATGAGCCACCGGTGGCACACGCTCTTCGACGGTACATTCAAGTGTGAGCCATTGATGGTACACGCAGCCCGACGGTACATTCAAGTGCTAGTCACTAGTGATACACGCTGCCGACGGTACATTCAAGTGTGAGTCATTGGTGGTACACGGCGCCGACAGTACATTCAAGTGTGAGTCACTGGTGATACACGCCGCCCGATAGTACATCTGAGTGTGAATAACCGGTGGTACATGTTTGCGTGAACATAATAAATAATATACAGGGTGAGTGCAAAGTCTTTCCCTTATTACAAAATATTAGTGAGAAATAACATTCGAAAATAGTAATGCAAAATTTCTGTTATCGCATAGCCGCATTTTTATTTTTTTATCGTCAAATAGACGGTTGAACTAGTCGATAAAGGTAAGCAGTGAATCAAAAGTTAATTTTTAACGAAATGGCATCGATGAGGGAAAAGGCGCAATGCATTTTGTGGCTCCTTGAAACCAAATCGTCCATCTCTGTTCATAGGAAAATTAGACGTTGTTATGAGATCAGTTCTCTAGATGCCGCCATAAAGCATTCTTTCACTGGAATTCTGTAGTTCATCGGTTCCTGGAAGAAAACTTTCCCGACAGGGAAAGGATTGTAAGGGAGGGTTCACATCATGGGCCCCACGCCGCTCTCCTGATATTACTCCTCTTGAGTTCTTCTCTTGCAGTTATCTCCAGGAAAGAATCTTTGTCACATCGTGATATGCAAACATTGAAAACCTGGATAGCAGATTTTTGCCTAGCGTTCCTTTACAAATGTTAGACAACATGTGGCAAGAGCTAGAATACAGCCTTGGCAACCTCCGAGCTGCAAAGGGGGAACACATTAAAATTTACTAAGGTAATTGATCTTATCACAAACTTCATCACGGTATTAACAAAAATAAACGTATGTCGAAGTGCAATAATTTTTGTGCAATAAATTTTTGTAATCAGAGAGTGACTTTGTATTCGACTTCAGTTAACTCGCTACACAAATATATTATTGCTCTAATTTCGATGGCAACTAATACATTAATTAACCAGAGCTATGGAAGTATGATATTGTTTTTAAGTGCTTATATAATAATTATTCAAAATGTATATACACTTTTTGAGACACTTTATGATAGTGCTTTGTAGTTTGGTTTTGAATGATGATGGACGAATGCTAGAAACAAAAGCATCCATTTCATGCAATATCGTCGAATCCCGCGAGAGCAACAGTTCCACTTTCATTAGGACGTCCCTAGCATTAAAGGTCTCTCATTTGTGTTCGTTTGCTTCAATCTTGTTGAGATTCATTCCAAAGTCTAACGGAAAATCTCAAACTTACACCATAAATATGTAGATGACCATTCCGTTACCAATGAGGGAGACGCTCATCAGTCCTATGTAGAGGATGCCCAGGAGGTAGTGCAGATAGGGCGCGGGGGCCCTGAACTGTCGCCAGTAGGGGCTGATGTAGACGTCCGGTGGCGCATTCCAGCCATTGTAGCGAGTCTCGTAACACCAGGACGGAGGGCCCTCGTCCAGGAAGCCCACTGGGTGGTGAGCCGTCGCGTTCAACATCAGCCAACGAAACTGAAACAAAGGGACAATTTTTGAAGTTATAACACTGTAAAGCGGACTCAACAACAACAAGATTAAAACTAGATATGTTGTCATGGAAAATACCAAATTTGTTTAAGACTTTCTTAAAAATTGGGACAGATGTTATATCAGGAGAACCTTCTTCTTGCGTACAGAATGACACACATTTCATAATCCTAAAGTAATAATATAAGAAATATAAGAAACATCTTTTAATATAAGAAATGGAACAGAGAAGTCCCAGAGTATCTCCCTCCCTCCACATTCTGATCCAATCATTAAAATTCAGAATAAATTAGTGCTCTTTTTATACTTTTTTTCCAAATTTCAGGGTAGTGACAAAAGTTTTTCAACAAAATCGGAAATTGGATCGCTGGTGGGCAAAAATGGCTTCAAATTAAGTTATATTATCGTTACGTTTCGAAGCAACACAAGGGCTATTTGGGGTTGTACCTCGTAATTCTGAACCATGATCAGATGACAAGGTCGGCATCACCAGGCCATCCTCTCCAAGATCTTGCGCCCAACACAAAGCGGATTGACCATCGACATCGAAATCAAGGTGCACCAACCCCGCTTAAGCGAGGAATCTTCAGTGGAATCGGTTTTCGAACCATTAATCGTCCGTTCTCGAAGCTGAGATCTTACTACCTGGCCATCTGCTAAAGCAAAAGAATTTCACTCCTTTCCCAGGGCGAATTCATGAAAGCTGTGATTTTCTTGGAGATGGTTTCTGTCAAAATAATGTGCTGGAATTCTTCCTTAGAACCTAAACCTTGCATATTTATGCGCTAAAATATACACACGGCATACTTATTAAGAAGAAATAAATTTATTCACAAAACAAACAGGACAGAGAACGTAGACTATCGAACACATTTCTTTAAGAAAAAGAGTAGAATATATGAATATAAATATCGATACATAAAAAGTGGAAGGTCCAAAGGAAACAGCAATGCACCTCGTAATCTGAGTCATTTATGCAGGTTACTTCAATAATTTACTATCCACTATCAGAATTACAATTTACAGAGATCATCACATGTTTCACAAAAATAAAACAGAATATAGGGAACATAATAAAGTAATATAAGAGGTAGTCGATCGTAGAACAAGAACATAAAAAGTAGAAAATATAGTAACTTCTTTTAAAATAAATATGGACATAATTCGTGATTTAAGTCGCTTATCAAGAATCAGGAATCTTTATATTGCAAGAATTCTCGCTTTCAAATTTAGTTATTGTTTTAATAGCAAATTCATGTCATCACACTTATTTCTTAACCCTTTAAGGATTTCAATTTTTTGGCTATCTAATAAGATGATCCCTCCTGTTTCGGAAAGGGGCTGTCGTTTTCATTCATCTAAGAAGGCATAGAATACTTGAGGTGTTTATGGATTCTACGTAATTTTTGAGTCAAATTATAAAGCTAATTAATGATTAAATTTGAGTTTATAAGCCTAAAAATGTGATAATTCGATGCACGTGAATATCACAGGCGCGAGACTTAAGGGATTAACATCATCTTCCCACGCAGAATCTCTTAAAGTTCTCAAATTATAAATAAGAAAATATGAGAGATTTTTAAAAAAAATTCTGAATTTTTTGGGGCATTCCTGTTTTGGCACTGAATGTGGTGAGAAATCACCAGATGATATAAAATAGGCCCAGGTTTCATCACTAGGTTCCTCTTCAGTATCGTCAATGTTAATTTTTAGATAGCAAAATTTTCCTT
The DNA here is from genome assembly GCA_013235015.1 of Araneus ventricosus. Classification (NCBI taxonomy): domain Eukaryota; kingdom Metazoa; phylum Arthropoda; class Arachnida; order Araneae; family Araneidae; genus Araneus; species Araneus ventricosus. Next base: position 321,094 of record BGPR01000552.1, read on the forward strand.
TTACTGTGAAAATGTATGGCACTTAAATAAAGCTTAATACACTAGAAATTAAAAAGAAATAAAAAATTCAAATTTCGAGATTATGCTGAAACATAAACTAAAGGAAACATGCAGAAACATGATACAAAATAATGTTATGAATTAATAAATTAAAAACATTTTAGCGTATTTAAAGATGTTTTTTTAATTTAGATGGTACTAAATCTTTTTGGAAGATGGGAAAATGTTGAACAACACCAGCCATCAGGGAAATAATTACCCATGTTAAAAACGTGATGAAAAATAATATTAAGGTTAATTAGAATCCGATAGAATTTTTTGCTATCCTCTTTAATCACCTACTTCGATAATCTAGAGTAAAAGAAAAGTAGGCCAAAATGAATGCCCTGCTTTCATAGCTTTACTGTGTAACAGGTAGTTGCTATATTTATTTGAAAAATATATGCGTTCAAGTTTTGAATGAAAATATTACAGTGTTCATCATTCTCTCCTTTTGTCACACGGCATACACCAAGTCTGTAAATACAATTCTTGCCGAACTTTCTGTAGCATATCTCAGTCTTTGCTCGCAATATCATCTGTGATACAGCCTTTCAAATCAGTGATGATCATTGGACATGGATACACATACACACGTTCTTTTTACTAAGTCCCACCAAAGGAAATCACAAGGAATAAGATACCACTGACGAATGACTTTCCATCCAGAGGTTTGCGGCCAAATTTCGTTGGAAATTGTTGCTGAACACTGACTATTGACTCTCTTACATGATAAGTATTAAGGTGACCAACCGTCCTCCTTTTCTAAGTGTGACAAAGTAAACTTTTTTTTATCAGTGTGACAAAGTAAACTTACAGCTTTAATTTAACGTCTCTTACATATCGCATTAATCAGAGTAGTGAGAACGTTCCTTCTAAACCATTCCCCTTAACCCTTCAACAAATTTGGCGACCTTGGTGACAAATCGAAGATTCCAGAAAATTCGATCCTTTTCTTGATATCTCTATTAGGAGAGGAGATATGCTTGAATGTACAAGATGATTCCATGTGACGTCACGGCCCGTCGGGGAGGTTATAAAAGAACCGCACTTGGATCACAGAGGAGTAGTTGTTGTTCGACTGGAACAACTTCGGAGTTTCATCTGCAGAGCGAGTTAGAAAGCCGGTGAGCCGAGCGCTAATGAAAGTACTGTTATTGTCATTATTAGTGATTTGCTGACTGTTTGTGTTGCTAATTCTGAAAGTACTGAACTGTTATTACCTGCGAATTGTTGCCTGTTTGCGTTGCTAATTTATGCAGGATCTATTGTTCCTGTTACCTGTGCTACGTGTTTTCCTGCACATTTGTGAATAAACCCTTCATTCTCCATTATCCTGCGTGTTGGACTGTTTCCACCATACACCCACAGAGCGATTTTTGTTACAATATTTAATGCTTTATGTAAATTGCTTTGACTGAATTGATCATTCCAGAAAATTTTACTTTCTCATATACGATGAAAGAGAATGTACTGCAATCTTCAAAACATTTGACCTCAAGAATTTAAGGAATTCCCACGTATTAAACATCTCCCATTGCGAAAAAGCTCCATTGGAAATTATATCTATCTGCCGGTCGGTGGGGCCCCGGTGGCCTAAGGTCTTGATTTTGGGGCCCGAGAGTTCCAGGTTAAAAAACTTGATTCCACTGAAGATCCACCATGTTTGTGGGTCTGGTACACGTGAAATCTGACGTGAGTCAAAAGTCCTCCTGCTGGTGTGGTGTGAAAGTTTGGAGGGGGTGTCAGCCCAGGTGTCGTCCTCGTCATCTGACCGCGATTCAAAATTACGAGGCCCGTCCCAAAATAGCCGTCGTGTTGCTTCAAAATGGGACGTTAATATCACTAATCTAAACTAAACTAATCTGTCGGTAGGTCGATCTAATTGTGAACACAATAACTCAAAAACGCAAGGAGCTAGAACACGAGTTTCCAAACTTTTTTCCCTCGCTTACGCCTTGATTATTTTTGTTCCGCTTACCCCCTTCTATCATATCCAATCCCCCGTAACCATCCGTCTATGCAAAGAAGTTTTATCAATAAATGCTAAAGTTAGCTTAAAAATGAAATTACTGGAAATATTAACATTTGCAGAACTTATTTTTGGTTTTACATTTCATTCCATTTTTTTCAACAGTATTAATTCAACGCCAAAGCAAATGAAACCAGTGATTATTTCGTTTTTAACTTATAAGGATAGCTAAAAATTACACCGTAATAATCGACTATTCAAGTGGTATAGTTATTAAATAGCAAGTATCCACTTGGAGAAACAATATTCTATAACTTCTTTGATCCCTTGTATTTTCTTCTTTCCGCCTTTAACAACTTTGATTTCGCGTACCCCAAGGGTACGCATACCACAGATTGGGAACCTCTGAGCTAGAAGAATGAAATTTCATAAACGGTCTTTGCATTAAAATTTTAGACTTCTATCAAACTTTTGACGAAATCAGTCAGCGGAGAGTCTGTCTGTCCATTCGTGTGCATGTGGACACGATAGCTTGAAAACGCAAATAGCTAATCAAAGAAATTTAGCATATGGCTTTAATTTCGGAATTTTAGACCTGCATCAAATTCTGAACTAAACCCGTTAAAGGATTGACTGCCTGTTGGTCCATCTATTCGAGTATGCGTTAATTCATAAACGCAAATAGCTAGGCAGGGAAATTTAGCATATGGCTTTAATATCGTAATTGTAGACCTGCATCAAATTCTGGACTAAACCCGTTAAAGGATTGACTGCCTGTTGGTCTATCTATTCGAGTATACTTTAATTCATAAACGCAATGAGCTAGGTTAGTGAAATTTAAAATGATGTCTTGACACCAAAATTGTCTGTAGATGTGAGTCAAAATTTGGATTCAATAAATGAAAGGGAAGATGTCTAAAATGTGAATATTCGATATTCTTCACTATACTACTAAGCTTAACACAAAATGCGCCATATTGCTGAAATATACGAGAATCTCGAGAGTAGAATGGTTTGTTGGATTAGACTATTGTTCTAAACCGAAATAATATCTTACTTTTCATAAATGTGCTTTTTTAATGAATATGGAATGGATAACACATTGCGCTATGGTTTTGGAAATATTTTAGATGATATTTGACGAAATCAAACTCAAATTAGTCCTTAATAATGCATTACACCAAACAGAAATTCATGACATCATCAGTTTTAAGCATCTCTAAAATTAGGATAAATGAGATACAAGCGAAAACCTTTTTGCGCAATCGTATTTGAATGATTAGGTAAATGAAGCACTTTTTATTATCTTTTATACAACTAAAATCACTTCCTAAAGCATATAAAAGCAGACATCTCGTGTCAAGTAAATGAAAACAGATTGCTTGAAAGGAAAAAAATGACACTGGATAAGTAGCAATGATAAAAAAAACCGTAAGTAAGGCCGCAGACAAAGCGGCTTTTCAAAGTCATAGTTTGATATGATGAGGTCTTATTAAATTCACAGACTTTAAGACGGTTCCAAGAAAGAAGCAACTATTGTAATGAGAATAGGCGTAGATAAAACAGTTTTCATGAAGGAGACAAAGTTTTAAAAGAACTAAAAGACCGAATAGTTTAATGTTCAACCAATTTAACTTTTCATGAACTTATTTAAAATGAAATAATAAACCCGTCGCGGTGTATAAAAACTATTTGTTGCTAATAGACATGAAGAAATCTGGCGCCAGTATGAATTTTATTGCCTGGTACCTTCCACAAGTTGACTTGCAGAAACTTGAATTGGCGTTTAATTAACAAAGTTGAGAAATGAAATTGTAGAATAATCCAAGGGCAAAATTTCTATGGACAAATATCTGAAATAAGACAAAATTAACAATTTCCGAAAAATGCAGTTCGATTCTTTGAAGCATATTTATGATTGCTTTATTTACGTTTTCATTCATCTTGGCTCAGGACATGACTTACTTTTAAAATAAAATCACTTCAGTGGAAACAAATGCTTTTCTTTCTTTTTCCAGGTATTTTATTTCAAATTCTCTCTCATCGGACATCACTGGAAGTGTTGGAACTGGGGCATCGACGAAACTACGTTCAGGTAACTTGCATATTGAAGTTTTCTCTCCAAGAAGGCACAACTACTAAAATTAAAGTCTATACCGACAACTTCCATTTCTATCTGTAACCCCGTCCAACTCTTTAAAAGTCATTTCCTGCGGAGAACTTTTAAACGTTCCCATTCAGGAAATTACAAATGAATTACGAGATAAATATACAACACATAAACGGAGAATATATCGTCGGTACACTTCTAAAAGTGATAAAATCAAAAGAAAAAGAGAAATGGAGTTAAGATGTTCTTGTTTTAGTGTCATCTCTGTAACAGCAAAAATCACCCTTCTCAATATATCGTCATTATGCAATATATGCTTCACATATATTGAAACGCATTTTAGAATGTAAAGAATTTTTTATCACCAGCACATCCCATATATTTTATTTGATGAAATAAATGACTTTTTAAGGCCTACACAGCATCTAGGCGTCCAGGGCAAATTCCAAAACTGCGCCCCTCTCTTGCTTTCGAAATATGATCCTCATTTTCTTTCCAGAAACTTTATACCGGGGAGTGAAAAGATTAAAAGTGCGAATAAACTTAAAAAATAATGTATAAAACATTTTTGAGTTTATGGGACAGTTATTTACATATCATTTTTTTTTCAAAATTTCGTTTCATTTTCTCAGAAAATTTGCTTCAGTTTAACTTTAATCCTTTAAATATAGCTCAAGAAGAAATTCAAAGTTGTTTGTAAGAAACTTTGGTTATATTAAAAAAATATAAATAAAAGTACTTGTCTCGTACTTGAAAAATAATAAAAAATCTGTACAAATCTCTTAATCCATTGAAAAAACCACACACGTGCAGATAATAATAATAAAAATTATTTATATTACTTCTTTACCCATAGACAGTATTACACATATAGACGCATTACGGCAGGAATTGGATTAGAGGCAGGATTTCTTTTCTTTATGTAATTGTTCTCGTTAATTATTAAAAAGATCACTTTATCTTGATTTTAACGCCAATACGGACTGAAAATTTTTACTTGCAATTGCAAACTTTATGCGGTCTTTTTTCTCTCTCTTTACATTTTTTTTTCCAGAACAACTGCATTTGGGTTTGCGAAATAAATTTAAAATAAACATTATCAAAAATAAAAAATAATAAACAAAACATTAAAATAAACAATCGTATTTTCAGCGTACAAATTTCGCAAATACTCAGAACTGAAAAAAATGTAAAGATAGCTAAGTAATAGAGTGAATTTGCGTTTTTCAAAGTTCCTCTAGTGTTTTTACACTTCGCCGAAAAATGGAGGTATTTTTTGCTTTCTTCACTCACACACTTTGCTGAATGAAAATAGGAATGACACATTTTTCCTAACAATTTATCACAACTTCCGAAGAAACCGATATCCATTCAGTATGAATCAGGCATACCTTTAGAAACCATAAGAAACCCTGCGGTGATATTCGATTCCTAACCATCTTCCCTTATCCTCCGCGCCACAAATTTGTGTCTAAACGAGCTTTTAATTTCACGATGAGGGTTTGGTCAGTAAATCTCTAAAACATAATATTAATTGTTACTTTGTCGCAATTTTAGGCTTCTGGGTTGTAAAAAAGATTGCGTTCTTAAGATTTTCCCAACTTTGTTGAAACCATTTCAATTTTTAAGATTCTTGGGAATAGAAGCTTCAAAAAACCTACTTTTCTTTTAAATACAACTAATTGATTCCTTTATTTTGCGCCCCCTTGTGATTGCTCCCAGGGCATGTGCCCTACCTGCCCCACCCTAGTTACGCCACTGGCTATAAATGTTCTACATTCCGTCATAATATTATCCACGTAAGTGAGGGAAGAAAAAGAGGAGTTTGCGTTTCCACAAAATCGGAAATTCCAGATTTGAGAAAGTAAAAAAAAAATCCGAAATTCTGGCTCTGTCACATTAATGCGCTTTTGTTTACCCGAATATGTATGTGTTAATCAGTCAAATACAAATGCAGTCCCCTATTAAAAAGAGCCATGATAGTGATTTACAGAATTAACAGCTATTAATAACTGTTTTGAGTACTAAATGTATGAAACATTGAAGTGATATTAAAATACTTAGTAAAAGGAGGTTGCTGAATTTGATCCGTCGCTTAGATTAGAACGATATCGTAACCTCAATTCTATTAAATATTTGGCCGTAACTTATGCTACAACTATGTAAATGCGGTTTATGGAATCATTTTTTTAGAGAAAGGGCTCCATGGTTGCAGTTAGTGAACAAGTGTTCACATTTAGGTATCATCAACTAAATAATTTAACAAAAGATAGTAGTCCTTTTTCTGTTTCAATATAAGTAAAAAATTGCTTTATTATATCCTCAGAAAAATTAACTGGCTACGATTTTCTGCAATAATTTTATTAAAATAATTTTAAAACAAGGTTAAGTGATCTTTTGTTGTTGTTGTCCTAAAGTTGCTCAGATTGGACCACAAAAACTGCACTGTTCAAATGAATGGGCCTATTAACTTGAACTAGAGCAGTTGTTCCCAACCTGTGGTACGCGAAGGACCATTTGAGAGTACGTGAACACAAAGTTGTTAAGGGCGGAAACAAGAAAACATAAGGGATTTAAAAAGTTAGAAAGTTTTGTTTCTCCAAGTGAATACTTGCTATTTAATAACTATATCACTTGAATAGTTAATTATAACGATGTGTAATTTCTAGCTATCCTTAAAACTTAAAACGAAATAATTACTAAACTGGTTTCATTTGCTTTGGCATTGAAATTATACTATTGTAAAAATGGAATAAAATGTACAATCAAAAATAAATTCTGAAAATACTATTAATTCGAGTCATTTCACTATTAGCTAACCTTATTATTGATAAAAACTTCTTTGCATAGATAGATGGCTGGGTTGGGGGGGTGTGTTGGATATGATAGTGGGGGTACGCGAAAACAAAAGAATAATCATGGGTACGCGTGAGAAGAAAGTTTGGGAACCCCCTGAACTAGAGAAAAAAAGAAGTGAAAGCTGTTGTAATCACTAGTAGTCCTCATAAATTGGAAGTGGAATAGCCCAAAGCAAAACACGATAACAGGACATAAAGTCATCAAATATTGGTTCAAAAAGAACAAAAACTAAGGCTACGTTGTACAGTATTATATTTGAAGAAACAAAAGAAGAAGGAATGATACAGTACAGATTCTAAAATTCGCTGGTGTGAATTTTAGAATCAAAAAGTAATTTTACATTAATGGTGCTTAAAAAATTGGTGGTCCAATCTGGAAACCAGTTTCCTTAATTGGACCGATGACACAATTTTTTATGCTATTTTTTCTGCTTTAAAGTGTATTTCTTAAAAAGTTAATCATATTGTTTTGAAGATAAATAAACTGCGAAAAAATCAATTGCTTTTTTAAATAAAATTATTCCTCTATCACTGTGCATTAAAAATGATTAGGTTGTCCAAATTCGGCAATTTTTCCTCATAGTTAATTAATATATTTAATAAAAGATCTATTAAAAGAGAAAGTGAGAAGAGTAAAAGTGTTAATGTTTAAATATGTTAATGGTAAATGGTTAATGGGACTTAAAAAGCAACGAAGATAATTATTTGTTTTGTTAATCTGCTTGTTGCCACGCCGTCTAGGTAAAATATATAGCATACTTATTTGCTTTCAGGATTTATCATGCCTGTAATAAAAATAGGTTGATTTTTTAGAAAATGTGGAAAAGCAGGAACATTGAAAACGTTAGATTGTATAACACATTAGCACAATCATTTTTGATCGCATTTTATAAATATCTCTCTTATGTGAAAATACATGAAAAAGTCAAGGGGAAACTCTCTCGCTTTTCTTACAGGTGTTATGAACAAAGACGGCTCATATATAGGTATTGCGAAACTACAGCAACCCTAATATCTTCAGTATTTAAATTTAATCACTAATTTATTTAATTTATACTCAATATTTAAATACGTCATCAATTGTCTAACTCGATTTTTTTAATGCTTTCAATCTGACCCAATTTCTAAAAATCGTTTTCGAGTCTCTCATTAGAGAAGAAAAAACTCAATTTGAAAAGGGAAAAACTCTGTAGGCATAATCTTTACCCAATTTCTAAAA